>OV816030.1:5459287-6059287 GCA_929113105.1 Agrypnus murinus | reverse complement strand
TAAAAAATGCCTATATAAAAAATCACCTCTATCATACTCTGCAACAAAGAAAATAAAAAATTAATTAAAAAAAACTGTGACATAAAAGTTCTTCATTAGCTCTTCACAAATGCGATTTAATGTGGGTAAATTGTCAACTGTAACTATTGTTCGATATGGTTGCTTAAATAACACAAAAAAATTGTCACTGTAATAATTAAAACAACTTAAAAACAAAGTGGCTTTAGAGGTTCGACGTTTCAGCAGGCACACGACAACAAGGTGCTCTAATAAGGGTTTATATACAAGGATACTGGATATATCAAGCAACTTAAGTAGACTTTGCATTTTTCTTCATTAATCTTTATTATATAAGTTAAAAACTAAAAATTAATTAACAAATACGTTTAATATTAATGATTATATTAAACAAATATATAAAAAACCAAGTGTGTGTAAAAAAATATTTAGGAATAACTACTAATTAGAAGTCTTATGAAGTCTTGTAAAATGCTAATAAACCTGGAATGATAAAATCTAATAACAGAATATAATAGAAAACATTTATTTATACAGACCTTGGTCCATTATTATATTTAAAATGAAAACAATACTGTGGTGTGACAAAAGTTATGATTTGAGGGAGGTCGATCGGTTGGTGTGGACAAGGGAATATAGTGTCGGACAAGACGATGAGAATTAACAAAAATGTTTCTTATGTATATATAAACTAACTGCTTAAAGCTTGTTTCTTTAATCAAATTAATTACAAAAGGTATCAAAATTGAAAAAATTACTGTGTGTAATAAGGAAGTTATTCGTTTACTGAAAGGCATCCCTTTCGAGGGCTGTTTAGACAAACTTATAATATGTGAACTTTGTACCCCCTAAGCGTTCTAACTGTTTGTGCATTTTATATGTATTTAGCAAAATTAAACAGAAGTTTTGCTGTCTTGGTTGGTGTGTAATCTGATAAGTTCAAGATTTCTAATAAAAATGAAAATATCTGTGTGTACATGGTTTGTATATATTTTAATTATAATTAATAATAATAATAATTTATTACAATATAGCAAAACCGTTTTACATTACACCACTAATTAATTATCTTTTTAGTGCAGTTTATATTACTTTAAAGTGAGTAAATTTCATTATTTATTTTATTACAACCAAAATCATTAAATATATATAATAAATAAATTTTTTTTAGTGAAATGTAGTAAAAGAAATTAGCAAATTATTATAGTACCTTAATAAAATTATCATTATAATACATTTGTGTGCAGTAGGTTAAATTTATAAATGCAGTGATCAAATTATTTCTAATAATACAAGAAGCATGATAAAATAACAAATTATTATAATTAATTAACCGAGGGCTGAAGTTGTAGTAAAAGTAGTAGAATTGAGTATAGAATCATTTTTTTTGTATTTAGTTTTAATTATATCATCTACATATTATTTCTCTGTGAAAATAGTTTTTAGTGGATTTGCATTTTCTTCCTTGTTTTATAGTAACTTTAATAGCCCTTATATAAAGATTAAACGCAATTGGTAATGATATTTTTTTATTTCAATTAAAAATATTTCATACGGCTGAAAAGTGTCATAAATTATTTTATTTAATTTTTGTTTTAATTATTCTAATCAAAACCGTTGGTGTTTTTAATTTACTAATTTCTTTCTCTTATTAAAATTAATAATACTAATTTTATTTTTAGGATTCGTTTTTATAATTTTATTTTTTATAATATATTTAATTAAATGTTTGAAATGTTTTGAAAATGAAATATTATTTTAATAAAAGGTATTTTTGTATATTATCTTTTCTTTAAAACACACAAATCCAAATAAATAAAATTCAAATAAGTAAGTAAACATAACCCTTATTTTATCCCTTATTTTTAAGATTCTTTTTATAATTTAATTTTTCAGAATATAATTAAAAACAAGAAAATCAAATTTAAATATTATTGCATTTTTCTTCTTGAATTATAAACAGATTATTGAAATGTTTAATTTGCAAATGTTTATGAAATGTTAATTTAAACTAAAATATTTAACATGTATATATATATATATATTTGTTATTTTAAAAACAGAAACAAAACATAAATAAATAAAATTCAAATAAATTAAAAAAATGTATCCCTGTACTGTATAACAATATGGTGCACATCATAGTGCGTAGTGTTTTTTTTCGCTGCATCCATGCCAATATAATTTTATCATAATATAGAGAAATTTTAGAAGTTTTAGGATATGATTACTTCTTTTAATAAATATACAACACCAGAATGATATTTACTTGACAATTTCTAACCTCAATTCGTTTCTAATAACTCCTATAATAAGGGATACAAACTCTTAAAATATTATATGGTACACTTCTAGCATTAAATATTTTTCTTCAATTATATGTTCAGTCACGGAATTAACCGCCTTTAAGTGTAAGATTATTAAGCTGCAGAATAGGTACATCTGATTGCATTTTTTTAAATTATATTTATTCCAATAATGTTTGAAAAATATCTTATTTATGCAAAATTTTCAGAATTTTCAATTGTAATAAAATATTTATTGTAGTAACCATTCAACTTGTAATTATGAGCAATTAAAAATATATAATAATTTTTAAAAATCAGACTTTTTTCATAAAATAAACTCATTTTAGTAATCTATTTTACTCCTAATACTACAAATTTTAGACATCTTTGAGGCAAAAATATCACTAAATTTTAAAAACCAAAAGGCGCTTATTAAAAGAGCTATCAGAAAAAAATTGCAATTAGAATTTTTAAGTAAATTTGGGCGTAAATCATAACCTTCTAATGATTACAAATCATAATTTGAATATCTACTGATAAAATACTATTTTAATCCAAGATATGTAAATTAATTTGGCTAAACGCAAATAAAATGCACAAAAAGAACTTTGTGTCAAAAGTTGAAAAAGGGGTTTTTACAACAAAAAGAAAATTTCCGAAAACTTTTTAGTTCTTTTTGTTTATATAAACAATATACAATTATAATAATAATAATAATAACGATAAAAAGACACACACTGATACGAACACAATTAGTTTGATTATGGTTCTTCATTTTTTACTTTTATTATGTAATAATAATAATTATTTTTACTTTTGTTTCTCCTTTCTAAGCAACATGCAGTAAAATATTCTAGAGAGATACTTTTACGTACGACGTGTAGAAAAATTAATTTGTTTTTTCTTTTATCTTATGCGTATACATTTTTTTAAAATGTTGGTATTTTTTGCTTAATTTTATTTTTATTATAATATAATAAACGTTTACGTTTTGGACCACGTCTCTTAATAAAAATAATAAATTGTAGGTACTTAAAATTTATACAAAAATGTTCGAGAACGATGTCTTTACAACAGAGTATCACATTTACAAAAATAATAAATGACATCACTAATATAGAACCACTAATAATTGCACAATCGTGGCACATTCGCGAAGTTGCAAGTTTTTTTAATTTAATTTTTAAATATTTTTGATTTTACATTTTTAATAAATGGTAGATAATTTAGGTCTTTACGCACTACATTTGATTAAGCCAAGACGTCAAATTTTTTCCTTAAATATAAATTCGTCAAAATTGTAGACGTTGCGAACTGGCAAGCGCAAAAGTGTTACACACAAACATTTAAAAATACAGTGTTAAAAACCTTAAAACTACTTAATTTTAGGAAGCTCATAGCTTCGCAATTTACTGAATATATTACAGTAAAAGTTTTTTTTTAAAGCAATCCAATGATCCAAGCTTGGGCCCGAGATCACGATTCTGGGTTTTGCCCCTATATAATTCAACGTGTAGTTTTTTTTTGCTAATTTGTTGCGAATGCGAATAAAAAATCTGGCACATACTTGGTTGGAATGTTTACTTTTAAACGCGTGCTCGTTTCCAACCAATTCTTTCAAGAAGAAGTAATTACAATCACGGAATTATTAACAAGAACACTCTATCTGTCTGTCTTTGCTGCTTAAATATTTATTTTTCCAAAAACCCATTTCCGGAATTTTCTCTTACTGTTATTACTGAAGCAAGCTTTAGATTCTTCCAACAAGATGGTGGAAATGTATACACAATAAAAACGGAATACCTAGCACGCGCTTAAACGATATGTTTCAAACATACAATATTTATTTACAATATACTGATGTATTTTGGTCCAACTGAAATATGCGTTTTTACTGTAAAATCTGGCTGGGTTTGAAAGTTGACTAGTTTGACCCTGATTTTCATTTTGGATAATTTAATCAATTTAAAATTTCAGAAAGGTCTTGTCATTCTCTTATTTGAAGTGCACATCTTGGCTTTAAAGTAAATCTTATACAAGGCAACACTGTATTTTCTATATCTTCAAGTAATAGTAATAATAATAATAATAATAATAGTAATTCAGAGTAAGTTATGGATAGACCAAATTTTAAGATTAAGCTATGTCAGGTTGTTAAACATTATAACTTTGCTATGGTTTTTATATAAATACTGTACATCACTGGGATAATACACTTCCTATCCACACATTTTAAAATTCCCGCCACCAGATCTAGGGAATTTAATCTTTTATCTATACTGTAATAGGCAGAATAATTAACGTCAAGTGAAGCTTTTTTTAGGTTAGAACCCTAGTTTTTAAAACAATTCTATTTAATCCATTCCATTATTCTCGGCTTTTTCTTTTGCTCCTGAAATAAAAAGAAAAATCGTATTCTAACCTAGAAGTGGTTGATTTGACGTTACTGTATTCTACTATTGTTTTCTTAACTAGATTTTGGATAGAGTCCGAATCTTTAAAAAGAGACTAGAGTTCCACTATGGGTTTTGAATGAACATTTAATACGTTTTTGTAGGATACATTTTTATAGTAAAAAACGAAATATCAAATCTACATAAGGTCTGCATCCTAATAATAAGTTCACAGCCATGTTTAACTAATTACTCTCTTTGATTAATAATATAAAATTTTGTTGACAACATTTGTGGTAAATCATTATTTATGGACTCAAATTTAATATTTTTTAAATCACAAAAATCAATATCTTGATGATTCTAAACGTATTTTATGGTATGTTATTTACTCCAGGCCATGTTATTGAGCATATTAAGTTGGCTATGATTTCTACTACAATCTTCTGCTAAAACATGAATGTATTTAAAATTAAAGTCCCTACTTTTAATAATAGTAACTAATTGAAATAGTATAAGCTTTATAATAGGCAGAAAGTGAATAATAACTTAAAAATTATTCTTGCTGAGCTAAATATTAAAATGTAAAAGAGAGAGAAAGAGAGCTATGATATTTTTCTCTTCTATGAAATTTTATTATCAAAATTTTTGATTTTTGTATAATATTAGTTAGAGTTTGATATATCAGCATAGCAATTATAATAAATATATAAATCACTAACATATGATCAAAGTAATAATTCAAAGATCCCAAAATTTCAGTGGCGTGTTTTTTAAATTATACACAGTTTTTTTTTCTAACTTTTAAATAAATTAAGGATACTAAACCCAACATATCTTAAGACATAAAGTTTGATTTGTCATTAACATGAATTCCCTCGTAAAAGATTTACGTTAAACGTCCATTTTTAGTTATCGTGCGATAAATTCTAGAAAATCAAAATCAGTACCATCTTCATCAACTGAACTATTATAACTGTCGGTATCGGTTTGGTTTATGGTTGGTTGCTTTTTTATCTGACGGTTGTTGAGGGTGAAGCGCTTAACTATACCTGATCAATCTTTTCTCTCTCGAACAAAATAACTTCCATTTCAAATATATATATAATATTTATCTTAATATGTACTACTTAATGTTGATGTAAATATATATATTATATATGTATGTATATACCATCTAATTGCACTTCATTGTCATTATGAAAAACAAAAACCGCGGCGCGAGCTCAACATGTCCACGGAACCAATTGAGCGGATGCCATGGTGAATTCACGCCGAACCTATTTATTTTAATTATTTATAATCAGTTTAACTACTTCTAATTGTTTTAATTTTTTATATTTATAATATTTTAAGATATTTTTAGAGAAAATATACATCAAAAATTTTGAATAAATCACAGATAGATATAATTTTTTTTTCAATTCTGGGACAATCCCGAGGGTTTTCGATATATTCACATCAAAGCAGTCTGTGTACGAAATACGAATGAATGAATATACATGATTTTTTTTATACAATTTCTGAGGTATACGCAACGCTGAAGACACATACAGAGTACAACACTGATATAATATTACTTAGTACAGTTTGGTACATGCCGAAAACACTTAAACAGCAAACATAGAATTATGTGATAAATTTTATTATATTTCCTTCATTTTAGAGTCCAAAATACACCTAATATTATTTATATTAAGAAATATCCGCTGCTTTGATGCTACCGAAACACTAAGATTATAAACGCGCTATGCTAACCAACAGAAAAACAATAAATTGAAAATTAACAACTAATCAACAAACACCGTCATTGACCTCGTTTTTTACAACAACCATAGGTTTCCTGACATTGGAAACGCTTCAATAACAACTATTTAATGTGAAGAAGTACTCGTTATTTTTAAAATTTTTCAATATAAAAATCTCGCACTTACTTTAGGTAGATGTCAGTCTTGAGCCACGTCCGATTCTGAGGCACTTCCTGTATTAGCGGATTCGCTGATGCCATTTCGGTCGACGTCTTGCAAAACGTCCCGAAGGCGCATCAACTTTTCGGGTTTCAAATTTTCAGGTTTGACCAGGTCCGGTTTTAAATATATTCGACCGGGTGGCGTCGCTTTTCGTTCTTCTTCTTTCCCGTTACGGTCCGTCGTAACGATTTCGCTCGAGTCGTTCGACAACTCGATCGTGTGTACCTCTGAGTTTTCCCGGTCAAACCTTTTGGGCGATGCGTCGATCACCTGCCCGCTAAAATGTAAACCCGGCGAAGTTTCCTCTTTAGAAGCAGCTGTACTAAAGTTCAGGGGACTCGATAATCGTTTGTAAGTATCGTCCCCTGGACTACTCGATTCCGATATGTTCGGTTTCGGTAATGGTGTTAACCGGCTATTACGGCACAGCTGATCTAGCAGCGTATTGTTTGATCGTGTGTCGGGTGCTATGTTTTTCTCGTCTTTTATCGATTTGTCTTCACTACCTGGAACGCCCGATTCTAAACTGGACCTGATGATTCCGTCTAGGAAAGACCCATTCGATCCGGTTCCATCTAATAAAGATTCCGCCATCTGACGTGCGCTTTTTGGTAAGGCCGCTGCGGAACCGGATGCTGACGATGGTGTTACGTTCGTTACGACGTTCGAGTGTGTCCTTGTGGATTCTTCCTGTAATTTTTGCATCATTTGCGACGCGAAAAATTGTTCGGGATTAGGTGGAAACGATGAAGTGGATGGATTCCTGCCGTAATCTAAAGGAATGTGAGAAAAGCCAGGATGAGGCCAGAAAGGGAATGGTGGGGGATTATAACCGAGAGGGGCCATGTTGGGATCAAAAATCGGAAGTTTCATTCCGTTCGGAGACGTAGGCGGGTACTTTGGTTGAGGAGGTTTCATGACCGGTTTCATCTTGTCGACGGCACCGGCGGCGCCTGCAGCTGCCACTCGTAGGTCGTTTTGTTTCAATGACGCTATTTTTTCGTCCACGGGATTCGGCTTCGGATCTCGTTTTCTTGGCCTCATAAGATGTCTTTCTTTAACCTTATATTCTAAAGTCGAATGTGGAACGCCATAATAACTTCCCGCCCTATGCACCGACATTTCACCTCTTTGAACCGCTCTTACAGCTTCGACCAGACTGTCTCTGTCATAATTTCGGTATTTACCTCTTTTAGGTCGAGTTCCTTTGCCTCCCGTTGACGTGGTGGTAGACGAAGAAGTAGCCTGCGACGACTTGGCATGAGGTAGGGGGTATGGCCTATTGAGCTCGTGTTGAGACTTTATAGGCGGCATCCCTACAACGGGAGGCGTAAATGCTGTCCTTTTGAAATCTGTAATTTCCATAATAGGTGGCATTCTCAACGGCTCTGGAGTTTGTTGGAATTTCTGACTAATGCTTTTCGCTATAACATCTTTGACATCTTTCAATGTCATACCTCTTCCAGGTAAAATAGGTGGTGATCCTGAATCACTGGTGGTAACCGGTGGGGAAACAACAGAATCCGAAGGGATTCTATAGAAATCATTACCATTTTTACTGGTAGTAGGTTTAAAGGACGGAATTTTAAGTATCACATTTGAGGGCGATTCGTCGGTTTCCATATCTGACGACTCTGATTTACTTTTTTCGATTTTATTAATGGCGGAATTAGATAGACCCATTCGCATCATCTTGTCCGTTTCCCCGTTATTATGCTGACTTTTAGTATGTTCCTTTAATAATTGATCTTCGGTCATCATACGTTTAACTATTTCAGGTAACGCAAACGAATTTAAGTCTCTTTCCGGTGCTTTTTGACCGGCAGCATTCTCGCCCGAAGTCATTAACCATTTTTGTATATAAGGACCTACCGCACTATGTTCTAAACCGCCCCATACGTCTGGCCCGTCTTTATTATTCCTCTCCAGGAGAGTTTTTAAAGCGTCCTGATTTTCAACATTGGATAGTCTCACGATATCAGTCAGCGAAAGCAGAGGTTCTTGAAGGGCTTTTTCGACTTCTTTCTCTTCTTCGGCACCTGAGAGTTCCCTGTCGTCGTCGATCACTTCTTCTTCGTCGACCTTCATGGGAGTCGAGGAATTGAGGCGGGATTCCCTCTCACGTTCCATGGCAATCTTATAAACTTTATTTCGTAACGTCGATCTAGGAATGCCATAAATGACGGCGGCCCTCCTCGTGCCCAATTTACCCGATTGGATGTCCCTTAGCGCTGCTTGGAGCTCGTCTTCTGTATATGTCCGTCTTCCTCCAATTGCCGGCATACGAGGCTTCGCTCTAAAATCAGAATTAAAATTATAGCTGTGTGAGATATTATTCCTCTACATACACGAAGATTTTAAACTGAGTTAAATTGAAAACGTATGTAGGTTTGTAATAACATTAATTTGTGTTTTAAGCAATTTGTGATGAAATTGTAGAAATTACAATTTGCATGAATGAATAACACAACAGTGCTGCCCTTGTCCTAAATCGGCACGATTTTTTTTATAAAAGTGCGTATATACGGAGGGAATAATTATTGTCGAGTTTTACGCAGAAGTTGTCTGTCATTAAATATGAAGTTGTCGTGATAAATTCATTAATGATGATGATAATTAATGTTGTTACTATTGGGGACAAAATTGAGAACGAAAACATTTTGCAAACGAGAAATCCCTATTGTTATAAAACAATGCTGATGTTTAAATGATTTTGTAGTTTGTTTTGTGTTTGATATAGTAGGTATTTAAATTGTCGTTCGATTCGACTGCTCATTGTTCGCAAAATGAAATCACTTATAGAGCAAATTAAAAGCGTTATATGATATTTCAAAATGACACTACTAAGTGTAACCTAATTTTGCAAAATTATATGCTAGACGTCACAAATGGAGAAAATAGACAACTAATTTCAAACTTGTAGAGTTAAAGAAATCGACGATATCAATGCGTTAATATTCTTTACACGGCGACACGTAACATCTCGTTCTCTTTAATAGCTAAATAAATTGGTTCATTTCTCCTAGCGTAAACGAGCTTCGGTTTAAACTACTGTGAACGAAAAGAGACGAAACACACAAGCATGTATAGGATGATAAGGCGGGAAAAGAACATCGTAACATCTTGGAGCAGTACAGCACCTAAACCGTTTCAGACGCATCGCAATATTTGCCGCTTCGTTGTGTTTTGTCTGCTTAAATAGTTTTATTAGTAGATAGCTTTGAGCTAGATGTGTTATAAGTCGGGTTACTAATCAAGGCATCAAGTAGGCAAACATAAATCGAACCTGCAAGGAAAATTAACAAAGTTAGACTGATGACGACTTCAAACACTACAACAGGTGGATATTTTTTAGAGACTTAATTACCTACTTTGAACCCATATAATAATTGTTACAAACTAGCCCATTAAAGTCTAGCTAGCTAAGTACTGAAAAAATATTTTTTTTAAGTATTTATTTTTATTTCTATATTCTTGGTTTTGCTTTCAGTACAGAATGTATTATATAGTTGTTGATTTTTATTTTAGTTCAGTTATAAATTGTATTTAAAATTCCATTCAGTATTATTTCATATCAGTATTATTTCAGTATTCAGTATCAGGAATTTCAAAGAAATTTGCTTTCTTATCTATAAATGCCAAATTGTCAGTTTCATCAGTTTTTGTTGTGTATAATTTTATTCTCTTATTTCAATTTTGCATTAAGTATTCAAAAATCTGTTCATTAAGATTAATATTTTAAAATTTGAATTTGGTATTTTGTAATACAATCAATACATTCTTGGAGAAAGAAACTTAAAATTTATAATAAAATGTAAATTTTTTAAGTTGGAGTGTCAATTTAATAAAATTTGGAAAATTATAAATACCGGGACAATTTTTATTTTATGATCTTAAGATTAGTTGCATTCTTAAATCTAAATTCTTTAATTTTATAATTAAAATTACTAAATTCATACGGGTTACAAGTGTTAACTATTCTGAAATTTCAGATTTTGTAAATCAATCGATTTTAATTAATTAAATTTATTGTCAGTTGGTTTCTAATAATTGCGAGTTTTTTTTAACTTTTATCGTTAAATAATTCAATTATATTAAATAGATTAAAATGCATATCAATTGCAAAAAATTTTGAAATTTTTATTCCGTAAAAATCAATAAAATCTATGGTAATTTGCATTTTATTTTTTTAAACTCAAGAATAATTTGTGAAATTATACAATTTTAATTTAAAAATTTACTAAGAGAGATACAAAAATTAAATTTAGCTTTATTCCAATAATATCTTGTTCAATCTCAAAATTTATTTAAATTAAATTGATCGGTAGGATTTAGAATTTCTGTTTTTGTAAACATTTCTGAATCTTTTCTAAACATTGTTGTTTTGTGATTTTTATTTATTGATAACGATGATTTTCACTATTTTAAAATCTGAGGATACCTAACACTGGTAAAGCTGGTCATTTAGTTGAGAATTTGGATTAAAAATGGGAAATCATGCGAAATAATGTTATAGATGATCATAAATTTTATTATACATTTCAGTTTTTTCATTCATAAAAATATTTAATTACGATTTTTATTCTTAAGTTTCAAAATTAAAATTTATATTTAACATTTAAAGAGTTAGAAATTTACAAAAATTTGAATTTGTTATGATGTGGAAATTTCTTGGTGCATTTTAATTTATTTTATTTTATAATTTAATAAGTGTTATATGCAATTTTGCATTTTAAAGTAAAAAAATTGATTAGGAATTTACAAATGCGGCAGCTAGTAATACATTAATAAAACAAATAAAAAATCCTTTTAATTTCTTTGTCTTAAAAACGTAGTTTTCGAAAAAAAATCACTTAAAGGTATACTCTTTTAGCAGGTACAGTAGGGTTTGTTATGTTCTTCAAAACAAGATGTTTTATATTTTGTTATGTTTAAGTTGTTGATCCTGCAACCTGATCCTTTTACAATACAACTTTACAAGGTCAGACAGTCAAATGATAATTTCGAGAACGCCAATAATTACGAAAATGATATTGGTGTAGGTCAAGTCTTTGTAAACGATGGCATCAACGAAGTAAACTCGACGCACATTAGATCTAGACTTCACGTTATTAAAATATTTAATTAAGTAGTGGGAAAAAAGGATGTCATAGTCCGGGGGATTCACACATCGCATCGCATCGTACATATATATATTAGAATTCGTAATGTAACTTTCTTATGAAGCCGAACGGTTATTATGTTTTTTAAATTAAATTCAAAGCCACATACACTAACACAATGTCCTTTAATGTAGTTTATTGTTTCCAGCCTTACTTTGTGGAACTCTATAATCATGAAATAAATAAAGATTAGTAAAAAGTTTCACAGTATTTATTAAAATATAACCTGACAATATTGTCAGATTATATTTTAATAAATACTGTGAAACTTTTAAGCTGTCGAAACAATATTGTCAGGTTATATTTTAATAAATACTGTGAAACTTTTTACTAATTTTTATTTATTTCATCATCCTTTAATGTAATTTACTTATCTTATTAAGAAATCAAATGTTCTCTTTAAAAAGCAGGTAAGATATTCAGATATTCTCTTATAAATCAGATTTATCTTAAAGCAGTTATTAGACCTTGAATTTATTTCAAGTTCAAGTCTCCATTCTCAGTATTATGCAGCATAAACAAACTCGTCCTTCATTGACAAATTATTCTGTCTAGCTTTCAAATTTCAAAGCTGGCTGGCAGTGATTAAAGATATCACCATAAACGCGTTTATAATTTTATATGTACTTAAAATTACTAAAAATTCTCACATTCTCTAATCAAAATTTTTTTTTATTTAAAATGACATCAGAAATGCACTGGTCAAATTTGAGGCAGGGCTAAAAGTCACCCTGTATAGGCATGCCATAATTTTATCATATTGAATTTAAAAATTTATTTTAATGAGTATATGATTATATGAGTTGAAGTTATAGATGGAAAATTTTGATAAAACTGTATATAAAAGTTTAATTTCCGGCAGTGCATTTTTTCAAATTTATTAAAAACTGTTAGATGTTTTTCTACAAATTGATTAAAATATAAAAACTAAAACTGATGGGAGTTGTCCGGTTCATAGTGACATAAAGATTGTCTTACAATTGTATATAATTGTTTTAAAATAATTTCGTAAATCTATAATTTTCTCGTTTTTAATTCTTAAGATTTATATACAACTTGTACAATTTTATATGGTATTAAAACAAAGTTTTAATTAGAATAATTTTAAAAAATACTCTTTTATTCGACTTTTTATTTAGAGTTTTGAACAAAATACAATAAGAATTAAAAGTAAACAATATTTCTACAATCTTTATACGGGCTTTTCATATAGTTTTGGAAAAAATTGAAGGTGAGATTCTACGAGATAATATTGTAAGAATTGTCTACAGTAATTTTTTTATTTTGAATTTTCAAGGTTTTACACAATTTTGTATTTGCATATGAAAACGTCCGTAATTTATTGAAGAATAAGTAGATACTTTTCTAAAACATCAATTTTGACCTAGATTACAAATTTCGTAATTTTTATATTAAAATCTTGTTTAGATACCTAGTGCACCTTTCTAATTACTAATATAAACATTTATAAAATTCTATATTTTTATTTTGAACTATAACATACATTTTCTAATTTTATATATAAGAGTTTCAATCTGGGTTTATCAAATCATTTACTCGATTTATTCAAACCATCTTACATATTGTTAAAAAAGTTTACTTTAATCTTTTTAAAATACTATTTGAAAAGTTGGTTTACTCTTCTCTTTGGATTTAATGTAGAAAATTAGAAAATGAAATCTTTTATCCGCATCTCAATACCAGTTTTTGGATTTATTAAAACTTATTATTTTCTAAATTTATTTGTATCTTTCTTTTTATACCTGATTTACTAGTTTTATCCAGGACTTATGAGTTTTATTTAAGGATTTTAATTTTAATCTCCTCTGTTTTAATTCTTATATACAGATTTTATGTAAATTAAATTATGGGATTAAATAACACTAAAATTATACATATATATGTTATATATTATGTACTGACTTAACAAACTGAATTTGAATTTTTTATTTAGATTTCAGATTTTGTTATATCGAAATTTCGTAATTTTGTGTGTTAGTCCATATTAATTATATGCATCTAATAATTTATCAAATTAGAATTGATCGTTTTGTTTACATTTTGTTTATTCTTCTTCCCATGTAGAATTTGTCGATGTTGAACAAACGGACCAATATTGGCGGCCGTTGTACTATTCGTCTATTTGCCGTTTGTTACGTGCTAATTTCGTAGCACCCTGTATAGCTATGCTTTTGTGTTAAGTTGTATAGCGTTTAGGGATTTTCGCATTCTCTCTCCTTGTAGTTGCCATTTTGTTTGTGAAGAACATTCTTTAAAGAATATTTTAGTGGGCATCACCGTTTAATTAATCTCTTCCTTTGTGTTGTGAATTGGAAATTGCATTGGTGCAGATCTGTGATTAATTTGCGGTGGCGGTGATGGTTTTTTTTAATTGTTATATTGGAAGTCGTAAAGGGATTTTTCCACAGTTCTTTTTAGAGATTATAGGAGCACGTTCTCGTAAGTGTTTATAGGTTGACTTTTCTATCATTCAGTCTCTTATACTTAATTCTTTTTATAGGTTTCGATGTATAATTGTCGTTAGCCGCATTTGGAGGCGATATAATTATTTCTTAAGGTCACATTACACCGAAGGTATTTATAAAATGTTTGTTTCGTACATTCTGGTAATTTGGTTTTGTTTGTTACAGACCTTTTTCTTTTCCTTTAATAAATCTTACGTTAACTTCATACACTACGTTGTATATTTGGGTTATTAAAAGACCATTACGCAGACTTGGTTGCTGTTGTCCCGTTGGATCACGCTACGTTCGACCTGGTTGGTGACTCTCTTCAGTTCGAAGAACACACATCTGTATCGTGAGTCAGTTATATTGTAGCAACTATTTACAACAGCAATAGCGTTTGACAACCCTTATTGTATATAAAGCATTTCTGTATATTTGTATATTATAATTTTATGTGTTAAATGGTTTTTCCCCAGTGTGCGTGTAGCACTTATATCTAGTATCTATTTCATATATGTATATAATTTTATCACATGTTACTTATTTTATTACATTGTTAGGAATATTTGCGAGTGAATACGTATGACTTTGCTCTGTAATGAATTAGTTAAAGAATTAAAAGCTGACGATTAATGATTGTGCAATCTACATCACAGGTATACACGTTAATTTACCGTGCCTGCTACATTTTTGAGACTTGAAGTCAAGTCAGATTTAGAGTAAATAATCGCTCGCATTAATCCTCACCCAGATCAAATTTGTAATTAGAAATCAATAACTTGCATTTAATTTTTGTCAAAGATAGTCGTCCTTGATTAAAATATAACCATACTTGATTGATTTATGTTAATTGATCTACCTGATAATTTGTCTAAATAAAGTTGTTAATAAAGCACTGCACATCCCTTACTTGACGACTTATTATTTATATGTTTGGTATTTGTAGTTTATACCTTCAGCTATCGAGGAACCAATATTGGGAAAAGTCGACCACATTGGTAGTAGTCGCAAATGTGTTGTTCTGTTCAGATTTTGTCGACCAATACTGTAGATATTTTAGACGATTCTTGGCGTCCATTACATAAGACCTTTACTGAGACCCACGCCCTCACACTAGTTAGCTGGCAGCCGACAGATTTAACTGCGGTTAAAGGTTGTTACCGTTTCTCAATAAGCAGTCCCCATTTTGTTGGTAGCAACTTGAATTTTGGCGCCCAACGTGGGGCCAACTGTTATTTTGGCACACAACTTGCAGGGTCAACTGGAATTTAGGCACTCAATTTGCAGGCAACATATATTTTTGGCACCTGAAATCTTTTGTTGAATCATTTATAGAGATTTATTATTATTTACTATTTGATTGATTTATTATTGATTGGTTATAGTTTTAGTGGATTATTTTATTATCGATTTCTTATAAGTTTGATGATTATTTGTTAGTGAAGGTTATTGTTGGTTAATATTATATAGGTGTAGCTTGGGTTGCCTATCCCTGAGTTGGTATTATTAGTTTATAGTATTGTTACTTTTGGGTAATTCAATTATTTACCTGTGCATTTATTGGTTGCCTTATTATTTTGGTTAAGGGTATTTATTATTTGCCTTTGATTATTTTTCTTGTAAATATTAACTTCACTTCTCTGTATAATTATTAATTATTATTATTGTAAGTCGTGGATCAGTATGGAGGCTGACAGACGAAATTAATTATGAACTAGGAATCCGTGGTATTGCCATTGAGGGTACTGTACATGATAAGAGGCGTTTGCTTCGTGCAGCCCTAGATGGGCTGGACGAATCCCTTTACGGCTTCCAACAATTGGAAAAACTAAAGCCACAAATTAATCACAGATTTGCACCAATGAAATTCCCAATTCACAAGACAAACGAAGAGATCAATTAAACGGCGATGTCCACTAAAATATTCTTTAAACAATGTTCTTCACACGAGCGATCAAAAAGAAGTGACAAAATCTCTTATCAAGACGGGAAATTAGTTCCAAACAAAATGGCAACTACAAGGAGAGAGAATGCGAAAATCCGTAAACGCTATACAACTTAACACAAAAGCATAGCTATACAGGGTGCTACGAAGCACGTAACACGTTTATTTGTATTTCGCATGGGTTTTTACAGTTGTTTTCCTATGAAAGTTGTAAGTATAATATATATATATATATATATATATATATATATATATATATATATTAATTTAATGAATTGATTAATAATATTTTAAATTGAAATGTTAGCGTTTTGTTACGATCAGATTTCAATTTATAGTATAAAATTGGAAATGCCAATCCCTTTTTTATTTACAGGCCGTCTTGTTGTACATGTGGCAACACGGTCGGTAGTCCGGCAAGGTACTAGGTTAGCGTCGCATGTGCATTTATATAAGGTTGTGTTATAATAGTGAGAAATTCTACCGAAGAAAGTAAGTTATAAAGCAAAAGTACCTACATAACCTTACTTTATACTTTGTTTGATATCATACATAAACAGATAACCTTCACGTGCTGTCTTTTACAAATATGAATCTACTTAATTTAATTAATGAATAATTTCTAAATTAAAATAAATTTATTTGCATTTGAGTGTAATTATAATTAATATTATTTTATATTATTTATGTTATGTGTATTTGTTCTTATGGTTTCTTGGTTAAATAGAGTAGCCCTTGACTTGGCGTACTAATATTACTTTTATTTATTTGCAAAATAATGTAATGTTTCTTCGTATATAAAGAATTGATAAAGGCGTTTATTGTTACTACATAATACATACATATTTACTTTTCTCAGATGAAAAAATTAGAATTTTGTATTTTTGTTCGAATAAAAGTTTTTGTATATAGAGATTCAAATTTTAATTCATTTCATAAAAATCCTATGTATGTACCTGATATAATGTATTTTTATATAATTATATTATCAATTTTTACAAGAACTTTCTTGATTAAATACAATCATTTTCTTAAATCAAAAGAATCGCACATGGTTTTTGTTGAATTAAGCTATTTTTTTCTGTGTGTAATTAGTCAATATTGGCCTAATAATGTTGGTATAATATTGGCAGGATATCGGTTGGATATCGGTGTATCAGTATTGACTGATCGTTATTATATTTTTTAATTATGTTGCATTCTACACTGAGAAAAATGGTTCGTAAAACTTACGTCCGAGTCGTCATATTAACGCTCTTGATCGTTATTTTGAAGGCGCGGATGAAATCTTTGCAACTATTTTTCTCAGTGTATAATGAAATATAATTAAGAAATATAATAATGATCATTATTATACACCGGTGTGCAACCGATATACAGCCAATGTTGTGCCAGTCTGAGACCAGAGTTATACCAACATATTAACAATATTGGGCCAATATTGGTTGTGTAGAATGGCCCAAGTATTTGGTAGTGTTATCATTTCGGCGCTGTCCCAATATTGGCTGCCAATGTTGGTTATGTAAAATGGCCCAAGTATTTGTCAGCGTTATCATTTCGAAACTGTCACAATATTGGTTGCCAAATTGTCAATAACGGTGTCAATGTTGAGCCAATATTATCCCGTTTATATATTTTAAATATTTTAATAGAAATGTTAAATTCTAAAGCAAGAATTTAAAATATAATTATATAATTCTGTTTTTATGAAATTTCGTAATTTGGTTCATCTTTTACATTACATCTTACATTGAATTTAGAATTCTGAACTTGAAATAAGAATTAATTTTTAAAATTAAATTAATTATAGTTTTTTACGGTAATTTTGGAAAACATCCGACTATTCTATTGCATGCACAATTGTAATTGACTACTTTAAAATGAATCTAAAAATCGACAGATTTAATTTCTTTTTAACTTTTATGTAAATTTAGTAGTTTCACTTTTCAGTGCATTTGAGTAGATAGTTCGCTTTTGTATTTTCTTTAAGAATTCAAATATCTTATTTTCAATGCATAAAATTTAAGACAACGCACTTGTTTTTCCTTCCATCAAATCTAGTTCAAAAATTTAGTTTTACTGCCTAATATTGCAGCTTTACTTTAAAATTTAATCTACGCTGATCACTATAATTTCTTATAGTATTTAATAATTTTGATATTGCTACTCGATTAAATATCAATTTAATAATTTAAATATAAAGTATAAAGTATTATGTCCAGTCTTTTTATTTAAATTTGAAAGGTTATTTTTCGATATAAATTTTTATTTTTTACATGAAAATGCCAGTTACTTCCTAAATTGAATTTTATAAAAATACTTAGTCAACTATATCAAATAAAAAGTATTTATCAAATTGTTATCGAAAAATAGACTTTACACCAAAGGTAAGTATAATATAGGCAAAGACAAGGTCATTGCTAAAAGGATAAAACTATGAATAACGAAATAGCAAAAAAATTGAAACATTGTGATACTTAACCCCCTTCAATCATTTCATATCGTAGTCACCGGTATTATCATTCTATGAATCCTATCAATGTAGTGCATTATTGATATATTTTGTTCCTTTCAGGAAAACGGTGTGACCCATGGATCTATATCTACGTATGTACGTATAATGCAACATTTTAAAATAATGCAATTTTAACTAACATAAAAAAACACTATTGCATGATTCATAAATAATACGAAACGCACCAAACAATTTAGGCTTATCTCTTGTTTTCTGTCGATAAAAAGGCTGCGGCCAAAAAACCGTCTGGATCAAAGTGCAGGAAAATAAAATATTATTTTAATAAGTGCGCAACAGACGACATCGACAACGATCACGACATAATGTCAACTCAAGTATATTTTGACAAAGTAGGTGCACGAAATCGTAAAAATAAAAAATCTTATCTGCTAAAGCAAATATTTTTAAAATTTGGACTCGACCTATCCTACAGCTAAATAAGTTGACTTTTAGGAGTAACAATGATGTTTTTTTTCGTGTACACACTTCAGATAATATTAAAAATGTTAACCCAAACAACTGCAGTTCATTAAAATTTTTTGATATCAGTTTAATTATTATAGCAGTGATAATAAAATAAAAAAAGAGGGAGATCGAGTTATGCTTATGAAAGTGCTTGGTATGCATTGCCAAAAAGTTTTGTTGCAAATAAAGAACAAAAAAGAAAGAGTTAAAAAGAACTTACATATCCTTTATAGTATATGCACAGTTGTAGGTTGTCACATAGCCGTAAAAAGAAGGAGATGCACTTACTCAAAAATTAGTTTTTGCAACGTGCATTCGCGTTTTATTAACACAGACGACAGACAAAGTTAACACAGATATAAAAAACAAATAGACCATATGCAATGTAGTATTTAGAAGTGATTGACCTCTAAAGCCTTTTTATAGATAACAAAGTAAATGTCTAAAATAATAAATTATTTATAATTTACGATTTTTTAATTATTGCTATTGTAAGGGAATTTTCCAAAATTGATTTTTTGGGGAAAAGTTATCAAAAATGTCATCTGAAGCTATAATTATACTATATTCTTATCAAAATAAATATTTCCTTTAACTGATAGCTTGTTCGGTTGTTAAGGTATTCTATGTGAGCATATTATACTGTCGAAAATTAGAAGAAAAAAGGTAGGAAAACAAGCAAAATTCATGTTTTTACTTAAATTACATAAAAACCTTCTTTTGCAAGTTGATAATTGCACATACATAAGATAACAAAAAAGTGTCAAGTGTTGCCAGTTTCTGGAAAGAAAAAATGTTTACAATGGAAGATTAGCATGGCCTGCTTGAATAGATAACATGGCTTTTGACCGATAAAATTATTTGTTTCTCAGAAAAAACAATCACATTTCGTTACTTTAATAATACTTTAATGCAATTCTTTTATATGCAGTTGACCTCTTTTATTGATTAAAGAGAACCAAACGAGTTCATTTTTAGTATTTTCTATTTATTCTTGTATTAAGTGCAATGTATTGTGCACAATTTTTTATGTAAATATTATAAAGAAAGAGATACGAGATATGCATTTCAGTATAATATCTCTATCTGTTTGTATCACATTTGTATCAGTAGGTACATACGTGAATTGCACATCAATTTTTACCTTTGCTCATTTGGAGTGTTTTTGCATCTGATATGATTTTTTTAATTCAACGAAACCTTTTTAGATTCAAGAGATGGACAGCCCTCCTTCAATAAACTGGAGAATGGTGCACCATTATCGCTCTAAATCAGGCCTGGCAACCCGCGCCCCATTATTTTAGACGTTTCTATGCGTCCCACTAAATTGTATATTGAAACCATGCACTGTGGACCAGAAGCTCGATCTCGCCGGCCAAAAGTCATTTATAGAATTTTTAGAAAAATATCCTTTAAATAGTATCGTTAGTTTTGAATGTTTAACAAGTTTTTATTAATTAGTTTTGTATTTGACAACGAGTTGAGATTGAATAATTACGGAAACTTCACTAGACTTGCGATTGGTCCTTTCACATGAAAGGTTGTGCAGGACTGTTCGAAATATATGAGGTATTTAATTCATGAGATTCAACAATAGGAATTAATAAAAACAAATATAACAACTGAACTGCAGTTATAACCTAACCATTTATTTTTGTCTCGTCATATTACCGATATTGCTACTATTTCCAATATTAAAATCAGTGGTTCTTAACCAACGGCAAGTGTATTCCTTAGGAATACATGAACGTGTTTAAGGAAATTCGCCAGTTTTCGTGTATAACTTTTCTAATTGACAAAAGGGCCAACCTCGCTTAATAAATGTGAGCACTTAATGACTGATATGGAGAAACGCAATTACGAAATAGGCTTTTTTATAGAGCATGATGTTTCTTTAAGACGGTCCTAAAGTGCCACAATCTAATGAGAACAAATAGCAACTTAAATTTTTGTAATTTTGTTTCTTGTAGGTAGAAAAACGTTAAGAACCACTGATTTAAATATATTTGATGAAAAATATTTAATGTCTTAGAATGGGTGGTGCATTTTAATAATTATGATCGAAACGGTGAAATTGTCTTAATTAACATTAATTTAAACGCACTTCTTTACATACAATAACATAACAATAAATAATATAAAATTAAGAATTATGTGACCATTAATATTTTTTTGCCTCGAGTTGCAGAGGTAATACTTTTCAAAATTACCCTCTACCCAACTTGCTAAGGACTAAGCTTGCCGTTGGCAATTTTTTTTTGTATTATTAGTAGTAGGTTATAACCGCCTGATTAAAATATCTCCTGGGAATCGAAAGTTCTATAAAGGGAGTTTCTGAGTTATTACTAAAGTTGTAGCACTCATGCTCTACGAATATCGTTCGAGAGTGCATACTATGGTATTAATCTGTGAATATGAAGAGTAATAGAGGGCTTATAAAATGTATTCTCCTAATCATTCGTATAGTTTTCCATAAAAAATCGAAGGTGATATACCGAGTGTATAAAAATGGGTTCGTCGCGTCGCCAAGGTAAAGCGACGCCATCTCCAGTCCGAATGATAATATTGCTTTGAGCCCTACAAGTTTTGTCTGAAGTGTCTTATTCGAAAAACGTTTGGGAAATTAATACTTCAGAGATCTTCTTATACAACTTTATAATACCCTACTTTGCTAGATCTTTGTAATAAAATTTGTAATTCCATAATAATTTGCTATTGCTACTTACGATGGCGTCATTGCCGTCTCTTGTGACAAACTCAAGCTCCCGTAACGGTTAAAGGTCTTAAAAGTCTTAAAGTTATAAATAGGTATGGGTAAGTTCCTACGACAGCCTTAAAGGAGCAACAGAACTGCTACTGCTGCCACTTCCTGCTGCTTCTGGAGACAAATCTATAGCTGATGTGACAGCCTTAAAAGTCAAAGAAAGCGGTTTCTTACCATCGCTTTTAGCTGAATAAATAGACTTTTGGCCTTCCATGATGAGACAAGATACTGCAAGTTGACAATAGGATTTGTCAACAAAGACAATATACAGTGAGATCCAAATTGAGAGAGGATGGTTTGAATTTGGCGCCTTAGGTTTTAGTGTATTTCACATTGTTAGTGTTGCCCTGTTGAAATAAATGCGTCAAATTACAGTGGCAACTCGGCACTTTCTCGTTTACATCGTTGTGCTTTGCCACGTTGTTCTGGATTTTCATGGAATTTTTGCTTTATTTCGCTTGTTTTCTTATTTTACAAAACAGTTCTCTTCAGAATTACGGTTTGTTAGACGATTTTATTATCAAATAAGCTTATTATTTAAAATGAATGAAGTTTATAAGCTATATTATTTTTCCGACACCACTGTTAAAATAAAATAAATGTTTTTAGGTTAAGTGGTCAAAAATTTAAGAAGCGTTGTATGCATCGGTAACATTTTATAATTTTACGTGCTTTTATTGTTAATTTTTGAAATTTTTATGTATTTACAATAAATAAATGTATAAAATAGTTTAAAAACCAAAAAATAAAAAATATAAATCTGTATCTTATGTTAACTGATAATTTTGTGCATTTAAAAAATCTCCAGCTATGCCAATATTAAGAATTGACATTTACTTTAAAATTTTTTATTAGGATACCCAACTTAACGACAATTTGGCAGTTACCTAAAATGAAAGAACTTTAAACAACGCTTGCAGGTTAATCCTAACCTTAATAAAATTACGCCGCTTGCGTCTACCGTAGCCGATAATACAGGTCGTACCGAATACCGCCGCCATCTCTTTTCTTATTGGCAAGGGCTCTATTACGTATTAACCTCTAAGAAAAAGGAAAACTTTAATGCCATTTTTGTCATAATGTTTTTAAACAAAAAACATTTTTATGTTGTATGTAACCATTGCGGTACCATTGCTACAAGAAGTCTTTTAATAGAATGTATACTTGTGATGTAAAAGTCAGTCCATTATCGCATAATAACATGTGAAGTTTTTTGTAGCAGCCATGAAAGGTATTGGAAGTCATGGAAACTATCGTCGCTTCTGCTTACGACAAATCCAAAGATTTTGTATCAAGCCCTCAAAAGTTAAAGAATATTATACCTACAAAGTCATGTAACAAAGTAGTTAATCGCAAATAAAAATCGGTCGGTAAAAAAAGGGCGAAATTGATTCAGTAAATATATTAACCGCCACCTTTGGTGATAGAAAGATGGGTGCAATTTTAGTACCAGTGTTTGACACGGGTGAATGATGATTTTTGGAAAACTTACATCCTCTTCTACAAATTATTCTTGTAAGTGAAAGTGCCCTAATCATCAGAAAAGGCGCTGGAGGACGTCAGAAAATAAAATTTGAAAAAAAAAAGAAAAATGTGTTTGACATGGCAGAAAATGGTAAGATTTGGTCTTCCAGGAGATTTTTGGTCCTCCGGGCAAAATATCATCATTCACCCGTGTCAAACACTGGTACTAAAATTGCAATCATCTCTCTATGACATAAATAGATTTCTACAAGATTTATAGGTCGCCAGTAAAAGTACTACTACTACTGCCTCTGACGATGGTAACTAGCTTTCATGTAAGCAACAGATAAAGTCCAAAAAGATTTAAGTGAATGGTAAATCCTGTGGGAATGCAGAATCATGTATCAGCTTTAAGACTGCTGTCATTGATACTTTTGCCAACTACAAAACTCTTTATAACTAGAAAGTTCTAATTCTGGCTGCGTACTAAGTAAAACCTATCCAGTGACCATTACAAATCAAAGATATTACTTGTACCGGTCGTATTGGTGACATGGATGAATTGTTGTAAGTCAATGATAAAAATAAACTACAAATGCAAATGCCAGTCTTATGTCAACAAGAGTAATAGAAGAAGTTAAAAAGTTAAAAAAAGTCGGTTGTCAAGAGGCAAACATAGTCATATAATGACTAGGCAGATCAAGCAGGATTTTTACTATCGTTACCTTTGTCGGCGTTCAAAGATTCTTCAACATCTATTGAAACTCGAAAATAATCGATAGAAGTCCGAATCTGATCCTGTAACTATCAGATATCTAGGGTTTTTCTTTAAATACTGTTGCCTCTAACTTTACAAATACCTGTGGTATATGTCGTCAAAAGCAGATGGCTGTGGTAGCCCTTCAGAGACCAAGAGAATTTTTTTCAAGTGGATGTTAAAGAAGTATAGCTCTTGCTGCTTTACGAAACTGTAGAATAATCTCCTACGAAAGAACTTGCAAATGGACTTTTTTGCACCTAGCTTCGATACCGATCTTCAATATCGTAGCTCGTAGCCTTGATGATGAAAGGTAATCCCACAAAAGCAGCCAGACACAGAAGAATCGGAAGCAGTCTCTATCATCGGCACTTTCAACGGTAAACAGAATTCTGCCAACAACCATCAGTACAACCAAACAACGTCGTCACTCTTATGGCAAATAAGAATTTCTACGACAACCATTAGATGCCAAAGACAAATCATAATGCCACTGCCTTTGATCGAAAGCGATTTGTGATATCACAGGCTGTATCACTCATTAGTCCATTATGCCTGAAGGAGGCGCTTGGTTAAAACGTGCTTTTACAGTTTTATGGATGTCGCATTATATTTAAATACTTTGCATATAACTATATTCAACAAAATTCTGGTATGAAAAGAAATGAGTATAAAAGTTGGGCGTGAAGCCGTTCATTGTGAACATACCGCAAAACATACCTAACCTTACTTTTGTAATGACATTACAAAATTACAAAAGTAAGGTTAGTATATTTTGCGGTATGTCCACAATGAACGTTTCGCAGCCAACGTTGACGTCAAATTAAAAAAAAAACCCATTATAAATAGGTAAATACATTTTTATTTATATTTTAGCGTAAAAATATCATACGATACTCCTCGTTAAGTGCATAACATATTTCGAAAATTTCGAAAAACCCAAAGGGTCTCGTTTTTCCAATTTTGAGTATTATGTGCTAGTTGGGAGACAAGAAAAATGCATACCTACTCTGCACAATAACTTTCAGGGGTCCAAATGGCGGTTCATCAGATATTTCATGCTTACATGTTTAAATTATATGGTGCTTTTTACATTTTAATCATCACATATGCTTTTACGTCTTTTAAGGTAAGTTGTAATAAGTCAAAAAGTGTTTGCATACTCAGTCATGCTAACCATCTAGATTGCTACCTAACCTAACTACTAGGAAGTACTGCTATGACTTGAAGTGTACCATTGCGTACTACATCACAATACATCTACTTCGATAACTGATTTTCTAAAGTATCAACTCACAAGTTATACTGAGAAATAAAATTACGTTAACCTACCTTGATTAATGTTATTACAAACATGCAAAAAAGTCTTTAGTCAATTTCCTTTAAAAAATGTGCTCAGAAATCAATCAGTTAAATTATAACACTCAATAAACATTACTATACTTACTTAAAAATTTGTTTATTATCCAACGTTGGCAACCTCATGTTGGGGGGCACTTTGTTCTCAACGGGACTACAACTACTGTTTGTCGATTTTGAGCTGAGATCTAAGGGTTGTTCGCCGGCGGTTTTCTCGACGTCCATCCGTTCGGATTGGAAGGTTCTATGCATGTTGCCAAGGTACCAGTTCGACGACAGTAAACTGGGTGGATAGAAAGGCATGGGCGGTGTGGGTATACCCGGGGGGTTACCCGATAATGCTGCTACTGCAGTCGCTAAAGCTGCCATGGAGGTTACACTCTCTATTGTGGTCATGTTATTGTGATTATTACTTAACAACCCCATAGGCGGCGTTAGGGTAGGAGGTGCCTCGGAGTCACTGTGGCTATCACTTGATTCTGAGTCCGAATGCCGGGGACTCTGAAAAGTGTTTTGTTTAATTAAAACAATTATACATAGGTACAGTATTTAACAAACAAATGAAAAATAGATACAATGCTAGAATAAACCGGTATTGCGCACCGCGAGGATATTATTAATCCAGTTGTAGCTCCCTTACTATAGTACAAGTTGATAAGTATCTATCAAGTGATTTGATTATCAAAAATTGGAACATAGTTAGGTGTTTCTTATATAAATATTATTGGACCGATGTATTTCCAAGACATCGTAACTCTAAAAAAGATACAGAAACAACATTCTAAGAGTTTTCGTAAATCAACTACATGACAATGAATTGCAGTTAGAACACTTTTAACAAGATGGAGCCCCTGCACATCATACTAGATCATCTACACTAATTTAATTTTTTCCGTTTGTATTAAGAAACAATAAAATAAACACACTCTATATGATCATTTGTAATCCCGTCAGAAATAAGTGACTTTTTCTTTCACAGTTTAAGCAACTGTTATAACTTTCAAAATTTGACGGTTAGTTAAGGATTCCATCCAGTGGATCCTTTCATTTTTACAAACTCTGTTGAAAACAATACATTTACGAAAAAATCTGAAATTAGAAAGCTTAAATTGCCACAATAATAATTTTACTGCTGAAAGATAAAAGAATTTGAAAACAATTTCCTGCATCTACCATATTTAATTTATGTTAGTTTCCGCTTTCGAACACGAAATGGAAGAGAGGAGTGATACGTTTTGAGGAGACTGTCGCTTTAGGCAGGTGCATGTGAAGGAAAATTAATAAATCTAAA
This sequence comes from Agrypnus murinus, assembly GCA_929113105.1. Taxonomy (NCBI): domain Eukaryota; kingdom Metazoa; phylum Arthropoda; class Insecta; order Coleoptera; family Elateridae; genus Agrypnus; species Agrypnus murinus. The sequence goes on along the minus strand of OV816030.1, from coordinate 6,032,428 downwards.
AAGAATGCTTAGTAATGAACGAATAGTAGGTAATGTATTTATGATTTTATAATCAGAAAAAAAGGTGCTTCTAGCACGAGTAAACTATTTCTGCACTAGTTACTATATTAATACTCGCTAAGAAATTGTCGGCCTTGCCCATATGTGAATTGTAATTTCACAACGTTCGGCTCTAATTCCCAATTAAATGTGCTTTAATATTTATAGTCGAAAAAGGTTATGATAAATTGAAAGATGTTATCGAAAAAAGAATGTCACCATAGTAAGATATAAGTTATTTAAGCTTTTTCAGGTTATGTTGTTAAATTTTAAGAGTAGCTATTTTTGCAGTTAATGAAGGTTTTCCAGTTGGTGTCTGTCATTTTGCTGTTCAAGCCTGACCTCCTACTTATTTTAAGGCTTTCATTAATATTTAAGGAATGCAGTCTATATTCTTTACATTAAAGTGAGTCTAATACTTCGGCCTTAATGTAGATTAATTTCATTATCCTTTGAACTCATTCGTGCTAATGCATAACTGCTTTTGTGGATATTCGTTTTATATGATTTATTACACTATGAAGTACTTTACTTCACCAATCGAAAAACTGTGATTTTGCCGCGGCCTAGGTAACTAGATGTAGTGACTCTAATACTGTAGACACTTGAACGCCTGCTATCGGATGGGTTCGCTGACGCGAAATGTATGTTTTAAAACAACTGCAATTCGTGCAGCACACTTAGTATATTTTTCACTAGCGCTCAAGGATTGCAATCGTCGACCTTGCGACTATTTCTTTCGCTTGTAATATATTGCACCACTTTTAAATACTGCGTGTAAATTAAGAAATGATGACAATAAAATGTAAAACTGAACACGTCTGTCAGTATTTAAAAAACATATAACTTGTACAAAAATATTTTTTCTGATATCATTTAAGAGATAATCATTTAAGATAGTTTTATGCCGAGAAAAAGGTAACATCGTTACCGAAATACGTGTCGACAATTAGTCAGTTACAATGTGTGGTTAGGAGACGCTGTTAAAATATCGTGTTAACCCATCAGTGTACGTTTTTATGCAAGTTATTATTAATTAGTTATTACCTTAGAATATAAAACTGTAGGAAGGATCATAACTACCGGGAGCAATAAGCAGTAAAAGCGATGGCTATGACGTCACTCTGGCCGCCATTAGACACCACCTAAATCTGCTTTTATGTCAAACTCCAACAAATACGAATAGGAATTTGCATTTCATAAGCATGTATTCGTTTGTTTAAAGTATTAAATATAAAATTTATATTTTAAGATTAATTATTTCAAAATACTGTGTTTTAAAATTGAGGTTATGTAGTTTATGTGCGCATTTCGAGACAGTGAGAAACGCCAATGCAAATATCTAATTACCAAACTGGAAACACTTACTCCGCCATATTGGTAGATGATTGTGTTCCTTCCTAAAGTTTTATATTCTAAGGTTATTACAAACCAAAATTGTAATATTAAAAAATATTATGTTTATAATAAAATTAATAAATTTCGATGCAAATACTTTTTGCAGTTATATAAAACTAACTTAAATACGTATACACACATTCGTTTGTGAGAATGTCTAAAAAATTTTAATTTTTAATTATTAGTCATATTAAATACTGTTGTTTTAGATTTTCTATAGCTTCACAATTTCAGAAAAAAAATAATCGTCTTTTATCATACATATGGTAATTTTATTATTATCTTAAATTATATCTACCTCCGTACCGGGCCTGGTTTCCGGATTATGAGTTGTAGCAATTATTATTATTTGTGATCAAACGTCAAAATAAGTATTTTTTATATTGTTATATATCCTATAAATAGCCACAGCGCATGTAGGCGGCTGCAGCCCCTAGACACTAGTTGTTCTTCAAGTAAAACGAGCTCTGTGTAATTCATGTGCAACCAGCAACTTTTGGGGGACGCAGCATACCCAGAAATACTTGATACAGGCCGCCACTGTATCACATGCTGCGTTGACACAATATGCTAGAGTGTATGGGACATGCAAAAACCTTTGCCGCTAGGTTACTTTGAAATGCCGTTTTCTTTTATTTTACAAGAAAAATTCGCATCAGCAACTATTAACTGGTCTCATTTATGGATTCACTGGATTCTCGAGTATTGTTGTAGATGAGTGGTTGCTAGGCTATGGCTAGATCCGGTACGGATAGCCTAGTCAGGTCTATCCCGTCAGTGGTCCCCTGATCACAGGCCTATGGGAGACCGTGACGCAAGTCATCCGGTAGAGTAAAAACTGTGGGTCTACTACTCTAGTTTTTTCTTGGATAACTCAGTGGGGCGGGAATCGCTCGGTGACAGATTTCAAAGATAAGACCAAGACTCCTACAACATACGCATGAAGTAAGTTTATTTACAAAACTAATATGAAGCGAGGTAAGGTAGGTTTTCCTTAGCAACAGATTTAAAAGACCACTTTTATGTTTTTCAGTTTATCTTCTCTTGATTATTTAACACAATAAAAGTTTAGAGTTAGTAATTCTCGATTTTGCAAAGTACGTTCCCAATTTGTAGTTCTACTGTAATTTGTTTGTAGAAAATATTATTCTTTGCCATTTATCTAAATCAATTTTAGATTTTACACAAATCCTAAAAAAACCCTCCCGGATTTCTCGAGGGTGACATTGGTAATACAATGATGATTACCAGCGACCCTAACCTGAAAAAATTTCCATAAAGAAAAGACGATAATCAGCGGTGTGTCCATTATTATTGTTTAAAGAGACCCATATCTTAACACACTCTGAAACTGTGCTTCGCCTCGAATTAATGCAACTCTAATAATATGTTAGCTTGTGCACACACCGGGGCGGGAGTGGCAATCAGATTTAAGTATATCTTAGAAGGCGATTTAGCATACTCAAACAAATCCCATAATTTATTAACACTTCACCGCATCCTGCAGCACCTACAGCGATCGAGATATCAAGATCACGTGACCTAACTCACAAGAGAATTGTACTAGAAGTACCTATTCTCTGTTTCATGTATCCAAGGAATATAATGATGCAATCAGATTTGTGATATCTTAAACCATTAATTCATAGAGAGGCATTTTTAACATTGGCTGGATTGCCACCCATTTTGTTAGAATTTCTTTTAAATAAAAAAGATCTTCAGACTTGTAATCTACAAAAAACATGTAATATAGACTTTTGATCGACTTTGATAAGATTATCAGTTTATTGTACAGGATCTGAATTAAAGCTTGACCTCCAATCATTCTGGTTTTAAATTTGACAGTGTTTTCAAATGTTGCAACATTGACATCAAAAGTATCCATTTGGTCGACTGAGAGGCTTTTAAATAATACGCAATATTTAAGCACCTTCCTTTTACAAGTTAGGTGAGAAAATCGCTTCAGCTTCTGAATTTCAAATATTACCTCGGTTGAGTAATATCACTGAAACCGTTTGGCTAGTTGTTGGCTGAATATCTTTTTGTGCACTGTTGTAATTTTCAAATCTATTCAAGCCAGCTGTTTGAGGGTCTTTACTGAAAAGCAAATGATCTACTTGAAATGATGCTTGCTACTACTTTGAAAACACTACTAAACTAATAAAGAACAAACACGATAGATGTATGTCTAGACGATAGATATAGTTTGCAGATTTTTCTATTCGGTTATGTCTGGAAATAAAGAACGACTTTGCTCTGAAAGTGAGAAACGAAGTATAAGACTCAAGAATCGATGATCAGACAAAAAGGAATTTCATTTTTGTATATCGGATAAAATTTCGAATGACGCATAAAATTCGGAAGTCTAATTATATTCGGATATCTGATAAAAATCGAATGTCGAATACTCTTCGGATCTCAGATCAAATTCGGATATCGAATACAATTTGGATATATAGGATAAAATCCGGATATCTAATAAAGCTCATGTTGAATAAACTTCAGATATCTGATAAAATTCAGATAACGGGAAAAATTCGTATGTCCAATAAAATGCGGATGTCGCATAAAACTCGGATGTCAAATAAAATTTAGATATCGGGTAAAAATTCGAATGTCGGATAAAAGTTCGGATAAAAAGCCAAATATAAACTTCGGATATCGAATACAATTTAGATATAGGATAAAATCCGGAAAGCTAATAAAATTCAGACATCGGATAAAAATTCGCATGTGAATAAAATTTGAATATCTGATAAAATTCAGATATCGGAAACAATTCGAATGTTGCATAAAACTCGGATGACGAATAAATTTCGGATATCGGACAAAAATTCGAATATCGAATAAACTTCGGATATCAGATAAAATTCGGATATCGGATAAACTTCGGATATTAGATAACATTTAAATATGGGATAAAATTCGGGTAGCTGATAAAACTCGGATATGGGATAAAAATGCAAATGTTAGATAAAATTTGGATATCGGGTAAAAATTCGAATATCGAATAAACTTCGGATATCAGATAAAATTCGGATATCGGATAAACTTCGGATATTAGATAACATTTAAATATGGGATAAAATTCGGGTAGCTGATAAAACTCGGATATGGGATAAAAATGCAAATGTTGGATAAAATTTGGATATCGGGTAAAAATTCGAATATCGGATAAAAAGCCAAATATAAACTTCGGATATCGAATACAATTTAGATATAGGATAAAATCCGGAGAGCTAATAAAAATCAGACATCGGATAAAAATTCGCATGTTGAATAAAATTCGAATATCTGATAAAATTCAGATGTCTGACAAAAATTCGGATGTCGCATAAAACTCGGATGTCTAATAAATTTCGGATATCGGACAAAAATTCGAATATCGAATAAACTTCGAATATGAGATAAAATTCGGATGCCGCATAAAACTCGGATATCGAATAAAATTTGGATATCGGATAAAAATTCGAATATCGAATAAACTTCGGATATCAGATAAAATTCGGATATCGGATAAACTTCGGATATCAGATAAAATTTAAATATGGGATAAAGTTCGGGTAGCTGATAAAACTCGGATATGGGATAAAAATGCAGATGTTGGATAAAATTTGGATATTGTATAAAAATTCGATTGTCGGATAAAAGTTCGGATGTCGGATAAAATTCGGATGTCGAATAAAAATTCTAATTCGAATGAACTTCAGATATCAAATAAACTTTAGATATTTGAATTGAAGTACTACCGTATTATCAGTAATAATACCTTTATCATCTGCAACGAGATTGCTGAGCGCTTCCTTACAAAAACCTTTTATAAGTTGTTTAAATCGTTGGTATTTTAATTTTTCTATAACGTTGTGTATGAAATTGCGTTGTTATATATACTTTCTCATTTATTACACCAAACCCTCTACCTAGAATTAGTAACAGTAAAATTGAAAATATTCAACCATAGGGTAAATTACGATTTTTATCGCACGTTAAATTGCACCTGGAAGTAGATACTTACGTGTTATACTGTTATAGTTATAACAACGGTAATAATCATAATTCAAAAAATGTAAATTTATAACCGAATTTAGATTAGGTATTCGATTTTATCTGAAACAATATATCCGAATCTATATTAATATTTAAAAAGGGGAATTATGACGGATTGCAAACCTCTTTTCTAATATTTTAAAGAGGCATACTTAAATATTAAATTAGGTTAGTAAAACTACTTTACTTTGGAAAACGTTAATGGACGACATTGTTGAATGACAAATGCATCAATAATTTCAAAACTTAAATTTTTAATTCATCATTAATCTTTATAGACATTAAAATATTCAATTTAATGCCTAAAACCAGCCAAGTAAGCTTCAAATTAGGTTTATATTGAACTGTTAAAAAAATATTACCAAAGTATAATATTGAATTGTGAATATAGTCTCAGAAATTCTAAAGTTTAAAGTCTCGAAATCTCAGCTTCTAATATTTTAAGTTCAAAAACTTCTCGGTTTAAACATCCAAGTGAAACATTTCGAGTTAAAAGTCATCAAATTATCGATTCTCGAAGTTTAGGAAACTCGGAGATTCAATGGTTCAGAAATTTAGACCTATAGCTCTCATCAGTTGTCCAGAGATTTTTAATTTTAGTTTTAAATACCCAACGAATACTACAAAATAATACTCAAAACTACACAATTCAAAGACCAAATAGATTCTTTCAAAATTTTATTTAAATTTAGTGTCAGATTTCCAAAGATTCTTTTAATTCCATAGATTTGATGTTTTAAAGTTGTACAAGAAGTTCTAAAGCCTTATAGCTCATTTAAAGCTCTAGGATCTTAATATATCAAAATCTTCAAATTTCATAACTTTTTAACTGTCCAATTTCAAGGTATCTGAGTTTCAAGAACTTCATGGCTAAAGCATTGAAAGTTTCAAACAAGTTTTTAAAATTTAGAGTCTCATTATTTAGAATTACAAAATTTTTATATACAGGTTTCGGAGCGATCTCCAGACTTGGATTGAAATTCTACGCTACCAAATTTAAAATTTTGCAATGAATTGATATAGTAGATTGATGAAGAATACATTTTTGAGCTTCAGCGAGTATCTCCAGTTTGAATGAGGTCGGTTCTGTTTGAATTTCATTAAAAATTGGAAGGATACATTTAAAAGAGTTGCTTGAAAGTCCTGGTGGCTGTTTAAACGCTCTTCAATCACGCATAGTCGAATACAAAGCTGGACATAATTTTGCAACACCGTGTATAATTCCAAAACTCATATTCATTCTAATTAAGTCTTTTTTGTCTAATTTAAGTATTATTTTGTTCTGGTAACATATGCGGCTAGAACTTTTTAGTTTTTACCATGACAGACAATTAAGTATACAGAGAAAATGTAGGAAATCATATTTCTTCAACATAATATTGTATCAAAACCTTCTCATCAACATCTAGTCAACATCAACATCTAGTGGCGTCCAACAAACACAAAGTTTTTAGATACGTTTTGGCAATACCATAGACACATTCCATTTGAAATGCTCTAATTCTTGTAGTTTGTAAATATTAAAACTTCTAGTAATTTTTTGGGACGACTTCCAAATATTCCAACTTCTTCATTTCCATTTGGATGATGTTGGAAAATGTAATAAAGGAAGGTCCATTGGAATATAATACAAAATAATGAACCAATTAGCTCACGCTCCAAGGACCAGCAATCTTACCTGCCGATTAGCTTGTCCAGTTTCTCAAAACTAATTATTGTGGCGCACCCTGTGTATATTGTTATATCACAGTCAATGGTACAGAGAAATCAACGGTATGTGGTAATCAATTCTTGATTTTGATCGCGCTACAACCACTTCCCTTAGCTTCAAACTCTGATTTTAAAATGTTCAACATTTTTCCATTGAACTTATTCAGCTAATCTACAGGAAGTAGCAATTTAAATCTTCAGTTTTTTGGATTTTTTAGATTTTTGGCCTTGAAAATGGCCTTTGTCAAGGTTAGAATTTATAGATTTCTTGGTACACCACATAAAGAACGGGAAATAACGATTTGTAAATAATGGCACCACAAAGTGTTTTTAAAATACAATTAAAATACAATTGATAACCTTCAGTAACACAAATTCATGCATGAGTCGTTCTGCCCTACGCAGGCAATAAAGTCCAATAATTTCTTTTCTAAAATGTATTTGCTTGGATGAGGTGGGGGGGGGGAGAAAACAAAAAACTCGATTATATCCACCCAAAGTCCACCAAGAAAAAAATCTTAGTTTGAGGGCGGGCCCAGATTAGGCTAAACTTCGCCAGCGACCCCCTGATTGCTGTCTAAGTGGAGACTGTATCACCGGTGCTTCTCCCTGTGTAGGCGCATTGCACTGTGGATGCCGCGAGGACAACCTTGCGATGGACCAGTTGTTTGAATCACTTCGGTGACTTAAGATCTAAGGTATGGCCGATCCCAAGAAGGTTACTCCAAGGGATCAGTTTATAAGGGATGTTGATTCAAATATATAGCCTCTCACAGCTAAGACAACCCCACCTCCAGGTTGGTATTAGACTCCCTCGAAGACGGGCTCCGACGGGTGAGCACGTTAATAGCTCCGGCACTAACCTGAAGAGCTAGTAGAGAATAGATAGGCAACCTCGCTCCCATCAGTGAGTACTGGCAGCTCGTACAAACGTAACTGACGCACTAATTGAATCAGTTCAACTCAGTTCATATCCGTGGCCATAAGCTAACGCAGGTGGGCCACGTTAAACACAGATTGGATAGTCTGTACCATGTTTAAAGCTCTTTGGCTAATTCAAGAAAATGATCAAAACTGCAATCCCATTTGTTAAAGTCTTTTAATTCAGATGAAAAAGCTGCCATACATAGTATGATGAAAAATGCCCAGTTTTTCGATGTGTCCCATCGTCCTCCGAATAAAAAATCTTAGCAGATCTTCAAATATGCTCACCTGGTAAGTACTTATACCAAAGTAACCTAAAAAGTATTTTTAGCAAATCTATGCAGATTGCGGACATAGCAGAGTCCCATTTGAAAACCCAACTGCTATAACCTTCAACCCCGATTTGGTAACTTAAAAAGAATACCCGACATGCCTTGAACGCGTGATCTGCGACTCTGGGTATTAAATTCAGAATAGTTTATATGACATTTGTTCAAAAGTCAGCAATCAAAATTGGGGTCTATTATTCAAAAATGATCTATTTGGTGTATAGATTCTTGATATATAAGCGGATTTTTTTTAAATAAATTTGGTATTTTGGGTCTCTCAGTCGCCACTTCTATTTGACCTAAATCCCAACAAACACCAACTTTTGGACGATAGACAAATGCAAATGGAATTATATGAAGTTCCTCAAAGCAATTTTGCATGGTTTCTCATTTTTTAGGATTAGAAATATCTGCCACAAAAAAAAAATAAATCTTTGTTCAGTTTTTCAAACATTATACAACTTTTAATTCTTTACCAAATCAAAGGAACAGGAAGAAGGAAACAGGGGACGATAAAGGTAAAAAGAAAAAAAACCAGGAGCGGAAGTTTCAATTCATGCTATCGCATTATTTTGTTTAATAACTTCTATCAAAACAATTTTCAAATAACATAACAGATCTAAGATGCCGACAACGAAAACAAAAACATTTGCAGAATGCTCAGTTTAATTAGCTTTTGTCGAAATAATAGAAACTTTATGTGGTTGTCTACAATATGCGGAATATCACAGCCAACTGCAATTAGGTACATATATTGTAAGTTCACAAAACAATATTCAATGTTTAATTAAAAGTTTAAAATAAACATAAGTACTGAGAGTTTAATTATTCTGATGAAAACACACACACTCTAGATCACGACATTCAAAACATATTTAAAGTTTAGATTTGCAATAAAGAAGGCATTTTATCGGGACCTCAATTATTCTGAAACATTAAGTGGGAATAAAGTTCCCACGAGACACAGAGACATGCTTTTGATTGGCTCGTATAGTTTTGAATTGTTTATCTTTTGTTATTGAACTACTAATAATAAGTATGTAAATAAAAACAAAATAAAATCAATAGAATTTATCATTTTGTTGTGTTCATATAGCAGTAGGCTGGGGCAGGGAAATTTAATTGATTTTCAAGAAGCTCAAGATATTAGTTTGGATTTTTGAGGAGCAATTGGTATTAAACATTTCCACTTTTTTTATCCTTCTCTTGGATCCCAGTAGTTACGTTAAAGCATTTCAGCTTTACTTCAAATAAGTTCTCACATTAACCTAGCCAAATCAAATTCGTAAGTGCTATTTTGCTCTACCAGCAATTAAATCAAAACTAATTAGGTGTTCTTCACTAGATATAAAGCTTCCAATACCGTGACGTAAACACTCTAGAAAATCTTTGATGTAGGTATAGTTCTGTTCTGATTTTAAGAAAACAAGAACACAAACTTAACAATATCTTAAGTTTTAAGATGATTTTTCCACAAACGTCTTGGATTGCATGAACTCAAAGTTAAGCTAGACTAGCAATTCTAGGAATTGTTCTTATTTTAGCCCCTTTAAGCTAGCATAGCAAAGTGAGCAGAATGACTTCTAACATATTTCGAAATTTAGTGCCCAATTAAAAAATTGAGTACTTATTCGTTTTAAAAATAATACATTTTGCTAAATTAATTTAATTTTCTTTTATTGTAAATTAATGGCAAAAAAATTAAAAACTCGAAAATAATTTAGTGCTTAGTGCTTCTAAGTTCGCATAATAAAACAATTTTTTTGTTTATATATTTATTCATATAACTATTTTTTTCCTTTAATGTGCTTTTTAAGTGTGACCTTAGTGTACAAATAAAAAATTGTGTGCTTAACGTTTAAAATAACTTTTTTTTGCTAGCTTAAAGTAAAGTTAGCAGAGTATATATATTTTTTTATTGTAAATTAACGTAAAAATTTATAAACTCGATAATAATTGTGCTGCAAAATTTACGTAATAAAGCAATTTTTTGTTTAACAATATACTATTTGGTTAATTTTTTTAATAGGGTACTTTGTGTTTTTTTTAGAATATCGTCAAATGTATATAATCTACCTAATAAAACCTTAAGCGGTTATTTTTTATTTGAGTACTAAGGTCGCACTTAATAAAAAGTACTATTTTATTAAAAAAAAAATAGTAGATTGTAGGGTTCCTAAATATAAACTGAGCTGTGGGTTATTTAGAGTTAAGTCACGCATGTCAAATTCTCCTAGCGACATTTCATATTTTGAAACCATTTATTAGAAGGTTGGTAATCATGAAAATTGATTTAATAAATTAAACTGTCAGTATGACAATTATATAAATCTGAAATTCAGTACAATTAATACTTTATTAAAAGCTGTCGTAAAATTGATATATGTACTATTATAATAGTAGTTTTAAAAATTCTTCACATTAAAACATTTTAAACGCATAAAAATAAACATGGCAGCATAACCTAAAATTTATAACTGACAGCTGCTGAATGTTGTCACTAAAGTAAAAAGAGAGGAAAAAAGTATCTCTGATTCAGATGGCTTAGATTTGGACTAGAAAGAGATAGATTTTGACATCCGTGTCCTAACTCTAAAATAGCACAGTTAAAGTTTTCATTTAGGAACTCTACATTGTTAAAAAAAATTGTTTTATCTAGGTACGTGAATCATGCAGCATTAAATTATCACTAAATTATTTTCAAGTTTATAATTTTTTTTTCATGAATTTACATTTAAAAAAATGTATATGCACTGCTAACTTTAAGCTAGCAAAATGTTTTTTAACGTTGAGCATTCAGTTTTTTATTTAGGCACTATATTATTGAAGGAAAAGATTGCTAAATAGATAAATAAACAAAAAGAATTGTTTAATTTCGCGAATTTAGTAGCACTAACTCAGTACTAAATTATGTTCGAGTTTATAAATCTTTTTGTATTGATTTACATTAAAAAAATATATATGCTCTGCTAACTTTAAGCTAGAAAAATGTTTTTTTTTTACCGTTGAGCATTCAATTCTTTATTTAGGCACTATATTATTAAAGGAAAAGATTGCTAAATAGATAAATAAACAAAAACTTTGTTTAATTACGCGAATTTAGTAGCACTAACTCAGTACTAAATTATGTTCGAGTTTATAAATCTTTTTGCATTGATTTACATTAAAAAATGTATATGCTCTGCTAACTTTAAGCTAGCAAAATGTTTTTTTTAACGTTGAGCATTCAATTTTGTATTTAGGCACTATATTATTGAAGGAAAAGATTGCTAACTAGATAAATAAACAAATAAAATTGTTTAATTACGCGAATTTAGTAGCACTAAATCAGTACTAAATTATGTTGGACTTTATAATTTTTTTGTATTAATTTACATTAAAAAAATATATATGCTCTGCTAACTTTAAGCTAGAAAAATGTTTTTTTTTACCGTTGAGCATTCAATTCTTTATTTAGGCACTATATTATTAAAGGAAAAGATTGCTAAATAGATAAATAAACAAAAACTTTGTTTAATTACGCGAATTTAGTAGCACTAACTCAGTACTAAATTATGTTCGAGTTTATAAATCTTTTTGCATTGATTTACATTAAAAAATGTATATGCTCTGCTAACTTTAAGCTAGCAAAATGTTTTTTTTAACGTTGAGCATTCAATTTTGTATTTAGGCACTATATTATTGAAGGAAAAGATTGCTAACTAGATAAATAAACAAATAAAATTGTTTAATTACGCGAATTTAGTAGCACTAAATCAGTACTAAATTATGTTGGACTTTATAATTTTTTTGTATTAATTTACATTAAAAAAATATATATGCTCTGCTAACTTTAAGCTAGAAAAATGTTTTTTTTTACCGTTGAGCATTCAATTCTTTATTTAGGCACTATATTATTAAAGGAAAAGATTGCTAAATAGATAAATAAACAAAAACTTTGTTTAATTACGCGAATTTAGTAGCACTAACTCAGTACTAAATTATGTTCGAGTTTATAAATCTTTTTGCATTGATTTACATTAAAAAATGTATATGCTCTGCTAACTTTAAGCTAGCAAAATGTTTTTTTTAACGTTGAGCATTCAATTTTGTATTTAGGCACTATATTATTGAAGGAAAAGATTGCTAACTAGATAAATAAACAAATAAAATTGTTTAATTACGCGAATTTAGTAGCACTAAATCAGTACTAAATTATGTTGGACTTTATAATTTTTTTGTATTAATTTACATTAAAAAAATATATATGCTCTGCTAACTTTAAGCTAGAAAAATGTTTTTTTTTACCGTTGAGCATTCAATTCTTTATTTAGGCACTATATTATTAAAGGAAAAGATTGCTAAATAGATAAATAAACAAAAACTTTGTTTAATTACGCGAATTTAGTAGCACTAACTCAGTACTAAATTATGTTCGAGTTTATAAATCTTTTTGCATTGATTTACATTAAAAAATGTATAGACTCTGCTAACTTTAAGCTAGCAAAATGTTTTTTTTAACGTTGAGCTTTCGATTTTTTATTTAGGCACTATATTATTGAAGGAAAAGATTGCTAAATAGATAAATAAACAAAAAAAATTGTTTAATTACGCGAATTTAGTAGCACTAAATCAGTACTAAATTATGTTGGACTTTATAATTTTTTTGTATTAATTTACATTAAAAAAATATATATGCTCTGCTAACTTTAAGCTAGCAAAATTGTTTTTTTAACGTTGAACATTCAATTTTTTTATTTGGGCACTAAATAACTTATAAATATTTTTATAAATGCCTGCTGACTTAAATTTAAGCTAGCAAAATGTATAAAAAAACGCCGAGAACTCAATTTTTTAATCGGACACTAAATTAGCATTAAGTTTTGAAGTATGTTAGAAGTTATTCTGCTTACTTTGCTATGCTAGCTTAAAGGGGCACATGTGCTTGATTTATTCAAAGCATCTGTTGGAAAGAGTTGATCTGGATTCTTCCAACATGAATTTGTCTTCAGTTTTTAATTCTATCAACCACTATTTTGTATCAAGAATACTCTTAGCGTCCGTTATCTCATTTTTTTGTGATTATTTTCCTTTAGCTTTCTGATTTGTCTTACTATCCTCTGTTTACCAAAACTAGTATCGATTATTGTAAAATTGTATGTCAAAAGTTTTGATATTTACATATTATCCGTACAATAATCGTAGATATGAAACTAAGGTTAGTCCAAAAACCAATCTTGACTTTTGGGATTGACCTTGACAGGGAGTTTTACAGAACATTATGGCATAATTAATACTTATATTAACTGTTTTGGTTATACAATCCCCTTTGGATTTCTGTGCTAAACCCGTCAAAACTCTGTAAGGCAAACATTGAAAAGGCTCTTGAACTAATTGGTGTCTTACTTCGTTAATCTTGCTCTTTGCATTCTTGCTATTATCATCAGCCATATTAGCACCAAAGTCGGAAATCAGTCGTGAGTGATGATATCAATATTAATTTCGATTTTCAAATCAATTCATGCTAATGATACAATTATATTCAATATTAGCAAAAAAAGACAAACTGAGATTCAAGTTGAAACGATATATGATATATTATACAAGTTTCAATGAAGTAAAAGTAGAATTACTAGAGGAAGATAAACTGTATAACTATTTCATGTGCTTGGTTAATCTTAACTTCTGCAAGAGAAAACGATTGTTCTCGTTTGAAAATGTTTTGGTCCTCGCATCATCTGATTTTGGACATGATAATAAATAAAGCCAGATTTAAAATCAACCCCTGCCAAATAGTAACTATATATTTGGCACTGAAGTGTTGGTATCGGTATATTCAGTTTTGGTATTAGGTTCGAAGCAAATCTCAAAAGTAACTTCGACTTCTGCCTTCAATGCAGAGCAAACCGCAACGACGAATCAATAAAAAACTAAACTTAAATTTTGGAGATCGCATCCAGAGGCCAGAGAACCGACTTGGCTTGTCACCAAACGTTCAATTCTTTTACAACTCTCATTTTCTTACAGTATGTACATTTTTTTCTATAAATGCTAACAACATTGTCAACTTAACAATACTTGAGTCTTAAAAATACTTTTACATCTATATGCCTGTGCCTTCTTAGTTCTTACAGACAGGTCTGATTATAATAAGTTGTACTTAATGAAGGCGAACACGTGCAGATATCATGTTTTGTTTTGTTGTTGTTGTAACAAACAGTAATTGTTATGCAACAAGGCCTACATAATAACAATAAACGTAGATGCCATATTAGCAGTCTGTGTGTCAGTTTGAACAATCGACCACCTTCCTCCTATTTAAATTGTTAACAGAGACAATTAATGATATTTTATTTTTATTATGGTATGTATGTAGTTACAAGTGTTTTATAATATCGTGTTAATTGTGTTGTGAATGTTTCATTATAGTGTCTTTAATAGTTTTTTTTAAATGTAACACTTGAATCAAGTATGTCTTGGAAATAGTGTCAGGGCTAAACTAAAATTGAAAGAGTGTCACAAATATCACTACTTGTATTATTATTCGTATCTATGTATTTTTCTATCCTTTTCTTTAATCAAATGTCAAGCGTTCACAAAGTCATGTCTAAAGAATTTCTTGCAAAATGGCTTCCCCTTAGTCCTGGAAAGAACTGACCTACTATTTATGTATGAGCATTATAACTACATTTTTAGTTAAAATTAGTTCAACTCTATTTCCTGCAAATTTCCTTCTTGCTGGAGAATCTGCTAAATTTACGCAATTTCACAGAAAGGGAGTTCCACAGGGGTCCTATCATGGACCACTTATGCTATTTAATATATTAAAATTATGTATGTGAAAAATTTGATTTAAGATTTCAGAATTATAAGTTACAATTTGAAATTTAAAAGTTAAATTTTGAAATTAGAACTTTATATAACTTATTTAGAATTTTGTAATTTAATACTTAGAACGCAGAATTTAGAATGAACTTAGAAACAGAAAGTTATAATTTACATTTTCAGAAATTAGAATGTAAATGTACAAAAATTCAATATAGAATTTTTAATTGTGATTATAATTGTAAAGTTTTAACGTATAATATTATGTAGAATTCAAACTATGATATATAGAATTTATAATTTGAAATCTACATGTACAATTTTAATATACTTAAAATTTAGGATAAATAAATAAATTTAGAATTCAAATTGCACATTTTTTTAATATTCAATTTAGAATTTTGAATGAATAGTAGAAGTAAACTCTGGAATTGAATATTTATAAATTGAATATATTGTAAAATACAAAATTTAGAGTTTGCGGTGCATAATTATTGTAAAAGAGATGCTAAAGTTTAAAATCTATAGTTCAGAATAAGAATCTACAATTAAAAGAATCGAAACTTCGTCATTAAACAACGACAAGAAATGTGAAAGATATGAAGTTGAAGGTTTAGAATTTAAAATTGATAGTTTTAAAATTGGTAATATACTTGGAATTTAATATATTTAATGTTTAGTTTGTGCAATTTATAACTGATTTTAATACAAAATTTAAGATTGAGAATTTATGGTTTTTTGGAGCTATTTTTAATGTGTACTTTAAAGGATAAAATTTAAAATTTATAGGTTAGAAATTAGATTCTACCAATTAATCATAATTTATAATACAAACTTTAGAATTGGGAATTAGTTATTATTATTTTATCCTCAAATGAAGTACTGACAAGTTTTGAAACTGAAAACTGAAATCCTTTTTAGTAGAGTTTTAATTTTATCTAATTACATATTTATCAAAATAGAATCTACAAACTAACATAATTCTCAATACAACAAATTTAAATTATGATTATACCTATAATTCGCAGTGCATAATTTAAAATTTGCAAATGAGAAATTTAAAATATGTACTTATAATTATATCTACAGAATATTTAGAATTTGAATAAAGTAGAGAAGCTTGTATTAGAATTTGAATTTCAAGTTACAATTTTGAGTGTTAAAATGTTTGGTTGTTAAGCTAAGAATTTACAGTTTAACATTTAGAATTAAGAATCTAAAATTAAAATATTTTATATTTAAGATTGATACGTTTACAGTATAGAAATTAATAGTTTTAATATTATTTTATTTTTCTAAATGTGAATTTTCTAATTTAGAACGTTGAGATATACATTTTTTTAAATTTAATTTTAGAGCCAGAATAATTTGGAACGAATTAGCGCAAATTTATTTTTTTCAACTTAAAATTCGTTTTTTTTAATTTTCTTAAAGTCTATTTAAAGAGGAGGCGTATAAGTTACTAATCATTTCAAAACTTTTTTACAGCTTTATTTGTTTAAATTAAAAAAAATTTAAAAAAAATAAATGCTTGTTTTGTATTTTTAATGTAAGGTGAGTACTTAGAATTTAAAATGCGATTTTCACGAAAACTAGCAGGAAGCTACCACATGTTGATAAGGAAAATATCTTCTAATAAATTATGCTTGTTAATGTAAAATTAAAAACTAATCTCAATGACAAATAAAATGTATTCAGGAGAAATCTAATATATTATTTTTTTTTGTTTTCAGTTATTTTTCGTGGTACTCATTCAAGGCTACATTTAAAATTATAATTAATTATAAAGAATTTGTTTGCTACCTGTTGCAATTGCGGTAAGTATTTTATAATTATGACATTTCAGTTATAATAATAGCAACAATAACAACGATGCAGTTTTGATTATTAGAAAGGGATCGTAAAGATTGGTTTAATTATACAGTGCTGTAATACGCTATAGTGGTTGTTACATATATTAAAAGGGAAACAATCGGAAACGCATATGGTGTCTCATGGGAGATTTTGATTGTAGCCAACTGGTGGTAATTAAATCAAGGTTGAAATTTGATGAAATGATTATGTTAACGAGGGCTACTTCCCGCAAAGCAAAATTTTGAGCTCATATATTTGTCTACTAAAACATGAAATGTAGTTTAACCATTGCTTACTATAAGCGTAACTCATGAATAAAAGAATAACAAACTTCCTCAAAGATTTATTTTAAAATGAATATAAGTTGTGAAAACTTTCAAAGTATTTCATTAATTAGTATTTTCCCGGAAGGAAGAGTGGGCTTGCTAAACGCTGCGAACGATCAAGCAGCAGAAGCAGAATTTTCCTGAGAACCCCATAACGTCGATATATCGCCCCCCTGACGTTTACTAGTAATTAGAATTAATTAATTGAAACTTACTTGAAGCTTACAAGTACTTTCAACTGTTTAAACACTGTCAACATCAGCAGTTGCACTTACACTTTTATCAAACTTCTGAAACCTTTAGAATAGATTTGGAAGCCCGGAATTATCAGAAGTAACCTACCACAAAATATTAATCAATTTCTTCAGTAATTATAAATATCATGCATCACAAGCATTTCAAAGAAAATTAATGCCTTGGGAAAAAACTGCATCCACTAGTCCTGATTGATATGTAACATTTAACAGAAAGAAGAAAACAGAAGAACGTTAGGAATTGAAAAGTTACTATAAATAACTCATAAATTCGATTTTCCTTAAAGTTTGAACTGTCAATCCTACAAATTATGAGCACAGCTCATAAATTCTCTTAGCTAGCACGCTCTAGAACTCAAATTCTAAAGCTAGCATCACTACCGTACTACCAAAGCTACTTAAGGGTGAAGTCGGGAGCGGCCAAGTTAACTCCAGTCTCACCATAGCACTAGCTAGCACCACAACAGGAATAGAAATATAAAGGTTGCAAGCTTGACAACCAGCTCACCGGTGGCTTTTTGTACATTGTAAGTAGATGAGTCATTTGCTTGTAGAAAGCACTGGCTAAGGTCACCTAACTAAATTAGGTTAACTAAACCTAACCCTACCTAACTAAAGTTATGTTAGTGATAACATTCCCGCGATATTTCTAGGTGACATCGAGAAGGGCCAAGTTAACGCCAGATTCATAAATTTGTGAATGCTTCATGATAGAATGCTACGATCGCAATAGTTAGGTGTGAAAATATAAGAATTCAAGATTTGACATCTAGCCCTACTCGGAAATTCTCTTATATACGTTTTAAATAGATCAATCAAGTGCTTGTAGCTAGCACTGGCTAGCTCCTGATAAATACTAAATTAAAGTTATGTCAATAATGCAATTCGCGAGATATTTAAAGGTGAAAACGGAAAGAGTCAAGTTACCGCCAGACCCATAAATCTGTGTTATCGCATTCGAAATCTAGCACTCGATTGATACAGATAGCACTAGCTAGCACCCATGATAAAATGCTGGCACCACAATAGCTAGGAAGTGGACATATAAGAGTTAAAATATTCACATTTATCCTATTCCATTTTCTATACATTGTAAACAGATACACTAAATGTTTGTAGCTACCACTGCCTAACACATACATAAATTCTAAAGTAATGCCATTCTCGAGATATTTAAAGGTGAAATCAAAAAGGCCCAGGTAACCGCCAGATCCATAAATTTGTATTATGGCCTTAAAAATCTGACACTCGATTGATATAGATAGCACTAGCTAGCTCCTATGATAGAATGCTAGCACCACAATAGTTAGGGAGTGGAAATATAAGAGTTAAAATATTCACATTTATCCTATCCCATTTTTTTAACATTGTAAACAGATAAACTTAATGCTTGTAGCTAGCACTGCCTAACACGTACATAAATGCTAAAATAATGCCATTCCCGAGATATTTAAAGGTGAAATCGAAAAGAAAAATACTGGCTAGCACCTAAATGCTAAAGTCATGTCAATAATGGCATTCCAGAGATATTTAAAGGTGAAATCGAAAAGGACCAATAACCGCCAGACCCTTAAATTTGTATTATCGCCTTCAAAATCTGACACTCGATTGATATAGATAGCACTAGCTAGCACCTATGATAGAATTACAGCACAACAATAGTTCGGGTGTGAAAATATAAGAGTTCAGAGTTTGACATCTTGCCTCGAATGCTTTTATACATTGTAAATATATTAACTAATTGCTTGTAGCACGCAGTGGCTAGCACCTAAATGCTAAATTCATGTCAGTAATGCCATTCGCCAGATATTTATAGGTGAAATCGAGAAGGGCCAAGTTAACGCCGGACCCATAAATTTATGTTATCGCTTTCAAAATCTAACATTAGAACGATATAGCTGGCACCCATGATAAACTACTATCACTAGTTAAACGTGGAAATATAAGAGTTGAAAGTTTTCCATCTAGCCCTACTCGATAATCTTGTTATAGATTGTAAATATATAAACTAAATACTGGCTAGCACCTGAATGCTAAAGTCATGTCACTAATGCAATTCCCGAGATATTTAAAGGTGAAATCGAAAAGGACCAAATAACCGCTAGACCCATAAATTTCAGTTATCGCCTTCAAAATCTGGCACTAGATTGATATAGATTGCACTAGCTAGCACCTATGATAGAATGCTAGCATCACAATAGTTAGGGAGTGGAAATATAGGAGTTGTAAAATTGACATTTAATCCTAATCGAATTTTTTTAATACATTGTAAATAGATGAACTAAGTGCTTTTAGCAAGTACTGGCTAGACTAAATAGACTCATGTCAATAATGTTATCCCCCAAGTTATTTAAAAGTGAAATCGAGAAGGGCCAAGTTAACCGGGTCAGATCCACAAATTACATTACAGCACCACAATAGTTAGGATGTGAAGATTGGATATCTTGCCTTACTCGAATTTTTTGTACATTGTAAATAGATGAACTAATTGTAGCACGCAGTGGCTACCACCTAAATTCTAAAGTCATGTCAGTAATGCCATTCGCGAGATATTTAAAGATGATGTCGAGAAGGGCCAAGTTACCTTATAAATTTGTGTTATCGCCTTTACGAGATATAGCACTAAATTGATATAGCTAGCACTAGCTAGCTTCCATGACAGAATGCTAGAATCACAATAGTTAGGAGGTAGAAATATAAGAGTTGAAAGTTTGATATCTAACACTACTCGAAATTTATTTTATACATTGTAAATAGATAAACTAAATACTTTTAGATAGCACTGGCTAGGACGTTAACCGAAGCTCGAACTAGTAAGCCGATACTAATACTATAAACGAGATTTTTGTGGGTCAAATTGAAAGGGAGGGTAAGTTAGCACTAGTGTCTTATAACTAGCACTACAACAAGACTGCCAGTTTGACAACTAGCACCCCTGCACCGGTTTACACTGTAAATAATAACAATTACACAATTTATAACAATTTTTAGGAATTACACCAAAACCATTGATTCCAGTTATTTTGATTTAAAACTAAACGGATGATGTAGATCACACGAAATTCTAAACGACTACGAATTACATCTCCATCTTTTCTTCTCTTAAGGTCTAGGAACGAAAAGTAATAACCAATTAAACATATGATGTTGTATAGGGAGCGTTCAATGATTTATTATTATTTCTACCTAATTATAAACGGTTTTAGTGTAATTATTGAAAAATTAAAGTGCTAGCTGCCGCTAGCCATAGGCATTCACCTATCTACATTATAAACCGGTGCAGGGATGCTAGTTGTCAATCATTATATTTTCACCTCTGTTGTAGTTGCTAACTAAGGAGCAAGACCGGACTGAGACAGGCGAGCTATTGAGAAATACTTCGGAAGTCACGAGATTGTGAGGCCGGTGGGGCCAAAGGCCCACTTGCAATATGGCACGGTGGAATTCAAATACTTCATTTATTTCTGTTAATTTTGTAGTAAATGTAAATCTGGCAACGTCGCATCTTCACACGCTGGGCTTGGAGTACGGGGAATCACCCAATTTTATGGTTGGCTATCGCGTTTACGGATGTCGCTCCAGGTCTCAGTGCAATAAAAGCCATTTTGGCTATTGGTCATATAACTGGTAACTGGTATATTATTTTGGCACACTTAGACTGAGACTGCAATATTAATTGCTCGTCTATGGATAAAAAAATGAAAATTTAAGGGCGGTGCTCAAAAAGCGCGTGAAAAACAGAAATGATTGGAAGAAAAAGGAAAATGGTATAAAAACCTATTAAACATTTATAGGCTGAGGCCGGTCTAATATTGAAGCTCGTTAGAAAAACCATCGATCCGTCCCTGCTAAGGAGTACTATTTACAATACATCTAGTGCTAGGTTTAGAACGCGGTAACTGACACTGGCACTAACTTTCCCGTTTTTACACAACGAGCAAAAGGGCACAGGTGGGAAGAGCTAGTACTTTCAACACTTATATTCCCCTACTTATTATAATGACCCGACTTTAGCTTTAAGTAGCTCTGGAATGGTAATTGTAGTAGCTTTAAAATTTAGGTGCTAAATAAGAGAACCTACAGCTAGCTTTTCCGAAAATTTGTAAACTGGGCGGGATCAAGCTAACGTACCTTTTATTTTTTGTTATTTTACCAAAGATCCAATTGCATTCTTAACGTTTTGAGAAATCCTGCTAGCCCAACAGTAGACCCTAAACTCTATCTCACAAATAGACATTGTGCGCAGTCTTAGCGTTCAGATCAGGTCTGTTAACTAAGATATTCAAAATCATTTTTCAAGGAACTGTGTTATTCTTTAAATCGTCTCTAAATCTCTTTCTGTGTTCAGTGAAACTATGAACTCTGTCAGAAGTGGGGATTTCGGGCAAGCGATTTGTCTTAGTCTATTTAACTCAGAATTTGCAGATATTGTATTTTAAATCTGATTTTCCTATGATATTTCTTCTCCCAATCGCGAACGTTTTATATCATCGTTATTTGCGGCTCAAGGGTAAGTATATATGTACTACAGACATTGATTACCTGATGTTCAAATTCAATTACTTAGACTCAGCATCTTCCATCCATTCTGAAAGCATAGCTTTCGCATGTTCTCACTAAGGATCTGAGTATGCTCAGTTCGCTATTCTAAATTATCTAAAGATCTACCGCATGTACCAATTCGATTGGACTTCTAATATTTCTAATTTGCAGAAATTTTGTTGGGGTAATAGTCAATTGGGAACTAGTTTTAGAGCGCGTGACCAATGTATAAGCTAGTATTAATGATTATATTAAGTTTATATATTCTCAGTAACGTTCACAGATTTTTTAATAGGATTATTCAACTCTGAAGTTACTGGGTCTGTCCTTGCCGAGACTTTACATCTATTCTGAGAATAGGTCTCCGCTATAGACTCTAACTATTGATCATACATTCAGTACTCATCATTATAATAAAATCTGTTATGGTAATTAGCAATCTGTACTACAGATGGCGTAACTATTCTTTAATGGCGCGAAGCTTAAATTGCTACAAAATTGTTTGTATTTCATAACATGGTGACAAAATATGAGAATATATCTTATAAAGCGTTTTGATTAAAACCTAAAGCTTAACTTTTCTTTTGTCATCAGACATAAATAGAAACAAAAGAAAAACCGTACTACCACAAAACACCAACACCACCTACCAGAGTCCCGTGACTTGTATTATTTTCACTATCCAGTTTGCCGTCTATACAAAAATAGCACTTGCTATCGGGTGTCCAATCTTTCACTTGTTCTTCTTCCTGTTGTTCCACCACGCGTTGTTGATGCTGTTGTTGTTGTTGCTGCTGTTGATGCTGCTGTTGCTGTTGTTTTAATCCGTCTTCTTTCTTTATCTCTTCGCTTTTGTCTGTGTCTTCGTACTGCTGTTGTTGCTTCTGTAGTTGGTTGGAATCGCTGCTGGAAAAATTTCGCTGATCCTTCAAATATTCCTCGGTCGTTCGTATCTTCTCCACGTTGTTGTTTATTGGTTGCAGATAATTCCTGGACATGGATTCTTGATACAGTTTCCATTTCCTTCGTCCCATCAACTCTTCAGCGATCCTTTCCAACCCTATAATTAAAAAAAGAGGATTTTAAATAGAAGACCAATTATTCGTGAAGAATGATCTGGTATATGTATGGTTGTTTAAAAACAAACAGAAGTTTGAAATTTATTCCGGAGACATGTTTGAATAAAACATTTTCAAGTTTCTTTTAGTAGTGGTAAAAAAACCTTCTTCTTCGAGCTAGTAGCGTTATTATAGCTACCTGTTCGATTATCTACTACAATAATTTATTTGTGTATTGTAAGACAACCCGATCGTAGATGCTACTATCATAATTTATTATTGCTATGCTGCATTAAAAAAGGAAAAAGAAGTCGGCAGAGATTTAAGAGAAAGCTGTTGCAATTGAAATATTATTATTAGTGTTAAGAATATTTTAAAGCTTTCGGCTAAATTTCTAATAATAAAGATATTGTCGAAAGGAACCATTAGATTGATGTGTCACGATTTTATAAGTTATGGAAAATAGAATTAAATTAGAAAAAGAGAAGAAGAATGTACAGCATTAGTCGTTAGATATCGGACAATTATATTAAAAACTAAGAATGTGGATTACAAATATATGCATTCGAAAGATACATTTGGAGCTACAAACATTTCCATGGACAAGAAACGACTTTCGGGTTTGGACTGAAAAAATTGTTCGTGGTTCTCAATATGATACGGTTCAAACCCGCAAGTCGTTGTTCATTGACTTCATAAACCGTGAAAGTCTTTGTGTTTATTTAAAGTATTTTTTAATTTGTTGTATGGGAAAATTACTGAACTACTCTTCTTAAAAAATATACAGGTATTCATGACAATTTTATTCATTTTTCATAAATCCTAATCTTTATTTGTCTGGATCTCATTGGCCATTACTGTACATTTCTAATTATCCTTATTTGAACTGCTAGCTTCTAGAAACTCTTAATCAGCGTTTATAATAAAATATGAATTCTTACATCAAATGATTATATTAATTCATGGTAAACTAGAAAACTGTCGATGGTGCTGAATTTAATGCTTCGAAATGTCGGATTTTTATTACAAAAGTTTTGGTGTGTGTTAAAATTCGATAATTTTGCATAAAATGGAAAAAGTTTTTTCCCTTCTCTATTTCTCATTTTTAAAATAATCTGCTGAGTTGGTGTCCGTTTCTAAACGATAATATTCAGAGATTACAACTTATGACGAACATAATAATGAACACTGGACAATTTAGATACTAGACATAAAAATTGCAACAATAATATCTACACGTAATAATGAACAGTGTCCTGATAAGAAAATCTTATCAATTGTTAAGTGTTAATAGTAGGTATACGTGAATCGGTACGTATCGAGTCAGATTATGTGTTATCGAAATTTTATAGTACAGTAAAAGTAACCTCCAGTTTGACCTCACAAATATCTTCCTAAAGGCCAAAACGTACTCATTTCATGTTCAAGGTGTTTTCACTCATAGATTCTCGAAGTTAGCAACCTTTTAAGTCTAGAAAATCACTTTTGTGCTCTGTAAGGTCTAATCACTTTGCAGAACATTTTTAGACTCACCTTCCAGAGTTCATAAGAGGATGAAAAAACTCCTTTCGATACTTCTTAGCATCTGTGACCGATTAAGATAAAAATATGTTGTTTGTTACTGACCACTAGGCGTAACATTTACATTAGAAGAAACTGAAGAGAATAAGAGAAAAAAGAACAAACAGCAAGACCTTGTAGCCAATGAATTTCGACTCCGCGGTGACATATATGCATTTTACTGCATATCATATTCTAGAAGCTATCCACGGCAGATTTCCCCTCCAAATTTCAAGAACTGCATTTATGCTTTTTCGCCGTTCTTTTTTCTCTAATATATAATAGCTACTATATATACCACTAAGCCAGCCTCGGTGGATTAGTGATTTGCATATTTGCTTCATAATCCAAGGATCGCAGGTTCGATCCCCGGCCGAGCTGGTAATTTTTCATAGCGCAGAAAAATTAAAAACATGCCTTCTTCTCGGATAGGAAGTAAAACTGTAGGTCCCGTGTCAATGTCATGTTTGGCACGTTAAAAATCCCTACTGGGGGTGGAATTCCCGCAGATTCGGCTAAATTCTAGTAGGGTCGGCCAAATCGGTGCCATGAGGTACGAAGGATGCTCCGCCATCCTGATTCCTCGCCCAAAAACAAACAAACAAACTATATCGCTTTCTAAATTACGTTTCTTCTTTATAAATGAAATGGGAGTGGAATTCCCCCAGATTCGGCTAAATTCTAGTAGGGTCGGCCAAATCGGTGCCATGAGGTACGAAGGATGCTCCGCCATACTGATTCCTCGCCCAAAAACAAACAAACAAACTATATCGCTTTCTAAATTACGTTTCTTCTTTATAAATGAAATGGGAGTGGAATTCCCCCAGATTCGGCTAAATTCTAGTAGGGTCGGCCAAATCGGTCCCATGAGGTACGAAGGATGCTCCGCCATCCTGATTCCTCGCCCAAAAACAAACAAACAAACTATATCGCTTTCTAAATTACGTTTCTTCTTTATAAATGAAATGGGAGTGGAATTCCCCCAGATTCGGCTAAATTCTAGTAGGGTCGGCCAAATCGGTGCCATGAGGTACGAAGGATGCTCCGCCATACTGATTCCTCGCCCAAAAACAAACAAACAAACTATATCGCTTTCTAAATTACGTTTCTTCTTTATAAATGAAATGGGAGTGGAATTCCCCCAGATTCGGCTAAATTCTAGTAGGCTCGGCCAAATCGGTCCCATGAGGTACGAAGGATGGTCCGCCATCCTGATTCCTCGCCCAAAAACAAACAAACAAACTATATCGCTTTCTAAATTACGTTTCTTCTTTATAAATGAAATGAGAACTTTGAATATCCAGGTTTTTTAAATTTTTGTTTATGGTGACCAAACAAACTCAAGAATCTATTAACATGGTTAGTGCGATTTAGACTAACCTTGATAAGCAGATGACGATTTAGAAAAATGATGATGAAAATAGAAGGCCTTCTCCAAAAACTAGCATTAAAGAAATTCTTTTGCTTGTCAATCGATCAGAATTTATGGAATTTGCTTGCATGTCAACAATCAGCAACATATAATTTACCGCTTCAAATTACCCAGTGTGAAGAGAGGAGAAAACTAATATTGTATTTCTTCCCTACTGTATATTTTGGCACGGATCTGAACTTTTTGCAAGGCTTTGTGTTTGGTCGCTGAAGAAATGGCATATCCAATCACAAATAGATGAATGCAGGTCTTTTCTGCATTCTGCACAATCAACCCAAAAATCATTAATGGTAGGGACGGCGTGTGCGACTAGCTATTATCGACTACCAGCGATGATGGGGTGTATTATTTATTGGTCCTAAGACTAACTAGAATGCACTGTGTTCAAAATAAGTTCTAAAGGTTGTGTATTCAGTAACACAAAAAAAAACCTCAGAAGTCATTCTGCAGATTTGTTTAGCAAAAGTAACTTTAGTTTTTTGTCGCTTTTCATTGAATCTAAATCCAACATCGAAACCCTCCCCACTACCTATTGAAAAATTCGAAAAACGAAGGAATAAACAATGAACGAAATAAAGGAATTCTTACTCGAATCAGGCGATGGCTGTATAAGAGGGGAGATAATAATAGAGGCGGGAAGGTGATCATTTCAGACAACTAGCAAAGCCAAGCCAAAAAATTTATTCCAATAAATCAAGGAGTTACAAATAAAAGCAGCATCACATGAAGGACATGACTAACATCACCCATATGCGTTTCCCATATTTCGACCGCATTAACATTGGTCAATAAATAACAAAAACGCAGAAAAAAAGTAATCTATGGTAAGGTAATGAGAGTTACTTTCGATTTCAGCGTAACAGGAAGGCACAATCTGGATTGACAAGAAATACGGGAACCTCTTTGATTACATATTGAGGAAGGAAGAGTGTTAAGATCGAAGAATGGATTTAAAAACTATCAAACTAGAGATCTGACGCTCCTAAGTCTCTAAAAACTGAAGATAGCGAAATATTAATACCTACTTGATTGACAAGGTGCAGTCTAATGAACTGACTTGAATAAACGTATTCAAAAAACATCCATGAACCAATGGCGGAATCAATTATATCTTCAACTTGATAGCCGACGTTTCTTCAAGTTAATTAATTTATCCAACTGCCATCAATTCGGCATAGGGATTAGAGTAATTGAACGCCCATCTGTCCGTTTCGGGAACAGCAAGAGATATGGAGTCATCCCTGCAACGTTTATGTCTTCAACAAAAGTCAACGTAACTTCTAGATTTTACCAACCTTCTGAAGTTTCGGAGAACACTTGAAGCGATCCTGGACGCTTAAGGTTCCTGTTACAATCTCTCCCGAAAACAAAACTAACATAGTTCGATCTTTTAAACCCCGTTCAATACAAAAAGTCCATTTCATGTCTCCATCGACAATTTGCGATATGCACCAACTCCATTATGTGATATCTACATCGGGGATTTTGATGCCGTGCATCCGTTGCAGCCCCATTTGCATATCCCTGTTGAACCTGCTATTACCAACTACAGTTATCTAATTGCGGGTAGTGACAATATTTTAATGAGTCGTCTTTGAATGAAGAACTAGTTGAGCGTAAATCGCATTCTTGTTAAGGCGGAACTTTTAGGTTGCTATGTTGGCTATTCTCTACAACTTCAAGTTGGTTATTTCAAAGTTATTTATTTAAAATTATCTTTAAATGATGTTAAAGCCTAGTGAATGTTTATTTATATGAATTTATACCCCAGAATATAAGTTTCAGAAATTTTACTAATTTCATTTCATGTTTAGTTATGTACGGTGTTCTTTAACCTAAAAGTGCATCATTTGACTGATTTCTAACTAAATCTTAGAGAGGCACCTAGAGTTCCGAATTATTCAATAAGATTAGAGTCCCTCCGTAATAAATAGCTT
The DNA here is from genome assembly GCA_929113105.1 of Agrypnus murinus. NCBI lineage: Eukaryota > Metazoa > Arthropoda > Insecta > Coleoptera > Elateridae > Agrypnus > Agrypnus murinus. The sequence continues at coordinate 6,004,214 of OV816030.1, read as the reverse complement.
ATTAGAAAGGACTTTTCTGTTTAAGAGGTTGTTTTATAAGTTTATAATCATGACATTTGGTCGAAAATTAGATAAGGCACATGATTATATAGTGAAAAAAATCGTATCTCAAGTTTCTCTACTTTTATATTAAAATATTTGTGAACTGCATTGATAAGTGCAGCAAAAAATTTTCAGGAGATTATATTATATTTGACTTCGCCTCAATTAAATTTATCTTTTAAATTCTCTTTTTCATTACTGCCGAAAAAATATTTATTATCTCTTTTAACTTTGTACTCCACTGGTATAATCATTCATTTTTGACATTACTGTTTAAAATTGTCTAGAGAGGTATAATTATTATTAATTTATTAGGTTTATAAATCCATTTCCTTATCTCTAACTATAATAATCATAATAATAATAATACTGTTTTAAATTAAAATAGGTACTACTATCTCTCCCGGTTTGATAATGAACAGGAACACCATCTCGCTAAAACGAAAAAAATAATCTATACATGCCAACTACATAATAATGATTATTATTTAATACAATTCAGATATCCTGTATATGGCTGACCGACCGTCCCAGATTAAGACTCGTTAATTAGTTTCATTAATGCAAATTGTCAGTTGTTGCATATTTGACTAATTTATTATTAAGGTCATGTCAGAATGCTTAAAATGAAATACTGACTGAACTGACCATAATAAGAGTTTTAAAGTATTAAAAATATAATAGATAACAACATTATATACGTCCATTTTATTGCTGAATATGATTTGTGCGTCCTTGATGCAGCAGCAACTTAAATGCATTCGTACCCACACAAAATCTCCTAGACAACATTATATAAATGTGCATAATCACTTTATAAACAGTTATAAGAAACAACAATAAAGTAGTTGATGTGTTTAATTTTTTTTTTAAACTTCTGAAAGTTGTTTATTTTTTCTTCTTTCCAAGTATTTCTTCCGGAAAGTTTACCTTTTATTGAATTTGTAAACATATAAATTTATCAAATGTTTGGTTTAAACAATTAACTTGTAAATAATAGCCTTTAAGTAAATCAAATTATTGTTGATTAATTGGAAAATATTGTTTCATTGAGAAAAGTAGCAATTCTCATTTAAGTAGGTACCTGCATTTTATTTTGATGAGAAAGTGAATGTGAAAAAAAGAAATTCTAACACAACTATTTACATTTTTCATTTCCTCGAAAAAAAATTGGTGATATGTAATTACTTCCGGTTTTCCCTTCACCTCATCTTCCCACCTTTTTAAAACTAGTTTTCCAATTGCGAGTTCCTTAAGGCTGGCATTAATAATAATAGAGAGAGAAAGAACTATCTTAATTCCAAGTTATTCAGTGACATGATTAATGTATTTATCCGCATGAAATTATTCATTGATAACTTCTTTTCAGAGCAATTCAATAGAAAAATCCAAAATTTCTACAAAAAGATAATGCATAATTAATAATTCAGTAAATAAATGATATTTCCTTTTATTCCGGTAAGAGATATTTCCGCTTCGTATTAGTCTTTTGTCTAGATTTAAATGAAACAAGTGTAACTAGTAATGTCTTGGAATAAAATGATGCATGTTTAGTATTTTATTAGCATAACATGACTCCAGCTGTAGGAAGTTACAGATTGCATTTAAGACCATTTAAAAATTTTCAATTAAATTAAGATGACGTTGAAATTGACATTGTACGAAATAGTATAGTCTTACTAGGATCCCAATGCGTACAGCGGATCGCTTCCAAGTAAGTACCATTTAACTCCTAACGACCCCCCCCCTCGATATAAAGGAATAAGTTTTAGAAGCCAAACCCGCTCGGTCGGATACAGCGCGAACTGAGCAATCCCAGTAATAAATACTAGGGGATAGATACATAGATACGTACAGTCGTACACCCCAATAAGTATTTTCGCTACTTGTGGCAACACCTGGTTGTGTAAAGAGTATATAAAAGTATTGAAGGTATATAAGAATGTTCCCAGGTTTATAAGAGCTTTATAACATTACTATGAGGTGTATAATAAAGTGATATCAATATTTCCACAAAACGAATAGTAACCGTTACTATAGCATCCATTACAAAATATAATTTTTGCCATTACCTCATTATAAAACTAATATTTGTGCAGTTATATAATGGCATTCTTAATAACTTTTCAAAATCCTAGTAGATAATAGTGTTTCTATATAAGTTATATGTTATTAAAACTTTTGCTGATTCGTTACGTGCTAATTTCATAGCTCCCTGTATAGCTATGCTTTTGTGTTAAGTTGTATAGCGTTTAGGGATTTTCGAATTTTCTCTCCGTTTAGTTGACATTTTGTTGTGGAACTAATTTCCTGTAGTTGATAAGAGATTTTGTCACTTCGTTTTGATCGATCGTGTGAAGAACATTCTTTAAAGAATATTTTAGTGGACATCGCCGTTCAATTAATCTTTTCCTTTGTGTTGTGAATTGGGAATTGCATTGGTGCAGATCTGTGATTAATTTGTGGCAGGGGTTTTCCAATTGTTAGATTGGAACCTTAAAGGTTTTTTCTACGGTCTTTTTTAGAGGTTATAGGAGCACGTTCTCGTTTCGATGTATAATAATATCTATATGTATAATATATAAGCCGCATTTGGAGGCGATACATTTATCTCTTAAGGTCACATTACACCGAAGTTATTAAAGTGTTTGCTTCGTACATTCTGGTAATTTGGTTTAGTTTGTTACAGACCTTTTTTCTTTTTCTATAATAAATTTTACGTTAACTGCTTACACTACGTTGTATATTTGGGTTGTTAAAAGACCATTACGCAGATTTGGTTGCTGTTGTCTCGTTGGATCACGCTACGTTCGATCTGGTTGGTGACGTTCCTCTTCAGTTCGAAGAACATACATCTGTATCGTGAGTCAGTTATATTGTAGCAACTATTTACAACAATAATAACGTCCGACAACCCCTATTGTATATAAAACATTGCTGTATATTTGTACATTATAATTTTGTGTTAACTGGTTTTCCTCCAGTGTGCGTGTAGCACTTATATCTAGGTATCTATGTCATATATATAATTTTCTCAAATACTATTTATTTTATTACTTTGTTAGGAATATTTGCGAGTGAATACGTAAGACTTTTCTCCGCAATGAATTGGTTAAACAATTAAAATCTGACGATTAATAATTGCGCAATCTACATTACAGGTGTTCGCGTTAATTTACCGTGCCTGCTACATTTTTGAGACTTGAAGTCAAGTCAGATTTAGAGTAAATAAATCGCTCGCCCAGATCAAATTTGTAAATAGAAATCAATAACTTGCATTTAATTTTTGCCAAAGCTATTTGTCCTTGATTAAAATATAACCTTACTTAATTGATTTATGTTAATTGATCTCCCTGATAATTTGTTTAGTTGTTAATAAAGCACTGTACATCCCTTACTTGAAGACTTATTATTTATATGTGTATTTGGGGCTTATATTTTCAGCTATCGAGGAATCATTATTGGGAAAAGTCGACCACATTAGTAGTAGTCGCAAATGTTTGTTCTTTTCAGATTTGGTCGGCCAATACTGTAGCTATTTTAGACGATTCTTGGCGCCCATTACAGAAGACCTTTAGTGAGACGCACGACCGCACACTAGTTAGCTGGCAGCCGACAGATTTAACTACGGTTAAAGGTTGTTACCGTTTCCCAATAAGCAGTCCCCATTTTGTGGTAACTAACGTTACCTTTAATGCCTACAAATCACCCTTATAAACCATATAGAGTTAGGCCTTTCTTAGTTTAAACGATGGTTGCAATATCAGTTTTTCGTTCATTAGTTTTATTGAATGTTATAATTTAAATATGAAGAATGGCTTATACATGTGAAAAAAAGTTAAGTAGAGCATTACTTTTCAACAGAGTTTGTTTCAAGACATTTGTCATCTTTTTTTGCAACCAGTCTTTGCATCACTTAAGGTAATTTCGGTTACTATATTTTGTAAAATACTTCTGGAGACTTTCAAGTTTTACAATAAATACTTTGTGAAATAAAAGTACTAGTGAACCAACAGTTCTATAATAACACCATATAAGTACTGTGACTTAAATTTATGTAAGATTACTATAGGTGATATTACAGTTTCCAGTGTTTATAAGAACATGTCTTATTTCCTTACGTCGGTTTACACCAAAATGAAAGAAACGCTCTAATGGACATTATTTAAAATTCAATATATTATTATAACAAATTGGAGCCAAAATTAACATTCGTCTAACGCAATTTTATATATTTTCAAATCGGTAAATTAAAAAAATTCATGCAAATGACATTTCGATGTTATACGTATTGTTATGATATAGGCATCCCGCATTACATGTATGCACGATGTGTTGCCGATCTTCCAGGCGAAAGAAGGATTTCACTATTTCTTTTATTTTAAAACAATAAAATTTTGCATTAAATATGTTGAGGATACACGCTACAACACTGTGAGATGGAAGGGGATAGATTTTAAACGGATTCTTCACTTGAATTTCACAAACTCAATTTCATGATGGACGATCCTATGTATGTCATTGGTTGATATTTTGAAGCCATTTTATGGCATGTTTTCACCTGAAAATTATTAAAGGCATAGGTGAGAAGGTATACACAAGTATTTATGACTTTACTTACAGTTTGTACTATTGCATTTCAAGAAATTGTTCTATTTCTTTGACGATTCATAATTTTCCACAGGAAATGGATATTTTTCAATGTTATTTGAATTTCTAAGTAAAACATTTTACTGCAATACTGTTAACCAAGTTCTAGGGTGCATTTGACACTAGAATGTTAAAGTGGGAAACTTCTTATAGAGAAGGTTTAGGCCTTTGAAATCCCAAAATTGTAACGTTTCAGCAGGGTCTGCTAGAATGTTAAAATTTAGTTTATATTCATAATTTTGGTGTCAAGATTTATGTAATTTTAGTTTGATAGGATCTTAGGATTAATGTAATGTTAAGAAAAGAATGTGCAAGATGTTAAAATCTTTTTATTTGAATTTTTGTGAAGTAATGTTTGTAAGAAAATATAAGATGGTTGTCAATGAATCGTAACTCTAAATTTGCATTTTGATAGCCATGTAGGTATCAAAATAAAGGAAAGACTCTCCTCTTTCGTTTTATAACATTTATTTAAACAATTAATTTAATCTTTTTATCAACAATTTGGCTAGAAAGGTTTTTGGTGGGAAAGATGTTCTTTTGTTTCTAGTAACTTACTAAATTAATTCCTAACTAGGAAAATCACTAGCGATTCGCAATTATTCTCCAATTATTATAAAAAACAGCACGAAAATTTGGTTACTCTCTCTTGAATTTCCATACAGAGCAGAAGTCATGTCAGTTTGTATGTTACTTTGTTAAAATTTAGAGGTTATGTTGGTGAATCTTACGTCACTTTACTGTCAACAATGTGAGGTTATGACAAATGTCATCTTGTTTTAAAAAATTTTTATAAGTTCTTAATAAATTAATTAATAATAATTATAATGAGCAATCAAAGTGAAATAAAACAAAAGTGCAGTGTATAAATTAGGTGTTCAGACTGTTCTTATTATTTGAAGAAATTTTTGGAATTTTATTTCGAATGGAACGAATTAAAGGAAGGTAATGGAGTCTTTTTGCAAAAAACCGAATTAATGTATGTACTCATGTCATGGAAGATACATGTTGCCCTTTAATAATTATAATTATCTTGAAGGATGGTATGGAAATGTGCTCATCATGTCAACAAATAAGCAGGTAATTTTACCAACTATGACAGAAAACCAACTTAATGTGTTTAAAATTTTGTGTGGCGCAAATTATTTAAATTCAAAATAATTTTCAATTTTTTTAATAATTTAAGATTAATGGATTGATCAGATAAGAATTAAAAAGGACCAAGAGAATTAGAATGTCTCTTAATTCTTATTTTGTTAAATCTATTTGACACCAAGATTTAATTAATTTTGTTTCATATTTGTTTAATTAATTTTAATTTAAAATTTTAATAGTTGTTTTCGTTTGTCTTCAATGAATTTTAAATTTTTATTTCTTTTGTATGTTCATAACTAAAATTTATCCATTTAAATGTTTAAAAAGAAATTCATTTGTGTCTGGTCCATTAACAATGTTTTACAGATATAATTTAAATAGCTGCCTAATTAATTAGCAACCCGCCTGATTTCGTCTCATGAATTTATGGAATTTGTTTTCCAGTTTAGAAATTATAGCCGCAGTTTTTTTTATGATAAAGTGATATTTAGTTGTGTATTTTCTCAGACTGTTTTACCACGATTTTGTGTTTTTGAATTTCAACAATAACAAATTTATTTTGCAATTTATAACCTTTCATCTTTCATCAAGTGTTGGTTGGTTTATTATTCCCTACAATAAATTTTCTTTTTTTAATTGACATTATAGAACAATACCAACCCCATCTCCCCTATATCATAACATTATAGCGCCCGAACGTAGTGCTTACTTTTTTCTTATTGACAATCAATATCATAACAGTATGTTATTTGTATGTATACTTATACGAGAAATTCACAGCTATTTAGAGTAGGTAATTATGTACCTACATATTACACGTTCATTATTTGTATCTTTTTAAACAAGCAAGATAAAATGTCCAACTAAGGATTTTAGAGCGAAATACAGAAAGTGAGACAATATAATATTACAAATAAGTGTCCAAGAGAGAAAAAAAATGCGATTACGAGATTAGAAAATTAGGTAATCAAATTATTACCAACACTATTATATGCAAAATTTATAAGAGTAACCGCCACAATATACAAATTGTTTATAAACTAGTGGCAATGACAACGTTTTCGTTACAATTGTTTATAAACTCTACAGTTACATAACGTTACTAAACAAAGGTGTTCTAAACCCTTATAAACTGCTCCTTTTAAGCTCTTTAAGCGGTTTATAAAGAAAACATATATTGCTGTTCCTAAATTAGATAAATTAAGGTTAAATATCTAAAGCCTAAAGTGATCGTAAGTTTGCGATTACTACTATATAAATAAAAATGTTTGTTGCGACGTGGGACCTTCTACCTGGTGGCATGGTTTCCGACAGGCTTGACGGAACGGAGGCCACTGAGCAAGGTAAACCTAGAGTTCCTCAATGAAAATTTTAACTGTGTTATTTTAGAGTTAGCAGACGGAGGTCAAAATCTATCTCTTTCTAGGCCAAAACTAAGCTGTCTGAAACAGAGATACTTTTTTCTCTCTTTTTACTTTAGTGACAACATTCAGCAGCTGTCAGTTATAAATTTTAGGTTATGCTGTCATGTTTATTTTTATGCATGTAAAATTTTTTAATGTGCCTATTATCATTTATTTACTGTTTGTAGAGAATTTTTAAAACTACTATAGTGCATATATCAATTTTTCAACAGCTTTAAATAAAGTATTAATTGTACCGAATTTCAGATTTATATAATTGTCATACTGACAGTTTAATTTATTAAACCAATTTTCATGATTACCAACCTTCTAATAAATAGTTTCAAAATGTAAAATGTCACTAGGGGAATATGACATGCGTGTCTTAACTCTAAATAGCACAGAGCTCAGTTCATATTTAGGAACCCTAGATAAACCTAATTAATCTAAAGAAACTGTAGAAAGGCACTTTTTAAAACATGCGGTTGTTACAAAAAACCTTCTGCTATTAAATCTTTAACATTCAATACGGATACAGAAGTTGGTCTAATTATAGAATATATGTATATAATTTCATATCAGACATCTTTGATGTTAAGAAGTTGGATGTACCGGGTGAAACTTATGGCAAATACTATTTTTAGTTCAAACGCTTCTAAAATTGCACCGTCATCAGTATTAATTGTTCGATATATATCGCGTTTACGTAATTAAGTTAGAGGCATCAACTAAACTTACCTGTTTATGACGTAATAAGTCAGAATTATTAATATGCAATAAAAAAACTAAGTCATTCACTAGTTATGACTATTATATGTGTGAATAGAAGAAATCTCTTAGTTATAGTATAGTTGCACCTAACCTAACTTTTTAAAATGATTAATAACGTTGACAAAATTGCAGCAATGCGCAATTTTGAGGTACATAACAGCTCTGTTATTGTAAGAATTCTATATGTAAAAAAATTATCATTTATGATATTGGATGCATGACGTCATTTAGTAAAATAGTGTTACCTGTAGGGATTTTTACTGAAGATCTGGAGAAATTCGGTGTTCAAATGCAGCATAACCTAAATATCCAAATATGGCTAATAAAACAGACGAAAGTAAAAGTTTACTAATAAAAATAGGTTTTTGCACCTGATTATGTATTTTTGGCGCGCTTTTTAATTGCGATTATATGCAAATTGTAATTATGTTGTTATCGTTTTTTTTAATGACAAAACAAAGAACTCAATGTTCTTCGGATTTAGAAACAAACAAACCGTATGAGTGAGTTAATAAAAACGATTAAACGAACGAGTGCGATAAAAGAAACAGAGAGAGGTAGACGAGTGCAATAGTGATGCACTCGTTCCTGTATGCATTTCTCGCACCTTTCGGTTAAAGACGCCGTTATGCACACTTCTTATTAGATGTCCTTTTTATACTGGCAAATATATTCGTATTAGCAGACATAGTGGCGAGACAGATGCAGAATTGTTTTATTATACTGTTTTTATTATTTTAACTAACCGTATATTAACGTTTTTGTTTTAAGAGAACATAACTCCATCAAACGATTTTTTTAGGTAATAAAAATATTAACGGGTTTAATTTTTTTCTTAATTTAATAAGATCACACATCAAGGCATCTAGTAGCCTCGATTCGATAACACTGATTGGACAAATGTGATTTTGTTTTACAAAATTGGTATTTTATAGCAATTGTTCATTACTAAATACTATGTGATCGAGAAAAGAGGAAATAACTAAAGCAGGTCATAAAGTTGGTAGCACGTCTTTCACCTACTGTGATCGTATGTGGCGATACTGTGTCAACTGTAAAAAGAAGTAAACGAACTGTCAAAAAATTAACCTCTACAATTAGCATTGACAGCAAATTAAAGAATATAAAGAGTAGTGGTATCAACCTGCGCAAAATGGCCACGGCCTGCTCTAATCCATTAAATACGCAATCCTAATTATACGTATTTACTTGATCACATGATATAACCTATTGTTTTCTGGAGGTTTTTATTTTGCGACGGTTAATGTAAAAGACTTCCGTATTACTATTAATACTATTGTCCATAACTCTTTTCCGTGCGGTTTTAGGGTTTTTTAAATTTTTATTATAACTCGCTAAACGTCAACTGTCAGCATTGCCAATATAAATACGTAAAACAGAAAACGTAAATCCCTAAAACATTTTTTAAAATGCACATTTACTTAGATTATTACAGCCTCACTGAGCTGAGATAAGGGCGTGGCAATCGAGGCTCTTACCTAAGGTTAAGAAGTAAAAAGGGTTCTAAAGAGAGATTGTTATTAACGGTATTATTATTTTTTATTTCTATAGTTTTGTATTTACCAATGATTAATAATTACTTTTTAAAAATTGGAAGAGTTGACAATAATGTAATTACAAATAATGAAAAGTTTGAAATTGTTCATTAGAGGGGTCCTTGCCATTGCATATTTGGAACACGTGCTTTGCCCTTGTATCTGATTAATAATTAGTACCTCTATACCAGAAATAAGTTGTAGTTACAATTTCACTATCTCTTTCTATAAATGTACTAAATATTCTGTTTTGACAGAACATATTATCTGTCAAAACAAACATAATACAATTTAAAAACTGTATGACAACTTGTACTTATAAAGATATGAACCCATGATGAGTCACCCAATCGTCTGACACGTCTTAGAGAAGTGTTTTGTTTAATAATTGATTGCAATATATTGTTGCGGGCTCTCACCCAAGCGTGCTGTGAATAGCAAAAAGAGGAACCTGTCGTGACGCAGCGCATGCGCTATCACTTTCGTACGCAAATATTAGAGTAACATAACGACATGTGTTCTATTGCCGGAGCATACATATTTTCGTATTTACCGCATGCCGTTACCAGGACCGTGCAAATAGGGGTTGCAGCTAATGCAAGGAAACTTCAAGATTTGGGATTAGTAGGTGAGTGTAAAGGAATTCATTATGAAGGAACTTCACCCGAAGGATACTTCACTAACCGGAATCGAATTGAACACTTTGGAATAAATCGGAATATGTAGAAATATGACGGATTACGTCGGAATATAACGAAACGTTAAAATACGCCCGAATCATTGACAATAAACCGGAATAAATGAGAATCGGGATATATAGGAATATGGCAAATTACGGTGGAGGTAACGGAATAAACGGAAATATGACTTAATAATCGGAATATGTTGTAATAAATGGCAATAGGTGCAGAAGGCAGTAAAGTCCCATAAAAACCATAATCGGGGTACTTTTTTCTTGGTAATGGTTCCCTACCCGAAATTAGTATCCTTTTTTCAAAATAAGACCAGAATACACCGACATCCGACATACAAGGAAATAGTCTGAGATACACCAGGATTTGACTGACTAAACGGAAATATCAATCGAAATAGGTAGGAATATTACGGATTACGGCGGAATATAATAAACAGTGAAAAACATCCTGGAATCGGTATACGTATGAAAAGGGCGGATTACGTCAGAACGTTACAGGATAAATAGAAATATAACGAAATAAATTGGAATCTTCCGTAATAAATGAGTGTAAGTCTGAAGACACTAAATCTCCTTACAGCTAGAATCAGAGTAGTTTTTTTTGGGTGCTGGGCCCACTAGCCGAAATTAGTACATTTTGTTCAAAACAAGTTCGGAATACTGCGAAATACACGGAAATAGCCTGGAATACACCCGAATATGACGGAATAAACGGAAATATCAATCGGAGTACGTCAGAGTATGACGGAATACGTCGGAGTATAAACCGAAATTAGAAATACACTAGAAGAATTGGCAATAAGTCGAAATAAATGGGGTTTGAAATACATAGGGTTATGGTGAATACGGTGGAATATAACAGAATAAATGAAAATATGACGAAATAAATGGGAATATGTCGTAATAACTGCAAGTACGCCAAAAGACATAGTAAAATTATTTAACACCAGAAATCATATTACAGTTTTTTAGCTATTGGATCCACTAACCAAAATCAGTGTACGTTTTGTTTAGAATAAGGCCGAAATGCTCCGCAATAGGTGGGAATTGCCCGGAATGCACCCAGGATATGACGGCATAAACGGGAATATCAATCGGAATACGTCAGAATATGACGGATTACGTCGGATAATAAACGGAAATTAGAAATACACCGGAATAATTGGCAATAAATATGGGATCGGAATATATAGGATTATGGTGAATGCGGCGAAATGTAACGGAATAAATGGGAATATTTCGTAATAAATAAAAGTCGATCAGAAGACATAGTAAAATGGGAATAGTCTGGAATACGCCAGAATAAAGAGGAATATCAATCGGCATACGTAGGAATATGATGGAGTACGTCGGAATATTCCTACGTAATAATAATAATCGCCCCCTCCATCCCGCACAAGCTTATAGCGTCTGGGGCCTGGTTTCCAGGCTATGGATTGTAGCAATTATTATTATATTATTATTATTCTATCTTGAATACTCTAGTTTGAAAGACTATTAAATTTCAAAAAATGTCGCCCTAACCTATCAGACTACAGAAATATGTAGGAATTTCTGCCAATTTCTCGCTTGGTCAGCTAATGCGCGTGCTCGAAGCTTTATCTTCGCTTTCCATAACAGCACAAGAACTAGATCCACGTGAGACAAGAGATAGAAAAAGTTATCTTTGTCTATTAAGTATAAATATATTCGTTACATCAACATTATTTATGTATATTACAAAAAACCGCACGGTAGTGGACCAATAAATATAAAAAGTGTACCAAAATCATAGTGGTGACTGTCCTTTGTAGACGATCTATATTATTGCCCGTTAGAAACTTGAAAACTTTGAATCTCTGACCCATGCTAATGACCTAGAAAAAGGTCAAGTGACAAAACAGACTACATAAGCGTTTTTGGGGAATATGTTCCAATAAACAATTTCCATCACCTTAGTAGCAATCAGTTTTTATAAGGGTTTTATTAAGGTTGCGAATTTATATTGGAGGTGATTTAATTGGTTGCGAAATCATATAGTGAGTATATAAAATTACTAAAAGGCTCGAGAGCTTTAGGTTTTATAAAGTGATATCAGATACTTTCCCATCACTTATATTACTTATAGTAACGGTTGTCAAAGGTTATATAATGAGTTTTTATAATATAGTTACCTATTTATAAAACCAATAGTGTTGAATTCCTATGTAGGTGTAGGTAATGATAAATAAAACCTAACCCACAGTAATAGCAGTTACCGTTCTAAAAGCGGATGGCTGCTGGTGTTGAAAAACATTGCAATAAAACCAAAATTCGTTTTTAGGTTAGTTTTCAAACTTGTAATCACAGTTTGTCTTAAGAAGTCTTTGGTAACGCAGAGACGTCAATAAAATACTATTTTAAAAGACATTTTAACACAATAATCCAGTAAACAAACACGTATCACAAACAATATAGAGTGCGAAATACTTTTGCGAGGTGATGAATTTTGAAAATGCGACGACTGGAGGGAACTTGCAAGTTATATAACCAGCGTTGCAGTGGCGGCTCGTACTTTAGGAGATTACAATTACTTACAGTGAGAAGCGTTACCATAAGTTATATAACGTCGCTTTTGGTAACTATAAACACCGTTAAAAATTTATATTGAGATTTAGGGGTATTTATAAGCACATTAAAAGTTACATATTGGTTTTATAATGTCCTCTTGGCTTTTTTAGATACACCCGCCGTGTTTTTTATGCATTTATGTGGAAACAAGCTAAAACAACTTTTTTACTGAAATTCTAAAATATTTATGACATTGGTGCTCTAATTTTTTAGAATTACAAATGAAAATCATACAGTCCAAAAAGAATTGCAGTACAATTTTGCTCATTTCAAACGCATGCAATAATATCAGTGTTTTTTTATACTAGGAATATATCTTGTATATGCGAAAGAAGAGACTTGCCTCGTGGAGATATTATATTCTATAATTAAATTAGTTTCCCACCAACTTTCAAAGAGAAATATAGAGGATAGCGATAAGTGCAAGAGCAAGTAAGATAAACAATAAAGCGATACGGCTGCCTAAACGTTGGTTTATAAAAGGTTTATAAAGGTTAAAAGGTAAAACATTCTCGTTACTTGATTAAAGGCGCATAAGGGGTCTATAAAAAGTTTTATAAAGGAAACAGAGACAGTTGTATCTTTATCTCCGTTATTATAAAACTTACGAGTCATATAAGGTTGCCAAACAGTAACCTTTATACAGCCCGCCATTCAAGCTCTTTAAGGGGTATATAGAGGTAACTAAAACGTTCTTATCAACAATTTATATTACCAAAGGTTTTATAATTTGGCGATGGTGATATTTCGACAATCTTTATAAAACAAAAATTGTTTATTGGGTTGTCATACGCTCAAGTGTATGACAGCTCAAGCCACTTTTACCCTTCCCTCCTTGTTGGGGAGGTCAAATATCCAGGGTTGATTCGTACAATCCTTTCTAAGTGTCTTTTTTAGCTTCTCGATACTTCTTTAAGTGTCACTTTCGACCTATGACTTCTTCGTAGGGATGGGGCTGACAAGAGGACAAATTTCGCTGTTTAGATGAGGAAGGTGATATGACAAATTTGATTTCGACGAAGGGGTCTGCAAGGTCAATTAATTACATAATGTAGTCCCGTTGTGGTTTTTCCAAAAGTGCCATTTGATCTATAATAATCCCATCGTAAGAGAAAGATGGAGTGGTCGTAAGTCAAAGCTGATCGAAACCGGGGGTCTCCAAGGTCGATTATATATCGTACCAACCACTCACCTTAACACCTAACGGTAGATAAGGTTATGATTATATATATACCAACCATGCAATGCATTTTGTTGCGATAGTTGACTCTGTAACTTTTATTTATGATTCACTCTGGATCAGTTTATTTTATTGTTTTTTATCTCTCTTTTGATATAAAACCAAAACATATGTGTCATTCCGTCATTTATGGGCTAAGTTTAATGTATTGTTTGTGTTCGACGGATCCAGCACCGATGTGGTAGCTACTGTACTGCAGAATCCTGCAGCACAGAAAGAACAGTACTCGGATATAAGAGAGGCGGCAGATCTCTACATATGTTTATTTCTTAGGCTAATTAATGAGTAGTCAGTTTATCTGCATAAGGATGAGGTTTTTCATACGTATCAGCACATAATATAAATATAAATATTTATTTTGTTACAACAGATTTATCAAAATACAGCTTCCTTATCCTTTAACATTGAATTTTTATATTTGCTCACAGTACGCTTATAAGAACGTCTTTTACGGTTAGTAAAGCAGTGATTTATAAGCTTAGTATTAACAGGTTGCCATAAGGTAAGTACTCACAGCAGCGGATCCGCAGGCGGATGTCATACGATTGGTCGGTTTGAGTCGATTTGACTCAAACCGACCAATCGTATGACATCCGCTGCTGTGAGTACTTACATCTGGAGGAGTACAGGATCTGGCGAAACACACGGAAAATGCATAGGCCTAAAAACGTCAAGCTCCCTCAGTTCCTAAAGTTTTTATCTTTCGGAACGTCGACGTGACGTCTTTATCACGTCAGTATGACATGATACGTCACTTATCTGAAGTTAACAAGCAATTACTCCCACCCCCAACGTGAGTGTTCATAAGCAAGTTCATTTACTTAAAAATCTAGTAAAAAGAGAAGAAATTCCGAGACGTTAGAGAAATTTAAAACGTGCCATTTCTTTTTAATCGGAATTATTATGTTAACGGAAAAAAATAAAATAAAAGTTGTAGATATTATAAACAAGATTTGTAAAGACGGTTAGGTAGGTTATTTTGCAAAGCAAATAAATATTAACACGTTGTTAGTGAGAGAGTGAAAAGGAAGTATAGAGAGAATATAAAACCTTAGAATTTATAATTTACTGTTTGCCAATTGTTTCACTGTACACAATTCTTATTTAAGCTAACTTTTTAATGCTTTAATTCCCAATTACACAATTGCGTCAAAATGGAAGATCATCATTTGTTTTGAAAAACTATGTATTTCAAAAAAGCATACGACTATATTTTAAATCGGGAGTGTGTTGCATAAAAGTGCATGTTCTGATCGATGTCATTAAATAATTAAATATTTAAACTATTATTTGCAAAACAGCCATTTTTAGAAAATATATAAAAAACCAGATTTGAAATTAATACTTGTTAGTGACGATAGTGAATAGGAACAAACAAAGATGACAAAAGTAGGTTTCTCTCAAAAGCCAAATTGTTTTTAAAAGTAATTATTGCAAAAAATTGTGGGTATATAAAATGTAGTTTGATTAAAGACACATCACAACTGGGAGCGCATTCCATAAAAATGACATAGCCAATCTACACATTAATACATACATTTTTCTCGAAAGATGTCATCGTCAGGGTCAAATATCTAAAATATTAGAAACATTAATTGAAAAAAGTCCATATCATGAATAAGTACAAGAAACAATGACATAAGTAAGTATGCAAACTTCGAGGTATTTAAGTAATTATACAACTTTTTTAAATTCTTATTTAACCTAATTTCTAAATAACATAATTCCCGATCAAACGAATGCTATTTATGTAATAACTATGCCTGCATAAGTAGAGTTCGTGAGTTTAGTTAAATAAAGCTACCAAATTTAATTTGTATAAAAAATGTTAAACCTATATTTATAGGCGTATGATAAGATTATATGAAATCTTACCATTTAAACATTTAAGAATAGCCTATTATTAAAAAAAAGACAAAATATTTGAGAAAACATTTTTACACTTACAAAGACGTGGATTTATTAGCAAGGTTATAGGTTAGACATCATAAAATCGCCAGAAACAATGGAATTCGAGGTTTTGTAAAGTTTCCAATTTTAGGAAATCCTTGGATCAAGCCCCTTAAAAGTCTCGGATCTTCTGTTATTATTATGACATGAATTGTTATGTTGGAAGCATGCTATCGCCAGTGAACAAAGATTCTCTGTTGAAGAATAGCCCTGATAGAATAGGTCAGGTACCCATTGGGGCCTAGCCTGGTTTTGGATTCTCTTTGTCACGTAATTTTCAAGATAGCTCAAAATTTAAAATCGTACTTGAAAGACTTTTTATTATAATTACTAATTTAGATATTTCATAATAGATGTACAAATTTCTCAATATGTTAAAATTTACCAATTTAAGGTCACGGTAATCAATATTACATAAACGAATAAAAACTTTTCCTTATCACCAAAAAATTTAATTCGTCGGAATTTATACAAATTGAACTTTTCACCTAATTGTCATTCGTCCCAATCTTAGAAACGAACGATAAAAAAAGATATCCTCCTCCTTAAAATTGAACTCGTTAACACAAAAGTTAAAAGAACCATCTTGCACACAAAAATATCTTCAAAATGGCTGACCGATTGCTGATCAATAGTCTTACCGTGTGCATTAGAAATCTAAACAGAGTTTGGTCCAAGGTCCCCCTTCTCTTCTAATATACCCAGAGGCATAATGAATATTTATCTAGTTTTTCTTCTTTTTCTTATTTGAATTTCATTTTTAAAATGTTAAAACGCAATAATTATTACTTTTAAAGGTTGTTATTAAGATGTAAAATTTAAATAATGCAATTTAGGTGCAATAAAAATTTTTTTCAATTGACGATTATCATCAAAGCGGTTTGATTAAAAATAAACCAAGATGAGACAAGTAACAAAAAAGTGTTGTTTTTTTAAATGTCGTAAACAACATTATTAATGCGGAGATTATTATTTATCAGTCGGCATGACAAAATATTTGGTGCAATGTGAAAATTGTATAGGTAGGTTAGGTACATGTTTAATGCAAGCTGCATACATTAAGCCGAGAAGGTATGGAGAAACCTTGATGATGATGATTTTGATTTTATAATTTTTCTTTTTGTACAGACGGGTAAGAGAATTTATAAATTTAAATGCTTTATTAAAGCAGTTGTTTTGTGTCTGGTGGGCTAAAATAATTTATCAAATGGGAATTTTGTTAAAAAATTCAAGAGCAAACAATTGGTCAGAATCATTTCTTTTTTTATTATTTATTCCACATTTGAAGCAACACATCTAATAAGAAGCAGATTGTCTAAAAGTCATTATAGCTAATTATGTGTATATAAAAATAATTATTAATAACATAACATAAAAGACTAACCAGAATTAATATCTCCATGCACATATTTCATTACAGTAAAAATTGCACTGTTTCAAACCGGTCGAAGAACTGAAGGAAAAGGGTGGCAGTAGTACTAGCAGTAGTAGTAACAGCAATAAAGATACAACAAAACCTCCTCGAAATAATGAAGTACATCACTAATAACAGCAACAACAAACAAAACCAATCAAAAATAAGAATTGCAATTAATTAAAAAACAAAAGTTTTTAAAAGAAATAAGTAGTTATAAGTGACAAGCACGTAAGGCACGTAAACCTACATTCATGTGTGCCCTTTTGGCCCGATTCAGGGCTAAGGGCTGCCCGGCGCGAGTATGTGCAAGCGACTGTCGGGTAGGTCAGTAACTGCATTTGCGCGAAGTAAATCTGCACATGCTCGCTACCGTGCGGCACTTGAATATTGTTACAATATTGTAGTATGTATACATTTGCAAATATATGTACACGAATATGGGTAGGAGATAAACAATACATGCCTTTAAATTGGTCGGTTATCATGAGGGTCTGTGGAAAAACAATTTTTACTACGGTATATGCTGATGTATGCGTTTATTTAAAAAAAGTCATTTAGAAAGCTGAGGTTTTAATGAAGCGATATCGGTTATTAAAACAAGTTTTTAATTCATTTGTGCTTTCATTTGTTATCTAACGATTGCTAATTGTTTTACTCGTCATTTCCAATTCTTATTGCATCAAAATTTCAAATTCTAAATCTTAAGATACCAATGCTTCATTGTAAATATTAACTTATTGTGTTTTCAATATTAGTGAATTAGTGAGTACTATAAAGTATTTTTACCATAATTAAGTAAAGGTGTTTATCCTTGGAAGTCAACAGTTATCTAGAGATAACATAGGTCCTCGGTTCATATTCTGATAAGCAATTGCCCAGATTTAAAATACTCTACAAAATAAAGAACGCACGAACGAACATGGGCAAGACGGAAACGGATGCTCTAAAGAGCACGAATTGTCAATGAAGAGGTAAACCTAACTGTTTAAGAATTTCAAGTTCCAAAAAATTATAGAAAGTCCAAAAACTAAGAAACCTGTAGTGCCAACACGTAGAAGTACCAAACAGGAAATTTTTCTACAGAAAAGAATAATCTATGAAAATAAAAAGAGAATGTTGGTCCTTTAGACCATTATGGTTCTGGTCCGCTGCTTTAGACAATAAGATGTATATATACTGGGTGTCTGAATCATCCAGAGCATACAGAAATTAAAATGGAAAAAATTTAATAAGATCAGAGTTTGCTGTGGCCTCCTTAACTTGAAATATTCATGTAAATGTTATTCTCAAAAACACCAATTCTCACTGCTCCCATTAATTATTTTATAAATGTCGATTTTTTTTTCAGATTGTACCAATATAAATTAAATAATGTCAAATCATGAAAAGATAAACTATTCATATGTGCGACCATAATCAACTCTTTTTTTTAAAAGGAACCTGCACTGCCTGGTGATAGTGTTAGAAACATTGAGGTATATTTTATAGCAGTGATTTGCAGAATAACATGGCTGTAAAATTGCCAGTGCTCGAAATTACCGAGGCTCTCAAATCTATGTACGGGCTAGAAAAAGCTGTTACGTTTGGGGCTTGGTTCGACTTCAATCGCAATAACTGACGCACTTTAAGTATTGTTTTTCTATCTAGTCGATTCTTGTCTGCGATTATTCCTAGTATGTATTTTTAATGACTAAAGTATCATGCTAACATAACATAAGAACTTAAACGTTCTGCGCACTTCAACAAGATGCCATTCAATTAAAGGTGGCGCTGTAAACCGCCTATGAAATTAGTTACAACAGCAACTGGATCACCATTTTATTTAACACGTGCCGGCATTGCGCATTATAAGACTAAAACTGATTAAAAGCAGTTGTGTATGGTTCGCGACTGCGGCGTAGTATAATTCTAAAGTAACTAGGGGTCAGTTAGCGTCCATTCTGGATAATTTTGCAACTAATAGCAAAACTCCTACATACGAAAACTGTAGCCTGTTCTTATGGATAGAATTGCCTGTTGCATTAAGCAACGTCTACTACATAAACATACCTAGATTTACATTCATAAACCTTTAACAAATTCTAGAGTGCCAAGTTGACCATGGGGCCGACAGGCCCCAGACATCAAGAGTGGATACTTATTATTTGATAACTTTGTGGCTCAGATGACCACGTAACTTAATTTATCATCAATCTCCAATAAACCTTGTAGCTTAATGCCGAGCAGATTAATTAATTAATTAATAGTTAAATTAAATTTAACTCTCATACATCTACTTAACAGTGTACAAAGGGTCGATGAATATTAGAAATGAAATAAATACATAATCTGTAGCCATCAAATAGTCAGAATTTTGATAAAAAGTTTCTTGATAAAATTCGTGAAATTCTGAAACAACTCTCCTCTATCTAAGCCGTACTGTTTAACATTACCAGTAGAATTAATCCAATGAATAACATCTTCTAAAATTTTAAAAGACGTCAGTTTTTCTGGTAATTAACATTAGAGCAGACTAGCAGGCCCATGGGACTCATTGAGGAATAGTTCTTAAAGACCTCCAACAATGAAGATTGAAACTCCGGGAATGAAGATCAAAACTCTGACTAAGTTTTGAAAACCAAAAAAAGTGTCTTAATCCTTTAAATGTCAGTCTGTATGGCCCTCACCATTAACAATCTAAAATAGCAGATGCTATTTGAAGTTTGTTCTTGGCGAATGAACTTGAAATTTGATCTTTTGGCTATACCTACACTAGTAACAAACTGACTAACCACTGTTGAAAAAACTAGGTAGGAAAAAATTATAAAGAAACAAAAAACTTTTTCCTAACTGCTAACCCTAACATAACGAACACAACTTTGTCCAAAAAAAATACAAAGTAAATTCCTTTCTAATAAATTTAATTGTTTCGACAATTACTGTTTAATTTTCTTAACCTAACAGTTTATCTTCAATGTTTTTTTTTAAATTAGGTACTTATTTAAATTTATAAAACGTCAATGTTACAAATAGAAATGCCAGAAGCTTTAATTGCAACTGATTACGCAGAAATATGCACTTCCAGTAGATAATTGTTGGTTTTAACGTCCAAATAATGCTAATTGTACCTGTTTTGTTAACATTTGTTTTTTTCTTAATAATTATTCACAAATAATTATTGTGGATGATGAGAAAAAAGTTGTTTGTAAGCATGTTACTTAATAAGATGACGAAAATTTACAGTATCTGTTATTATAAATCAATAAAAATACAGTTACGTATTGTAATTATACAGTGCGATTCTAAAGTACGGAATAAATTCGATAAAAGAGAAAGTATTGATTTTTGGAAAAATTCCAAAAACACGTCAATTTTGTTTTTAAAGTCCGCACTTATATCTATGTATATCTGTATATCTATGTATGTGTGTGTGTGCGTGTGTGTGCGTGCGTGCGTGCGTGCGTGTATGTGTGTGTGTGTGTGTGTGTGTGTGTAAACACAGCCTTGGTAGTGTACTATCTAGAGTGCTGGACTTTCACCCAAGCGGCCCGCAGTCGATTCCCGGTGCCGGCAGATCTGGTTAAGGTTTTCTGCAGTTTTCCTTAGCTGTGACACAAATGTGGGATTTGCGCTGTTCCATTTGTAAGTCGGCTGCAGCCGCATTTAGGGCCTACGTAATAATAATAATCGCCCCCTCCCTCCCGCACAAGCTTATAGCTTCTGGGGCCTGGTTCCCAGGCTATGGGTTGTAGCAATTATTATTATTATTATTATTATTATTCTTTTTCTAAATTCTCGTGATTTATTATTCACGGTGCCCTGTGGTACATTCGGCTCTTTGGCAAGAATGTATCAACTATTGTCTCAGGTGTTTGCGGACAATATTACAAGTGTTGAGTATAACAGCCTTCTGTATAGTGCTGTGCAGTTGTTCTGGCAGCCCAATAATTTTTAAATTTTCTGTTAAGGACTTGGGTGTTACCCCTGTTGCAGAAATTACTATTGGAACAACTTTAACAGTTTGTTGCTTCCAGATCCTTTCTATCTCAATAGCTAGCTCTGTGTACTTCTGTATTTTTTCTGTAACTGTGGTCTGCACATTATGAGAGTTAGGAACAGCCACATCTACCAGATAAGTCTTTTTCTCCTGCTTCAAGGTAAGTATTAGGTCTGGCCTATTGCTCCTAATAGTTCGATCTGTTCGTACACTCCTATCCCAGTACAATTTGGCTTCCGCATTTTCAAGTACGGCCTGAGGCTCATATTTATAATAAGGGGTATGTGTGTCTATTAATTTGAATTTTTGTGCTAATCTTTGATGCACTACTTTACATACTTGGTTATGCCTATGTAAGTATTCGCTGTTAGCCAATGCAGTACAGCCTGCTATGATATGTTGGATGTTTTCTGGCCCATTGTTGCACCTTCTGCATTTATCATCCCCATCGTTTGTACCTAAAATATATTTCCTGTAATTCTTGGTGGCTATCACCTCATCCTGAATAGCCACCATAAATCCTTCAGTTTCTGCAAATAAGTACCCGCTACTCAGCCAATTGTTCGACGCGTTTTTGTCGACATGCGGCTGATTAAGTTGGTACTGATGTCTGCCGTGAAGATGTTTTTGTGATAGAGATTCAATCTTGTCAGCGTTAGTTGTAATATTGATTACACGGTTACGTTGGTGAAGTTTTAAAGGTGTATAGTCTCTATCTATTTCTACTACTGCTCTGTGTAGTTCTGAGTCTTCCCTTGAGTAGAAGTACTGCCTCAGCCCTTCTATTTGTTTCCAATAGAGGTTATTAATGTCTACCATCCCTCTTCCTCCTTCTGCTCTTGGTAACGTTAATCTCTCTATTGCGCTTTTGGGGTGGTGTGCTCTAAATTTCGTTAACGTTACTCTTGTTTTGATTTGCAGATTATCGATATCTGTTTGTGATCAACTAATTATGCCAAAGGTATAAGTAAGAATAGGAGTAGCAAACGTATTAATAGCTTTGATCTTATTCCTGCTATATAACTGAGTTTTAAGTATTTCCTCCATTCTCTGTGTATATTTATTTATTACTTCCTTTTTTGCACTAGTGTCGTTGATGTTCTTTCCTTGCCTGTATCCAAGATATTTATACAAATCATTTGCGCCCATTATCTCTATGTGTTTATTTTCGTCTACTCTATACTGTTCACCTTCCGCTATGTTTCCCCTCTTTATGTGTAATATTTTACATTTCTCAATGCCAAACTGCATCCCTATGTCTTTGCTAAATGTTGTTGTTATATCTAACAATTGATTAAGTTGTCTTTCTGATGATGCATACAACTTTACATCATCCATATATAGTAAGTGTGAAATTGTATGCAGTCTTCGTTGGTTTTTCTTCAATTGGAATCCTAGTCCACTTTTATTCAACAAGGTGCTTAAGGGATTTATAGCGAGGCAAAACCAAAGCGGGCTTTAGCTATCTCCTTGGTATATACCCCTTTTAATCCTTATTTCGTCTGTTGTTATTTCTCCTTCTTGTCTTCTAATTACTAGCTTTGTCCGCCATTCCTTCATGATCTCCTGTATAGCTTTAACTAGAGTAGGATTTACTTTATATAGTTCTAGTACCCTTATAAGCCATTCGTGGGGCACAGAGTCGTATGCCTTCATGTAGTCTATGTATGCTACACTGATATTCCTCTGATCTTTCACGGCTTGTTTCATTGTAATCATGTCTATTAACAGCTGCTCTTTACAGCCCATTGATCCTCTTCTGCAGCCCTTCTGTTGTTCCGTTAAAACATTGTTTATGGTACAATGCTTATAAATTCAATTCGCTATACACCCTGTAAAGATTTTATACATCGTTGGCAAGCACGTTATAGGTCGGTACTTCGCAGGGTTTTTGGTATCTTCATCTTTCGGTAATAAGTATGTTCTTCCTAATCTCATAAATGAAGGCATCTTTTTTGGGTCTTTTATTATATCTGAGAAATGTTCTGCTAGTTTCTCATGGCAGCAATTAAATTTCTTCATCCAATAATTTTGGATTCCATCTACACCAGCGGTTTTCCAGTTTAAAGTGTTCGAGATAACTTCTTCTACTTCTTGCTTTGATATATCTTCAAACTGCATTTCTGGCATATTTGCATTTGAGGTCTCTACATTTTCTATCCAGGTTATTGTACGATTGTACTCCACTTCCTTTCCCCATATGTTATACCAAAACTGTGTAATATCTTCTTTTCTTGGGGTTTCGCTAGATTGCTTCGGGTGCTGTAGTTCTTTTAGTTGTCTATAGAACACTTTTTCGGATGTTTGAAATAAGCGATTTTGGGTTTTACGGAGGTGACATTCATTGTATCTCTTTAATCTCGCTGACAATGCTTTCAATTCTTGTTCTAACGTGTCTACATGTTCAGCTATGGTTTTATTGGGTGCTGAATATTGGTCTGTTCTTCTAGTTTTTCTTAATATTCTTCTTATTCTTCTGGTTTTTCTTCTTGTTCTTCCCTGCATGAACGCTGTTAATGTTCCTAGTTGTTGTCTAATTTGACTAATTCTGTTTTCTAGTCTTTTCTGCCATTCCAATCCTGGTCTTTTAAATCCTGATTTACTTTCAGTTCGTTTGAACTCAGTTTCGCTTTTTCTATTCTCAATTTTCTTTCCTGCATATCGACCACTAGCAACTGCCGCACAATACAACAAATTGTGCATTTCTTCCAATGATGTTGTATTTTCTATTCTTGGTGGTAATAAATAACTATTAATGTATTCTACTGCTTTAGCTAGCTTTCTGGAGGTTGATAACTTTGGTATCATTATTCTCTTACTGGGATCTGTGTGCATGAATTCCGCTATTGATGTTTCAAACTGTTCCTCTATCTTTCTTATTTCAGTATCGTCTTCAATTCTTCTAGGTTCTTCGCCATGTAATTCTTGTTCTGGTGTTTCTTCTACATGTTGTCTGTCATCCTCTTGTTCTTCATCCCTACTTATTGCAAGAGCCACCTGCTGTTTTATAGTTCTTAGTTGTAGGTCTGTGAGATATTTGTTTCTTACAATAGCTAGTCTCTGGCCTGCAACTTGTTCATGCACGACGTAAATGCGTGGAGATAGGTGAGTCTAATTTATTCAACTCAACAAGAGAGCAAAAAATGATTTTACCTATATTTGTATTTAGAGAGAGGTTCAACCACTCTTTAAAAACATAGTGATCAAATCAATCATGAAAAACATCAGATATTTACAAGTATTCCTAGGTATTTCCAAGTACATCTAGGAATTTCCAAATATTTCCAGTTATTTCCAAGAATTCCCAAAATGTTCCCAAGTATTTCCAAAATAATCCCAACAAGGTGATTTCCGGCAGTGGTTGACCCCTCAAGGGTCAACCACTCCCCAAGAAATGTACATTCTTTACCAGTTTTTGGGAATACTTTTAAAACACATCGTGTATTTCCAAGTATTCTAGGTATTTCCAAGTATTCCTAGGTATTTTCAAGTATTTCCAGGTATTTCCAAGTACTTCTAGGAATTTTCAAATATTCCCAGTTATTTCCAAGAATTCCCAAAATATTCCCAAGTATTTCCAAAATAATCCCAACAAGGTGATTTCCGGCAGTGGTTGACTCCTGAATGGTCAACCACTCACCAAGAAATGTACATTTTTTTCAGTGTTTGAGAATACTTTTAAAACACATGGTGTATTTCCAAGTATTCTAGGTATTTCTAAGTATTCCCAGGTATTTTCAAGTATTTTCAGGTATTTCCAAGTACTCCTAGGAATTTCCAAATATTCCCAAGTATTTCCAAAATAATCCCAGCAAGGTGATTTGCGCAGTGGTTGACCGCTCAAGGGACACCACTCCCCAAGAAATGTACATTCTTTTCCAGTTTTTGCGAATACTTTTAAAACACATGGTGTATTTCCAAGTATTCTAGGTATTTCCAAGTATTCCCAGGTATTTCCAAGTATTTCTGAGGTATTTTCAAGTATCTCCAGGTATTCCCAGATATCTTCAAAGTATTCCCAGCAAAGGGTGCAGTGATTTAAAGTTTCGGAAAATACTTTAAAAAATATTAGGTATTTCCAAGTATTCCCAGGCATTTCCAAGTATTCCCAGTAATTTTCAAATATTCCCAGGTATTTATTTCCAAATATCTCCAGGTATTCTCAAGTACTCCCAAGTATTTCTAAACTATTCTCACCAAAGTGTACGGTGATTTCCAGTTTTTGGGTATGCTTTCAAAACACATGGTGTATTTCCAAATATTCTAGGTATTTCCAAGTATTCCCAGGTATTTCCAAGTATTCCGAGGTATTTTCAAGTATCTCCAGGTATTCCCAGATATCTTCAAAGTATTCCCAGCAAAGGGTGCAGTGATTTCAAGTTTCTGACAATACTTTAAAAATATTAGGTATTTCCAAGTATTCCCGCATTTCCAAGTATTCCCAGTAATTTTCAAATATTCCCAGGTATTTATTTCCAAATATCTCCAGGTGTTCTCAAGTATTCCCAAGTATTTCTAAACTATTCTGAGCAAAGTGTACGGTGATTTCCAGTTTTTGGGTATGCTTTCAAAATACATCGGGTATTTTCAAATATTCCAAGGTCTTTCCAAGTATTCCAGGTATTTCCAGGTATTTCCAAGTATTTCCAACTATTTACAAGTATCTCCAGGTATTCCCAAGTATTCCCAGGTATTCCCAGGTATTTCCAAAGAATTCCCAGCAAAGTGTACAGTAATATCCAGCAGCACTCCCCAAAAAATATACAATCATTTTCAGTTTTTGGGAATATTTTTAAAAAACATTGGATATTTCCAAGTATTCCCAGGCATTTCCAAATACTCCTAGGTATTTCCAAATATTCCGAGGTATTTCAAAGTATTCCCAGGTATATCCTAATATTATCAGGTATTTCCAAATATTCCTAGGTATTTCCAAATACTCCCAAGTATTCCCAGGTATTTCCAAGTGTCTCTTCGTATTTTTAAATATTCCCAGGTATCTCAAAAATATTCCCAACAAATCTACAGTTATTTTCAACAATGATTGATCCTGACGGGTCAAAAAATGTACACTCGTTTCCAGCTTTTGGGAATACTTTCAAAAAACATCGGGTATTTCCAGGCATTTCCAAATACTCCTAGGTATTTCCAAATATTCATAGGTATTTTCAAAATTCCCAGGTATTTCCAAGAATTCCGAGGTATTTCAAAGTATTCCCAGGTATATCCTAATATTATCAGGTATTTCCAAATACTCCCAAGTATTCCCAGGTATTTTCAAGTGTCTCTACGTATTTTTAAATATTTCCAGGTATCTCAAAAGCATTCGCCACAAAGTGTACAGTGATTTTCTACAATGGTTGATCCCGACGGGTCAATCACTCCCCAAAAACCTACGGTAATTTTCAGTTTTTGGGAATACTTTAAAAAACCATCAGGTATTTTCAAACATTTCGAAGGTATTTCTGAATATTCCTAAGCATTCCCAGGTATCTCCAAGTATTCCATATCTCCAGGCATTTCCAAATACTCCTAGGTTTTCCAAATATTCATAGGTATTTTCAAATATTCCCAGGTATTTCCAAGAATTCCGAGGTATTTCAAAGTATTCCCAAGTATATCCTAATATTATCAGGTATTTCCAAATACTCCCCAGTATTCCCAGGTATTTCCATGTGTCTACGTATTTTTAAATATTCCCAGGTATTTCAAAAGCATTCCCAACAAAGTGTACAGTGATTTTCAACAATGGTTGATCCCGACGGGTCAATCACTCCCCAAAAAACCTACGGTAATTCTCAGTTTTTGGGAATACTTAAAAAAAAGCATCAGGTATTTCCAACTATTCTCAGGCATTTTCAAATACTCCTAGGCATTTTCAAATACTCCTAGGTATTTCCAAATATTCCCAGGTATTTCCAAGTGTCTCTACGTATTTTTAAATATTTCCAGGTATCTCAAAAGTATTCCCAATAAAGTGTACAGTGATTTTTAACAATGGTTGATCCCGACGGGTCAATTACTCCCCAAAAAACCTATAGTGATTTCCATTTTGTAGGAATACTTTAAAAAAACGTATTTCCAAGTATTCTCAGGTATTTCCAAATATTTTGAAGGTATTTCTAAATATTCCTAAGTATTCCCAGGTATTTCCAAGTATTCCCAAGTATCTCCAAAGAATTCCCAGCAAAGTGTACAGTGATTTCCAGCAGCACTCACCAAAAAATGTACAGTCGTTTCCAGCTTTTGGGAATACTTTCAAAACACATTGGGTATTTTCAAGTATTCCCAGGTATCTCCAAAGAATTCCCAGCAAAGCGTACTGTGATTTCCAGCAGCACTTCCCAAAAAATGTACAGTCGTTTCCAGCTTTTGAGAATACTTAAAAAAAAGCATCAGGTATTTCCAACTATTCTCAGGCATTTTCAAATACTCCTAGGCATTTTCAAATACTCCTAGGTATTTCCAAATATTCCCAGGTATTTCCAAGTGTCTCTACGTATTTTTAAATATTTCCAGGTATCTCAAAAGTATTCCCAATAAAGTGTACAGTGATTTTTAACAATGGTTGATCCCGACGGGTCAATTACTCCCCAAAAAACCTATAGTGATTTCCATTTTTTAGGAATACTTTAAAAAAACGTATTTCCAAGTATTCTCAGGTATTTCCAAATATTTTGAAGGTATTTCTAAATATTCCTAAGTATTCCCAGGTATTTCCAAGTATTCCCAAGTATCTCCAAAGAATTCCCAGCAAAGTGTACAGTGATTTCCAGCAGCACTCACCAAAAAATGTACAGTCGTTTCCAGCTTTTGGGAATACTTTCAAAACACATTGGGTATTTTCAAGTATTCCCAGGTATCTCCAAAGAATTCCCAGCAAAGTGTACTGTGATTTCCAGCAGCACTTCCCAAAAAATGTACAGTCGTTTCCAGCTTTTGGGAATACTTTAAAAAAACAGTGGGTATTTTCAAGTATTCCCAGGCATTTCCAAATATTTGTAGGTATTTCCAAAGTATTTTCAACAAAGTATACCGCGATTTCCAGCAGTGGTTGACCCCTCGGTATTTAGGAAATTTAAAATATTGAAAGTAAGAATAAATGAGAAATTTGAATTTATTCAATTCAAGGGCTAGTCTACTTATACTTACATATATTTCAACAAACATTCCAAAGAATATCTTTTTAAAAAAAGCGTTAGGACCTGTCTTACGTTTAATTTACAATTATTTTCTAGAGGCATATTGATAACAATTGGTTTGGGTTTTAAGTTTTCTTTTGTATGGCAATTTCGTTTGTACCAGACAGCTCTTATTTTAATAAAAATTTTAATACTTTTATATAATAATTTTTTTATAATTTAATCCAAATACGAAACTAAGGAAGTAATTAAAACCTAAACGGGAAATTTAAGTGAAATAACAAATAATAATATTTATTATTTAACAAATAAGAATATTTATTATTTTAGGAGGTAACCGCTTTTTATGAACATGATAAATGTCGGCCTTTAGGGAAATATAATTATTAATTTTAAAATTTTTGCCGAATCATAGCAATAAATAAATATCAAGGATAAATTATCTATAATTAATAAAAAAAATTAAAAATCCTAAGCTATATCTTTAATTTTTTAGAGCTTGATTAATTCTAGTAACAAAATATAATTTTCAAAGTCTACTTTGATTTAAAACTGATATTCAATAATTATTTGTTAAATAAAGCGCGCGCGTTTTTCATCAGAAAGAATTTCCTAATTCACCTAATTTAAAATAATAATACTTTTTAATACAATTCCCGTGTCTACAATCAATTTAAATCATGTTTCAAAACTTTCATTTCTGCTCCATAACAATAAACACAAACAAATAATAAATCAATAGATTTTAATATACACCCCGAAAGAGAGAGAAAAACAGAGAGAAAGAAGGACAATATAAAAAAATGCAAAGCTATAATAAAAGAAAATATTTTAGAATGTAACATGTAATAATAATAATAATAATATGTATAGTAGTGTAATATACCTAAAATACTAGTGTGCCTCTTAGCAAAACTTGCGGACAGAATTGAGAATAA
Source organism: Agrypnus murinus (assembly GCA_929113105.1). Taxonomy (NCBI): domain Eukaryota; kingdom Metazoa; phylum Arthropoda; class Insecta; order Coleoptera; family Elateridae; genus Agrypnus; species Agrypnus murinus. The sequence goes on along the minus strand of OV816030.1, from coordinate 5,974,751 downwards.
TACGCGCATGTCTTGTGCAATTGCAGTCCGCGATGCACTCTATAGGCAAAGTCCTGCAAGTTTTCTGCTGCCCTACCACAAATGTAGCTCACGGTTAGCTTGACATTTATATGTTAATGTTAGATATTTACATTGCTGTTTAACCTAAACCTAGAAATACACATTGAATTGGATTTTATGAAAATATTATTAGAACTAATTTGAAAATTAGTAATCAAAGCTTATTTGATTTATTTTAATTGAATAATTTATTTAAATAAGTTAAGAAGGATATTTATAATTTTTTTGTGCAATCACTATTTTTACTAACATCATACGTTTATTACTCATCATTTTGTAATTTGTTAAACTGGAAGGTATGATAATGATAGATAGACCAATAAAAGAAGGGGTCTAATAAAAATGGCGTCTATTAATAATGCTAATAATTTACAGTAGTAGATTATCATTAATTCATTATCGCAATTATTTTAGAAATGCGTTTATTATCAGTCTTGTTTAGGAAATTAATTATAAATAAAACCAAACAGAACTTTTCTGAAATCCTATAATTAAATATTTTTTTATTATTTTCGTAATATATTCACCCATAAAAAATAATAAAAAAAGCTTTTGATGAGCTAATGATAGAATTGCATAAAAATATTAATAAATGTTTGCTATTTATTGTTTTGACATCCCATAAGCATAATAATACCAGTAATAAAATTGTTTTTGCTAATAATAGCTAAAGAAAAACAAACACACGGGAAATTTAATAAATAATAATACACACAGTTTTTAATGTTTAACCATCATTATGTGTATTCATTCCTATACAAAAATTAATTTAAAAAGACAAACATATTAATAGTTAAACGTTCTATTTTTCCCGCGAAAAAAGTTAGTCGTAAAAGCAACAAGAAAAGTTTATCATGGCTAACTCAATATTTTTTTATAGCTAGAAACTTCTCTTAGCTTAGAAATTTCTAGGGATTCCCAGATTGAATAACATTTAAGCCATATTTTTGAAAAAAGATACATTCTAAAAGTTCTACAATTTGAACATTACAAATTTAAGCTCTAACTACTACAATTTTTTTTAAATAGTTTTTAATATTTTGATAAACTCAACTATTTTATATTACTAAATGGCCTACATATTACGTTTTGTAAAAGGCAGATCTAGTATGCGCGCTTGATATTGATATTACAGTTATACTTTCCGGGTTATCTAATAATAATCTTAACTTCAATTACATTGGCCACTACGGAAACTTCTGTAGATTGTCTACCTTCTTATTAAGAATGAGAAAAACGAGTTCTAGTTTCTGCAGGATCGCGCATCTAGCCAACAGAATTTTGTGTATCGCTATATTGGATTCAGCCAACTTTTCTGCGCGTTTAAATCAATTAGTTCATTTGTTTTCGATTAGTACGAAGCAGGGGCGTCCCTAGATATTTGGCTGCCCTTGTGCAAAGATTATTACTGCTGTCCTCAATTTTTGTATACAGTGCGGAAAAAAGTATGGACTACCCCTAATAATTTGGTAGTCTTCAGGTTTTATGGAAAACGCTCGAACACGTTAATTTAGTTTTACAGTTTCCCACATTCTGATAGAATTCATTTGTTTTTTTATTGACATCTGTCAAAAATATGACGTCATCGACATTTTTCTTAAATGACAATATATATGGCATGTGATACATCATTTGAAAGCTTTTGTTTCACTCAGTATGTTCATAAATTTTTGTGCGATTCTGTCGTTCCGTTTCAAAATGGCGACCGTTGAATTGTGAAAATTATATTAAATTAATTCCCAGTAAAAGAATAACTCTTTCTTGATTATCAGAAAAAAGCAAACTATTGAACATGGTTTTATTATCAATCAAACTAGAACAACGGGTAATAATTAAATAAAACTAAACAAGAACACAACAAAGAACAATCAAATAATGATAAAAATAATAATAAAATAAGAATGATGTGTTGAGGATAAAACACATAATAGAAATAATAATAGAAAAAACATATTTCAGTAAATGCTGAAAGTGACGACCGTTGACAACTTGACAGTGCCCAAGTCTAGAAACAAATTCTTCTTGAACATTTCGTATCATTTCTGGTGAAATTTCTCGTATTTCCGTTCTTATGCGGCACTTTACACCATAAATATCTCTTGGTCTATTTAAAAAAACCTTGGATTTCAAATAACCCCACAAAAAGAAGTAAAAAGAGGTCATATATATCAGGTGACCTGGCTGGCCATTCAATAGGACCCTGTTGGCCAATCTATTTTCCTGGAAACATCAAATCGAGACATTCCCGAACTTCTCTTGCATAGTGGGGTGGGGCTCCATCTTGTTGCAGCCAAATCTCTGGACTGGGCAAATCGGGATTATTGTGGTCAGGATAAAGAGTGACTAAAGCTGGCAAAAGTTCAAACTGCAAAAAATTCAAGTAGGCTTCACCAGTAACATTTTCTTCAAAGAAAATGGTCCTAACACTCTATCTTTCAATATGCCGGCCCGTACATTAAGTTTCTTAGGTGATTGAGACTGAGCTTCTTGAATACAATGTGGATTTTCTTTGGACCAATATCGACAATTTTGCCTGTTTACAATACCATTGAGGTAAAAAGTTGCTTCATCTGAGAATAAAATATTTGCGGCAAAGTTTTCATCTTGATAACAAATTGGTTGCATGATTTCGCAGAATTGCATTCTTCGGTCGAAATCATCCTCATTTAATTCTTGTACCAGGCAGACTTTGTACGGGTGGTATTTTTTTTCTGCCAAATTGTTTGCACAGACGTGTGACTTATTCCCATATCAATTGCTAGTTGCCGACTGGCACTATGCGGATTTTCTTCAACAGCCAATAGCACGTCAAGCTGAATATTTTCATCTACCTTCGGCCTTCCATTTTTAGGTAAATTTTTAACATGGCCATGTTCTTCATATTTTCTTGAAATCTTGCAAACGGTGGAGTGCGAAATCGGCGCTCGGTCTGGATGAATTTGATTGAAGAGTTCAGTACCTTGTTAGTAGATCTGCGACGATCTCCGTAACCAACCATGATAAGAATTTCAATAAGATCTTTTTCAGTGAGCGACATTTTTGGTTTATTAAAAAGGAATTATTGAATACAACGCAATGACAGTTAAATCTTACTAATGTTCGAACCTTACCACTTGTCAATACTGACGTTAATTTTTGTTTGTGTTTGGTTTGTCTAAGCTTACTATGACCATTAGTCTAACTACTATTGCAACGACATTGAGATATCGAATTTATTTTTCCACCATGGATTTAAAAACAAGCTCAGACCAAGAAACTTCATGTAAGAGCAGGCATTGAATGATAAAGTCTTAGGACTGTCTTAGTGTGATTGATAGTTTGCTTTTTTTCTGATAAAACAAGAAAGAGTTATTCTTTTACTGGGAATGAATTTAAGATAATTTTCACAATACAACCGTCGCCATTTTGAAACTGCACGACAGAATCGCACAAAAATCTAGGAACATACTGAGTGAAACAAGAGCTTTCAAATGATGTATCACATGCCATATATTGTCATTTCAGAAAAATGTCGATGACGTCATATTTTTGACAGATGTCAATAAAAAAAACAAATGTATTCTATCAGTATGTGGGAAATTGAAAAAGTAAATTAACGTGTTCGAGCGTTTTCCATAAAACCTGAAGACTACCAAATCATTAGGGGTAGTCCATACTTTTTTCCACACGTATGTTGAAGCCCACTCCACTTTAACTGATCATACTCGTAGTAATAAAACACATCACACAACAGTTTTAAATTTTATGTTAACTTGTAACAAATACTATAACAAAGATACGTTTATTAGAAAAATAAGTATGTATAATAGAATCTGGCATTTTTAAAACCTCAACTATTTTAATAGCATCATATATTATTTTTTCGATAATTTTAATTTGGAATTTGTTATCGTTGCCCATCGCCATATATGTAGGTAGTATATTCATTTTAAATTCATTTGGCTGCCCCAGAATTCGGCTGCCCGTGTGCCGCGCACACCTTCGCACACCGCTGGGGACGCCCCTGGTACGAAGAAATCTTGTTTATCAATTTTCGTAGCTGTATGTAACTACATTAAAATAAAATTATGAATTTCTAGATGCCTAACGTCTGCTGAACACAACTTGTATACGAGTTTTTGAGAGATTTTATAAAATTTTCTATATACATATGTTTATTGTGTCATTTTTTTCTGCAGTACAATAATTTATTTATGTTTCTAGACTTTAAGCGCCCTTGAGTAACGCATACAAGAGACTGCCCTACAAGAAACACCCTCTCCGTCTTCATAACTGACTGTTGGTAGAGTAATGTTTGATGTACATTACATCTAATTCAATTTGGCATCCAATGTGAGACTCTAATCTGTAAACCCTGCAATAATTGGACTATTTCTGCAATTTAAAACAATACGCACAATTGCCTTAAGACTAGCAGTAAACATGAAACTAGCGGAAATAAAACATTCGCGATGAAGGATCTTTTACAAGACATTAAAGGACTACAATAATACTTATTCTTCATAATAATTTATCCGTTAAGTTTGATGAATATTCACCGAAAGGCGATAGCAATATTTCGGTCATTTCCAGCAAAGCTTTCATTAGTTCGAAACGTTTCATAAACACTTTCAAACCGAGACAACAAAATAACAGCAATTGCTAGGTTGTTGTGATCGGGCCAGGCCCACTCCTAATAGCCGATCATTTCTCACCTCCCATTCTGCCATTCTGACCAGGGGACCATCCTGCCAAATGTAATAAAAATGTATCAATCTTGAAGAGAGTTATCCTGCTCGCACTCACACTGAAGCATGACAAATGAATATTATAAAATAGCTTGCGCTAATAAATAAATTCTTACTGAGGTGTGGGAAAATGATTTAGACCATGTTTAATGCTCTATGGAAAATATAGCATTTATCAACCCAGTGGCGTTCACTGGGTCGTTTCCATCAATTCCGGTAATTTGTCTTTGGTGATTCATCAAAGTTATTTATACTTCTCTGTTGTACTTCATCGTTAAACATACATTCAGTTGTTTTATAAAACGTTGTACAATAATTTATTATACTATGTTATTTTGACCCTTAGGAAGTCTTCAGTCCAAAAACATAGAGGAACTCATGGATATGTTATAGAGAAGTAGAGATAGGAAATGGTCACATCACTCACGCAAATTTCTAACTGTGGTCACGAATGTCACGATTCCGCAAGCGTGATTCACGCGTGAATCACGTTAAGTAGATATTATTAAGCAGTTTAGTGTAAGCATGGAAGAATGAAAAATAAGAGCAGTTATAAGTATATAACATTTATTTGTACAGTTTAACAAATTCGTGTTAGTATGTAAAAATAACGAGAGACGAAAAGACAGAAAGTCTTTCGGCTCTCAGAGGGGTTTGGAAGTAGGACTCGTGCAAGAGATTCCGAATGTCAAAATCGAAAGTAAATAGGAGCGTTCAGCATACGCCCGGTCGAGTTTAGCACTACTCACATTCACGTGTTCATGAAACTGATACCACCTGCTCACGGTGGGTTACACGTAACCCATCATGGCCCGGTATGATTCACGCTAATTTCCCATCACTGGTGAAGATTTAACTTTTTAACTTGAAGTCTTCGTTATTTACAGAGTTCAACTAAAGTTTCTTCGGATGAAGCTTTTCTTGAAAAACTGTCTGAATATTCTCAGCCAACAATGATATTGGAACTGCAAAAGCCAAACATTTGTAAATTGTTCTATTGAGACAATTGAATAAAGTTTAGAATGAGATAAGATGCATACTAAGCTAAGAAAGTTAATCTTGACTGACCAGAGCTTTCAAAATTGTTGTGATTTCTAGGTTTTTGTGAGCTTTGTAACAAGCATCCTTTGTTCATTCAAAGTTTTTCTCTAATTGCACTTTCTTACTCGAATGGACTTTTTGTGGTCTGGAAAAGGTTCAGAAATCATGGTTTTTGTTTTCCTGTAAAAATAAAAAAATCCTAAAATGTGTTTTAGGCTACATGAAGTTGATTCTATATAGTCGCATTAAGCAGGTTAGACGTACACATTTTGATAGTACAGATACCAAGGGGCTCTTCTCTGAACAAATTTTGTACACCTATTTCCGGGAACACGGAAATAGCTGTCATTATTTCCGTATTCCTGAATTAATTTCCGATATTTCCGAATGTAGTCCCGTATTTCCTAAACTAAAACTTAATGGAATAGCATCAGAGTATCCTATTCCCAAATTTTCATGTTTTTTCGGAATATTCCTGAGTAATCCTCAAGATTACCGTGTATTCCCCAAATACTCCCTAATATTCCCGATTATTTCTCAGGCATTGCCGTGGATTATTTTCCATAGATTCCCGCGTATTCCCAATATAGTTTCAAAAATTTGTACAGCTATTCCAGTAGTGAAAAGCCCCTCGAGGCATCTTACTAAACAAATTTTCTACACCCGGGAATACGCAAATCTGCGGTTGTTGTCTTATTCCTGAATTAATTTTTGGTATTTTCGAATGTATTCCCGTAATTTCTAACCAGAACCAGAATGTGCCCGAGTATCCTCAAGTATTCCCTAAATATTCCCTAGTATTCCCGATGATTTCTCAGGCATTGCCGTGTATTCGCGGTTGTTCTCTGTGTATTCCCAATATATTTTCGAAAATTTGTACACCTATTCCAGTAGTGAGAAGCCCCTCCAGGCATCTTACAAAACCAATTTTGTACACCTATTCTCTGAAATACGCAAATCTCCGGTTATTTAATATAGTTATGAAATAAAATAGCATCAGAGTTCGTTGTATTCTACTCCCAAATTTTCATGTATTTCCGTAATGTCCCTGAGTATTCCTCAAGTATTGCTGCGTATTCCCATATATTCCCTAAATATTTCTGATTATTCCCTAGTATTCCTGAGTATTTTTCGGATTCTAGACTGATAGCTGTAGGTCCAATGGATTTCTAGACGTGGAGAAATTGATAAGGACTTCATTTTTGCAATTTAACAGAATTTTTTAAAATTTGTAAATGTATTAGAGCCAGCTTAGCACGCTTACTGTATAATTCTAAGCACCTACCCTGCTATATCCCCTAATGGTCTGAATATGGAGACTATATCAGTATCCGATCACTGTCTTAAATATAATTCTCAACGAAGGGAATGTTTTGGTTTGAGATCATATCACAGTTTTTTAAATAGAAACTTGGATGTATCAAGTCGATTCTGGATTATGAATATACACATGGATTTCAACTCCACTACAAATCCATAATTTTTTCTTTTGGTTGACTTTTTTTCTTTATTTGTGTAGATGATTTTTTTCTTGAATTCTTTTAGCGTACAGATTTGCTTCGGCAGCAGTATGGTCGACGTTTTTAGTGCTAAATAAGTTCTTTTGAGCACTTCTTGTTCATTTTTTAAAAAGCATTTTCATAATAAATTCCTTCTTGTTATAACCTTTAAGATTTCGAAAAGTATAAATCGTAGAAGAAATAATATAATTGGAAATAGTTCGTGGAAAATCATATAAATATTCGAAACAATAGAAATATTTCACAGTAAGTATTGAGAAAGATACATAGAAGGGGTGCCACAGGGTATAACTAGGGACCCACTAGGGAGCATTTGTATCACATCTAACAGCTAGATAACGAAAAACCCATATAAAAAATATCTCATGTGTGAATTTCAATCTCAAAGTAATCTTATTATTTCTATTAATAATTTCCAAGAGAAAAATAATAAATAAATAAATAATACACGATTATATTAAACAATATACTCTTTAACAGTCTTTTAAGAAGTGAACCTAACGGAAACAAAAGAAGCACACATAATGCATGCTATCGTAGTACGTGAATTCCAGCTGCAATTCTCCTTTAACTTAACGAAAAAAAAACAAGATTTGATTAATTTTAAATTAAATTAGGTTAAGATGATTAGAATAGATTAGGTTTGTGCACACACACACAGAGAGAGAGAGAGAACAGGTTTAAAATAAGATTTAGGTTAGAATGTTTTAAGTTTAAACTTTCAAAACGGTCTTCTTTATAAGAATTTCAGTGTTGTTAAACTACTAAATTTAATCAGCAGCAGCGCAACTTTCTATTTGAATTTTATTAGAAAAATTTAAATTTTCACCTTTTTATGCTCGAACAAATTGAAATATATGTAAACGAAATAATAAAATTAATCATCATATTAAAATAGTAATAATAAAAAAGATGATTAGTTTATAGAAAGCGATTACCTATAACTAATAGTTATATTTATATCATTTTTGTTTTAGTTTTCGACCGTAAATTAACTGTGCCAACCAAAAATATGCTCGCAATTAGTTTTAATATACAAATAATATACCTCTTCCATTTTAGAATTTAAACGTTTAAAAGTTGCAGTAGCATAGGATATAATTTGTCGTAACACGGTCTATAAACTTTTAAAATAATAATTATAAATTGTATGTGGTGTGGTGGTGTGCTTCTCAGGGAAACTGGTTAGAAATTTTAGTGCTCTTATTTAGAATTTAAATAATTAAATTCTAGACATCCGTTTTTAAATTGTTGTATTGATTTAATCTGGTTATCTGTTCTAGAAATATTTAGAGAGTAATCTGAAAAGAGACAAACGGTTAAGATGATTGGAAAGTTAAAAATAAAGAAAAAACAACTTGTTGAACTTTTAAGATCTTCATTCATTTAAATAAGTCTTAATGAAATAGGCGTTTTCAAAAGGAGAGTCTTAAGGATTACTAATAGGACCGCCAATTCTTATTGTTGATATATATAAATAGTCACTTAGTGGAAAAAAATATATATTTTAAATTTATAACAACATGGCCGAACTTGTTTTCATATTAAAACACTAGTGGGCACATTTCGGGGATTCCCACAAATTTCAATTGACTAATGCCTAGTAACACAGACCACTAACTTAAACGGACATTTAGTAATACCGGAACTTGGATGATAAGGGTAGCATTTGCGTCAATTGGAATTGATTAATTTTCAGCATGGAAAAGATAAAAAAAAGTTTAAAAACGAAGTTTTCAGGTGAATCGGTTGAATAAGTATTTAATAATTTTTAGACTAAACGCTTTTTTAAATGCTTAAATTTATCTGCAACATTTTTATTATTTGCGACTGTCAATGTTAAATGTAAATAATATAATTTGTAAAATAAGGATAAGTACATAATAAGACTTACCCATTTCAATAGAATGAATTGATTTTAATTGGTAATTGAAATTGATTTTAATAAATAAAACTCGTAATGTAGTTTAAGTTATTAAATTTGAAAATCCGAGCTTCTAAATATTTTTATGTAATTTTTTATCATATTTGTTTACGTCTTTTAAAAAATGACTTACTTGTATGATTTTTAATTAAAAAAGGGATTAAATCTTCATATAATTCGTATATATGATCGAATTTGAACTTAAATTGAAATTATTTAGATATCTTATATTCATGCGATTTGAAGAAATTATTTTTAAATAACTTTTTCTATATTAAACTTTTTATCAAACAAATAGTTCACTTGTCATTGTACAAATCAATTGTAAATATTTTAATTTGAACTTAACCTAATTCAAATTGAAATTTTGAGGAAATGAATTTTTATGTAATTTTTTCTTAATTTTTAAAAAATGTAATTTCTTAGGTATATTATGATCTTTAGAAAAATAAATGCTTATCTTTTCCATTATAATATAATTTGATGTTAAATTGGTTAACAGAAACTTAAAAACCAAATTTTTAATCGATTTTATCACTGCATTTTGAAAACATAATTGCTTTTACTATAAAGAAGCTAACACTTTATAAAATTAATTAACCTCCCTTAATAATTCAGGATTTATAGTATGGTATTTTTAATTGAAAATATTAATTAAAAATATTAAAGTACTGTATTCTACAAAACTTTCTATTTTTGAAATAGAGCATTCTTCATATTATTGTTCTGCCAATTTAAACTTTGAATATGATTTATATACTAAAGACTAAACAAAATAATATATAAATCCTGCTAATCACTAATTCTTTCCCTGGATTTTGCAAAACACTAAAATCATAAAACAAATTATTGTTTCATTAGAAATCTTTTAAAAATTTAAGATACAAGCTTTCCATACAATTTCAGCTTACTCCATTTAGACACAACAATTGCTTTTAATTTATACATATTATGTTTCTATTGATTATTTATAACTATAGTTACAGAAAAAGAAAATAGTAACAGCAGCAAGAGTAGTGATTAATCAATTTAGATAACATAACATTGAGATAACTTAAAAAAGCCTACTAGATGATGATAAGAACTGAGAAATATTAAACTCATGAAACGATTGAACTAAGTTTAATGCATTTTAAGTAAGTATGCACTTTTATTATCAAAACATGTAAAGACAACCAATCAAAACCTAAAAGTATTTAAAGAAGTCATTAGTTTGAGCAGCATTCAATTGTTTATAAATATTAATTAAGTAACCTGGTGCTGTCGTGAAGCAAACAAGTCTGCATGGCAAAAAGCCAGTTTTAAGCTGAATGAAAGGCAAAATGTGTTTGTTTGTAAACATAGAATAGGATGCATTAAATAAAGCTTGCGATTATAACAAAAAAAAGTAGATGGACAACCAAAAAGTATTATAAGTCAATGGAAGATGTTATCGAAGCAAGTTAAGTACTTATGATTTTAAAACAGCACCAACGCTAACTTAAACGGAAACTTGTTGAATGTTATATATACAGCAAAACATTTGAATCTAGAAGGCTAATATATTTTATTAGGTGTATGTACTTCTTATTGTTTTTTTTTATTATATGAATAATTAAGGGCCTACCATTACTACCAAGAGGGACGCTCTTTTATGAAAATATTATTAATAAAAAACCACCTATAAGCACTTCCACTTTTGAAAGTATCAAAAATGATTAAAAGCAAGTAAAAATGAAGAAATCAGAGATGCAGAAAATAAGTAATCTCAAGAGCTGCTAAATGGGTTAAAGTTGTTTCTAAATCGCCCTTTACAAACCACTGCTGGAGAGTTAATGATTTGAATGCTATTAACAAGTGGCCCATCAAAAGAGGAGCACTATCGATTGTTAAACAGTTTTCTTAAGAGGTATAAAACCTCAGTAGTCATTCAGGCCAAAAAATATTGTTTATGCGTCTATACTGTCTAGATCTCAAAAATTTCACACCGTTTGTCATTTTCGTTTGCGAAACCATTAATCCGTTTCCCATAGATAAAATTTAGCACAAAAAAACGCAATTTCTCAGATTTGTACTACTACTAGCTAGGTATATAGTAGCAAGTAACTTGCACAATAGCAAAATTATACTTTTTAATAGAAAAAAAAAGGTTGTGTGTTGCAAAATTAAGAATTAAGAAATCCAGTTGATCAACTAATAATAATAGGTAATGGCTGGTTATAGTAGAATATTATTATGATTACGTATAGCAAAAAAATAATTCAGGTTCTGTTCTTGGAACTGAATGAAAAGGTGTGCATCGGACAAAATTTTGATTGAATTTGCAACAAATTCGTTGTGTGTTTCTGATTTACTTCCTTTAACGGGAATTTTCCATGACCTTTTAGTTTTTATTATTATTCGTATAGTAGTAGGAAGAATGAATCCAATTCGTTTCTCATATCTCTTGGAAAATGGTTATTTGTAAATAGGACAGGATTTTTGTTCATGTTTACAAATAAAAAGGTGTTTGTTGAACAATTAATTAACCGTTATTGTTTAATTTGATAATCTTATTTTGTTTTAATTAAACAGATACTAACTAATATATCAAACTGAGTAATTGAATTCTAATGGAAATTCACGGAGAAAACGCCCAAATTAAAAGAATTCGGTCAAAGCAAACCGTAAACGAATGCGCTACTCTTGCACAGAAGTTGCATTCGGAAAGAGGCATGACTCTGAATGAAAACCTTATAATTTCCGTACGAAAATTAACGAAAAGCCTTAATAGGTTGAATATTTTTTCAACAACAAAGAAAGGTTATAATATAGAATTCGGCGCGGTCAGTCGGAAATGCTACTACGACGCATTTAAAAAAGTGCATCTTAAAAAATCATTAACTGCACCCGGAAGAAAAGAAACCGCAGAAATGCAACGAAAATTCAGCCTGAAAACGCATTCTATTGGATTAAACGTGTCGAAATCAATTTTTTCTTGCACATCTAGGTCAAAGATGTATGTATAAATATTGAAAAAATCGCGAATTTCTTGAAATCTGCAACAGGTTATACCCTACATGCAATTTATCCTTGAAACGAACCGAATTTTGCTAACATTTTCACACATTTCACACAAACGCACACCAAGTGTTGTTTAAATGTAACAATTTAAAAAGGCCTGTTTAATTTTTGCGATAAAAACTCACCCACTATATACACCATATTTTTTGTCCATCTTTGCAGCTCTCTTCTAATATATCGCTTCTGTTGGATACATCGCGAATACGAGCAGTCCGCCATTTTTCCGAGGCGCTAAGTTTGCTACACTGTGTGCGACGCTATGTATAGTACAAACTGGAATAATTCGGCCCATTGCAGCTTCAAATCATTCATTACACTAAAATTTTAATTGGGATAGGCTTTTCGGGCCTTCAGACGCAGATATTTATAATGAAATCCTTCAACACACTGCAATCCAACCACAAACCAGCACAGTTTTTCTTTTTCAGTCGGAGAAAACTAAACACACAAAACTGTTTTTAAGTTCTGCGGATTAGCACAAATCTTCGATTTTCGTGATCTTCAATTATTTCAAAATTTTCAAACAAACAGAAAACAAAACACTCATCCAGCGTTCAAGCACTAATGGAATTTAAAAAATTATTTAATGACAATATTGCACTTTTTTATTTAAAAAAATGTATCTAGTATACTTAAAAATTAAAACTTAAGAACACTTTTTACGTTACTTAATTTACGTATATCACGTGTTGATGGTTGTTTTCCTCCTTTTTAATTCAGTTTAATTAGATTTTCAAAATTTCTTCTCTCAATCTTAAATTTAATGTTATTATTATACTGAACACTTAAATTTAATTTTTATCACATATCATTGTTAAATCAAACTAATAATGCAATTTTCTTCATTCTTCAATCGAATCTCATTAGCTTCCACCATTTTGTTGAGATCTGCAACAAAAATGAAACTCATTAATGATCCTGTGTCGATTTTTTTTAAATTATAAAAATCTAATCTTTAAAATTTTAAAAATTCTCAAGAAAACTTAAATTTTTCTCACATTCTTATAATGAAAACACGATTTTCCCGTTTGTTTTTCAAAAAAATCACATGATTGCAAGGGAAGGGTCCTTTAAAAATGAAAGCTCGTGTTAAATTTTGTCCGAAATCTAAAGCTCCTGTAGATGCCGAAGTAATATGGACTATACGATGCAACGTCACACTCTGACGCAACAAGTACGACGCCACTCGGCGTCTACATGCACTTGCATTTTCCCTCTCCTTTCTGTTTTCCTCTCCTTCCGTATCTAATGCATCCCCCCATCCTTGTCGCATGCATTCGGCCATGCTATCATTTGTACCTATCTCTTTCTTACTCCCACGAGGAGCAGCGCATGCAAGTTTCGAATTGGAAAAAAAATTAACCGCGCGTCTCGTCTCTTTCCAATTGCCGGGGCGTCTTTTTCTATTCGGTGTGCTGTCGCTTATCTTTTTCGCGCTGGAGGCCAATTCTATTCGCGTTCTTTGCTACGTTTTAATTTGATAGGTTAAAATAATCCCTATCTCTCTTTAAACAGTTGTTTTTCCTCGTCTGCTCTGACCGCGGCCTCTTTTTAAAGTTAATCGCGTCTTTTTCTTCCTAGTTCTGTTTATATCTGAGTTCTATTCTGACACGTCCTTCCGTCTTTGTTCAGCTTTCGGGCGTTCTAATTCTGAATTTTCCCACTGTTGAGTTTAATATATCTCTTTTTAAATGCTTTATCTGTCTTGTTCTAGCGGACGGTTTTCGCGTATATGCATCTGTGTGTGTGCATGTGTATGTATAAATGTGCGAGTGTTTGTGCTATGCATTTCTTTGTCTAGGTGCAACGTGCACCAGGATATCTGTCCTTTATTAGACCAGTTTTTTACGTCTAAAATATTGGCTTTTCTTTGTAACAACTGCACATGCACATTATCCACATTCCTCCCCATCAAGGTTAAAAAATATCTGTGGATATGTAATACGCTACTACTACGGAAAATGATTAGTAGCTTAACATTTCCTTGTTCGAATTTGAAATTGGTAAAAAATCTTTTTGTGTGCATTTTAATTATTATCGGTTAACCGCTCTCTATATCATCTCTTTTTGTGTGCATACAATGTGTGCATACAGCACACAAAAAGAGTAGCATGCATTATTCTATAAAAGGAAATCGCATTAGCCTTGATGAAAACTAACACATACACATGCACACATGCATTAATAACACATACGTACAGAAAATTTGTGCAACTTAAATAAAATTTCTAAATGCCAAAGATTCGATGAATCATAGTCACGGTTTGACGCAACTTTATAATAATTTAATTCCAAGGCTACGAATTTTCAAACCGCAATAATAATTATAATTATGCTAGTTTTATACTATTGGAAAAATAATCAAAATGATGCATCGAAAAAAAACAACACGGATTGTGATGGGAAATTTTTGTATTTATATATGTGCATTTAAAAATCTGTCCGCAGGATAATTTGCAGAAAACTGGTTATGGTCAAAATTTTGCGGGTAGGTACCACGAATTGGTAGGTACGGCGGGCGCCGTTGTAGGTAGGTTAGGTATTCATTCATAAGTAATTCGTTATCGCTTTGGTCACACCTAAAATAATTAGCACAACAATTTTGATAAACATTCAAATTTTGTTGAAAATTGAATAATTCGTTAGGAATGTATAAAGGAAAATTACACTAGAATGTGTTTTTGTGATTAACAACTATTTTTAGGGCAATTATAAAAATTGAGGTTAGACAAGTGTGTGAGTATTGGGTAGTTTGATCATCATAGTAGTATAAAATACATATTATTAGGTTAATTTTGCTTAAACCAACCAGGAGCAGATACTGAGATACTGTGTCTGAAATCACCCAGGACGCCAGGACATATAAAAATTAAGATGGAAAAAATGAATAGGATCAGAGCTTGCTAAGGCTAAACAAAAGAATAAATTAAATATTACTATAGAGTCTAAATTTTATTCTGACAATAATTTTATTGTTGTTCGCAATGACAAGGTAATTTAACAATTATTTTAAAATTAAAGAAAAAGTTGATTAAGGTAACATATTTCGATATTATATTCAATTTATATTGGTACAATCTGAAAAGATAATTGACATTTATAAAAGTAATTTATTGGAGCAGTGAGAATTGGTGTTTTTGAGAATTACATCAACACTTACATCAATATTTCAAGTTAAGAAGACCACAGCAAACTCTGATTATTAAATTTTTCCCATTTTAATTTCTGTATGTTATGGATGGTTTCAGAGTCCGGTTCAGAGACACCCGTATACCGACCGCACTATGAGAACACTGTCCTTTCGAGTTTATTCAGAATAGTTTATATAAGTTATGTATTGAAGGATTTTAAGCTTTTCAGAAATATATCGGTTTTTCTTTAAAATATATCTAATCTCTATAATCTTTTTTAATATGGATCATGCTATAAGGGCCATAACGACTTGACCACTAAGATTCTTTCTTAATTTCTTTTTTCAAAATTATTCTACTTCGGGTACGGCGCTAATATTTTCAAGCGACTGGCGAGAATGGTACCGGATGGTGCTTTTGAAAAATTCCAAATTTTGTGCCCCAAAAGTTTTGAACAATTTTCATTTAATTAATTAATAATAAATTAGACAAATTAATTTTAAAATTGATCAAAAAATATACATATTCAATAAATATTTATTGATGAATAGGCTTGAAAAATAAGTCTTTATTAATAGAACCCCATAGCTGAAAAGTAGGAAAAGAGAAACGAGGTAAGTAATGAATATGAATTATAAGTTTGAAATTAAGGGTATACCTTTAATTTAACCAAACTATTGAGTTTTTCTTGTAACAACCTAGATCGTAAATACGTCTTGATCAGCTTTTGCAAATTTTGGAAAACCAACATTTAAATGACAACTATTATTCTTTGAGCAAGATTTCGTCTTGGCAAGTTTTATTTGGATACGTATTCAAACTTTTGCCCTGCTCTCTCCACTTCAAGAAAGCTTTAATAGAGCCATGTCTATCCTTTTCGTGTTGCTCAACATTTTTCCGGAGTATGGTTTGGTCTCCCAAAAAAAACCGCAAAAACAATATCTCCCACTCCTAATTTGGTGTGGTTGCATGTTCAGTGTTGTCATCACTAGTTTCCATACTCTCTTCTTCAGTACCAATAATCCCATTCACAGCTGTCATCAATTTCTTCACAACTTCAATTGCTTGGGGTTTTTCTTCTTCATTCTTGTGTTATCCTTTTGATTAAATATATCAATTTTGTTTTTTATTAGATCCCGTATCAATACCTGCAATATCATCGTGGCGTGCTATTGTTCCTATTTTAGTACAGGAAGGGTCTTAGATATTTTTATGAGCTCCAGAACCCCTATGCGCTTCCGCACTATCGAATATATCGGATTTATTGCAGTTCAATTTTTTCTTGATTAATTTTCTTGTTTATTTAATTTTTCTTTTTCTCAGGCCAAGGCCAAGGCTACAGAAAATTTCGAGTGCGCTAAATTCATTTTGCAGTACACGTTACAATCAAAAACACGTTAATTAATTTTATTTTTCACAAATATCATTGCGTTATCGGCAGTCGCTTCTGTGCCTCACGCCCCATCGTCCGCTCTTCCCTACCAAAATAGGTTAACGTCAGAGTTATCACCAGTACTCAACAAAATTTCTGAAAGTAATCAGTATCCAGTACCAAATGGACGGTTTTTTTAATTGAAGTACTAAGTAATCAGTACTTTTAAAAAGTACTTGAAACATTAAGTATTTTACTAAAAACAAAAAATATCAAGTACTGGTATTAAGTAAGATACTGTTTATATACTTCCAATATTTCTAAATACTTAAGATACTTTTAAGTACTGGAAGTACTTTTAAGTATAGGAAGTATTTCGGATTACTGACAGTATTTAAATGTACTGAAAGTATTTCAATGTACTTCAAACATTTTTTTAAGCTGTTTGGCATTTTTTTGGTGACACGTTTTGTATAAAACTACACTGGTTCACTTATTTAAAATATTTAAATTTTTCCTGAATTCATAAGTAAAATACGTAACAAAAAGTATTTTATAATGTTACAGTAACTCTTCTTTAAGTACAAATACTTCCTTTAAGGACAGATTTTAAGCAACAAGTACTAGTTCTTAGATTTTATTAATCAAGTACCCAGTACAAGTAGTATATAGACATATATTGGCAAGTTATACAAACATAGCAATTTCAAGAGTACTTAAAGGACTCATTCCAAGTACTTTTAATACTTTCTGTATTATGTTTTTTATTGTGAGTTTTCGACAGCTTGTGCTTTTCTCAATCCATTTTTTTGGGACGATAGAACATCAAAAGCATTACCAATCATCAAAACAGCATGTTTACGCACAGCGTTCGATGAAACACGGTTTAAGCGCCGTCTGATAGCGTACCATTTTAGTGGCTGGTAACGTTTTAGAAGCGTTTACAAATAAGCCCAAGAAAATGTTGGGTCGTACGATAAAAAATGCTTAAAGTGCCGAATCCGTCATTTTTATCACGCGTTGTACCAATTTCAATTCTATTCAACTAGCTTCAAGTTCTGGAGTATCCAAGGAAAGCTTGTGGAATCAGCAAGGTGCGGCACCACCACATTCCGTAGAAGATATTTAAAAGTAGTTTCAAAGAGATGTGGAACCATAGAATGGCTAGCGAGGTCCCCGGATCTTACTCCGTTGGCTTTTTTTTCTACCTGACCATCAAAACAGTATTGTGTACAAAAGTAAACCCGGCAATATTGACGAACTAAACAAAAGTACGTCAATATCAAAAAGGGCGAATTAGAAAAAATTTAAGGTATGGAAACGAATGATACGCTGAAGATTAATGTATACAGGGTGTCAACGAGATTACTATCCAGCCTGTTCTTTTTTTATTCTTCTTCTGCAAGTGCTGTACTCTATTGCATATACTTGTGTTGTGTATGTCCAGTGATCAAAAGTATAGAGGAATAACAGCTTAAGGTGGACTTCGAATCGCAACAAGATTTCCTGGGTAAAGTTACGTCGATGGTTTGCCATTGCCTAACGAGGGAGAAGCGATTTTTAAAAATTCGCTGATATATTGACCAGCATTTTCTTATAAAGAAAGATATAGATTTCAAAGTAGTAACAGTTGTATCGTTGAGTCAGATGTATATTTTGAGTTCTCAAACATCTGACTGTCATTTCAGGTCTAACCGATAGCACTACCAACTTTGTTATTTTTAATGGAACACCTGTATATTTTTCCAAATTTGGATTCTAAGTATAAAATATGCATCACACTCTATACCTATCTTTGACAGTTTCTGAGAAAATGACGATTGAAAATGTTCGGAAATTCCATATAATTTACGATATGAAACTAGGCGATATTTTTGAAGCGCCACCTTCGCAGATGGGTGTGCAACTAATAAATGTTTTTTCGGTGAGAAACCTGCATCTACTTCAAAAATTAACTCTTTCTGTTAAACGGTTTTTTATTATTGTTATGCTAACATATATAAACTTTTACAATTTATCTAAACTATTGTAATGTTTCATTACAATTACTGTTTTTTAATTACTTTCTAAATATTTTAGAAATGTCGGGTATATTTTCACACCGCAAATTATTGCAAGAGACGCTATTAAATTTTGTCTCCTATAGCCCCATTATTTTCAAATAATACCGACAACGATTGGTCTCGACGCAGGAGCAAAAGTATGTTGGTGACATTGAAAGTTACCAGATTTGACATTTCGTTTTGCACTAAATCTTAGCTGTAGTAATCATCATGCACAAAAATATTCATAATTTGACATGAATTAATTAACAAATTTAAACAAATTTTTGTTAAAATGACGAAACAATATGCATGTGGTGATTTTTTCTTTATTAAAGTTTGTGGTTGATTTGCTCCACGATGTCGCTACTATTTGAAATAGAGGGACTATATTGTCTCCTATAGCCCTCGTCTCCTACACTGTCTCCCACTTTTCAAAATAACTTTCCGGTATTAATAATATTAAAGTATTTGTTATAAATTACACCGTTACGACTTAAAACAATAATTGAATGCGGGAAAAGTCTAATATATGCTGAGTTCGGTATTTCTCTTTTTGTTCTGAAAGCTCTATTGCTATAGTTACTATTTACAACAATGGATATCATAGAGACCGTGCTCTTCGAGTAAACAGATCTGCAATACCGATCGCGGCTATGGGTATTTGCAATAATATCTATAGAACATTGATAACATTTCGCTTAGGGATTGGGTTTCCGTGTGTGAGCAAAGGAAAGATAGCGAACACTAATTCATCTGAGAAAGATAGATATTGGGCTGTATGAATAAACTGAAGTAAATGCTTTTACTTGTATTAGTAAAAGGAAAAAGATATGATTTTTAATTAGTAAGAGTAAGATCAGCTTATAGTAGAAGCATTTGCTACATTTTATGCATACGACGAAGTATGGCATATTTTGCCAAGTCTTAAGATATAGTAACTTTTTTGTAAAGTTGGTGCTAGGTATGAAAATTAAAATAATTTAGAAATAGTTTTTTATTTTGACCTAACTAAAAACTAAAAATTATAAAGTTGTACTATTCTTCTGCTAGTGGAGCGGATTTTTTTGGTACAGTATCATTATTATCGGAATTAAAGTTTCAAATAGAATTTAGGTTATTGTGTCAAAAAGACAAACGTCAATTTACATTTAAAAATTCTTATATATAGCACCAACCACCTTACAAAAAAGTATGCGATCATATCTATCTTTCCTAGGTAAATTAGTAGTCGCTACTTTTCCTTTGCTCACAAATGAAAATGCAATCCCTAAACTAAGTTCTACCAACGGATTCCTTAGGCAATGTTTACTTAGAAACAACTTCTAAAGTAAATTGTTTTGAATTAATCAACAGCTTTGGACTTTTAGATTACAAAAAGACTATAGATATTAATGAAAAAGACAATATTAGAAATTTCCAACTTAATTTCTCCTAATCTCTATAGAAATACTCTAACCTATAACCTAACCTTACGTAACCTGATAAACCATGATCAATATAGATGGGAAAATGCAAGATTGCAAACGTAAACAGGTGGGTATATTGATAATGCAATTTAATAGAATTTTAGAAAAAAGCAAATTCTTAAAAGGGACTGGAAGATGGTTTAAGTGAATATATTCTTTTCTCCATAGGACTCTCTTCCGTAATAAAAATATAAAATTTTAAACTGTCACTTTCAAAGTCGGTGTAATTAGAGTTCCTAAATGAAAATTTTAAACTTTGAGCTCAGTTCATATTTAGGAACTCTACGTGTAATATGCCAAGATTTTTAAAAATCCGCCTACTTTATATTTCAGCCTTACCAATTATTTATCTCGCAATAGTACCTACATTCTACCTAAGTACATCCTTTGGTTTTGGATTTATACTGCTAAAAAATAACAACAAATCTAACCTCGATACTATCCGAAGAATTTCACGATAAATGACTAAATTAACCTAAAAGTCAAAACGATGAAAAGAAGAAGAAAAAAGAAGTCATAAAGTCAATGTTACAATATAACTAGAAAAAGGTGATTAAAAAATAATTTTCATTTCAGAAACAGCATCAAATTTCATAGTAACGACAAAACGTACGATTACAATAAACCTAACCTATATTTCCGCAGCGCCTACAAGCAGGAAAAAAAATGAAAGCTCCTTAAGAAGGAGCGTAATAAAACGTTCCTGTTCCCATCAGGAATGAATATTTTGAAGATGGAAATCAGTTTGTTTGATAACTTATTAAATTGGGGGCAGTTGTAGTTCGTTTTTGAACAATCTACCAAATTAATTTCCATCTCAAGATTTTCACTTCTGGAGACACCAAGGTTTGCTTTTCTCTGAGTTTAGCAAGAATTTCAGCACAACAGTAACTACAAATTATGACAAATGTACAAAAAACTGAAATCAGAAACAATCCAGCAGAAAATGTATTTAAGTAGGTACGTATATGTAGGCAAACGATAACGTGGTGTGGGGTGGGTAGATTTGGAATAATTGGCCCGTATTCTTCAAAGAAATCTGTCACATAGTTACCGTTTCAACAAGATGGTGCAACTGCCCATACATTTAGGGCTTCAATGAGAGGTGTAAACTAAATATCTCCTGGGCATGTCATTTCCCATTGTAGCCTGCTCGTCCGATGTTTGTGATTTTTCCTTTGAGGTTACCTGAAAGGGAAAGTGTAAATTGACAAACCCCGCACATTACCATTGGCCAGAATGAAACACTATATCGAGCGATACATCAATATATGTACAGTCAGACTCCAAGAGGGCGTAAGAAGGTATGGACAACATTTGGATGATGTTATTTTCAGAACCTATTGCTGTTCAATTACATTATTTTGTTTTACATTATTAAATGGCAGCAGTGTTTTCTCATTTCGCAAACAATCTGATCTTTTTGTCCTGTACAAAAGAAATCAAAAAGAAAGATATGGAAAATAATTGGAAGACCAAAAGACAAAACTTATTTAGAATGAATGTAAAATATAT
Organism: Agrypnus murinus; assembly: GCA_929113105.1. Classification (NCBI taxonomy): domain Eukaryota; kingdom Metazoa; phylum Arthropoda; class Insecta; order Coleoptera; family Elateridae; genus Agrypnus; species Agrypnus murinus. The sequence goes on along the minus strand of OV816030.1, from coordinate 5,952,908 downwards.
CATTAGAATGGTAGCGGAGATGGACACGTAGCCAGAAGAGAAGCAAGGAGAGCGAAAAGATAAGATGGTACTATTAGGAGAGAAACGAAAAGGGGAAAAATTTTAAAAGATCAGAGTTTGCTGTGGGCTCCTTAATTTGAAATATTGATGTACATGTTATTCTCAAAAACACCAATTCTCACTGCTCCAATAAATTATTTTATAAATGTCCATTACATTTTCAGATTGTACCAATATAAATTAAATAATATCGGATCATGAAAAGATTAACTAATATAATCACCTTTTTTTTAATTTTAAAATAATTATTAAATTACTTTTGTCCCTGTAAACAACAATAAAATTATTGGCATAATACAATTTTGACTCTATAGTCATATTATGGTCATATTTAACTTATTCTTTTGTTTGAAATAAATGTCACTTTGTTAAAACTTGATGTATTATAATAAGCCAAAGCAAGCTCTGATCTTATTCTTTTCCCCCCATGTTAGTTTTTATCCTATGTTGTCCTGGGTGATTTCAGACACGGGTTTTATGTCTTATTTAATACGAATGCAAGTTAAAATCTTATTTTCAAGAACATCATTATTTTTCAACTTCAACAGCAACATTCAAATAAAAAAAGATTATAATAATTTAGACCGAAATTAACTCAAGTATAGAATTATCTCGGTTTAGGAAACAACCCCCTGACCTAGACATTTCTAGCTATTGACTTCTCTTTTTATATGTGGTAGTCCACCTACTTGTTGCTAAATAATGAAAAATAGCTTTTATTATTAAATGGCATTTATTAAAATAGCTCTGTTATTATTATTGGTCAACTTTTATGAAATATTTGGATATATTGTTAGCATTAACGTTATTAATTACATTTAATTGCTTGTTAGGGTAATCAATGGGGAGGATTCTATTAAAACTTTTTTAAATTGGTACTTTGAAGAAGTTTTATTTAATTAGCAAAAATTAACCAAAAAAACGCTTGACACAAAAAAATCGCGGAAATAAGTAGTTTGTCGAATAGTAAAAAAATCGTAATGGATGGAGAAACGGTTTTCCAGAGTGAAAAACGTTAAGGGCGCGAAAAACTCGAATAATAATAGGTACATAAATTAATACAGCAATTTTTACTGCACCGCCGTTTGGGTGCATTTAGAGTATAACATGGGGAAAAGCTAGGGATCAAAAACTGCGATCAATAGCGCGCTCCTGCTTCTTAGACCCTCCACAATTGCAGGGAAGCGCTGTCAAAACTACCCTCGCGAAAAATAAATACTTTAGATGTGCAACACACGAACCTTCTTTTCTCCTCTTTCTCCTCTTCTTCTGCTTTGCACAATTGCATGTGCTTGCAGTTTTTGATTTTTAAATGAATTTATAGTATACATAGTTAGGAATTTTATTATTCGGAATTTTAAATTTTGCATCCACAAATAAGGAAAATTTATGAAGGACGGCTTGTAATTTATTTTGGAACGGCTTCTTCCCGAAGCAATAATTATTTTTCATTATTTATTATTTATAAAACCATTCGTTATTAAATTATAAAGTCAATTGATTATTGTGGTACTTATTATTATATTTTTGGTATTAAGTCACAAGTGAGCACAAGATAAAGGCATTTTTTTCCATTTTATTGATAAGACTATATTTTTGTGACTGTTACCAAATAGCAAAATTTTAAAGGTTATTCGAAGATCAAGTACGTTATCTTATAATTCCGCCATTTTTATAACTACCAAATTTATCGAAAATCTTTTTTCGATAAACTAATGGGAAAAAATGATAAAAAGTCCTAAAGGCCAGATAAAAGTTTTCCGCGAAATGCTCAAATAATACTCGACTTATATATTTAATGATATTATTAGATCAATTGCATAGTCATTTTCTTGTCTTTATAGTAGAATAAAAGTTGAAAATCGAAAGTTAACTACAGCCTCTTGATCATTATTAAGTGTATTTCCAACAAATAAAAACCACAGACGCCGTAGCTTAAGGCTATGTAGGTATATTATAAAAATTGCAATAATAAAAAAATAAATATGTTTTTATAAAATACTAAAAACCAAATGTCATCCAAACACACTCATACATACAACACATACACACACATCTTGCTTCCGGTTATACTTAAAATATGTGCATTTCCTGCTTAGAATCGTCCTTTAGCTAAACACGAAACGGAAATTCTGTGCTGCTGATAGATAGATACATTTTATGAAAAATCAAGGATTTGATAAAAAAATGTACGTACGAAGTCACTTTTTTATGACAAAACAGCGAATTGTGAGAGAGATAATAATTCTATGCAAGCCTTTATTTATTTAACACGTAGAAAATGATTTTTTTTTCGACACGCTTGAAATCAATACCCATTTCCAAATTGAGCACGCGTCTTAAAAAACATTTTTAGATCGCAGTGTCGTAGTTTGCGTATATCCTTTTTAACAGTTTTCCCCATCAAACACTTGTTGAATTTCAGGATTTTCAAATACTACTAATATCTTTCAACAAAATTAATATATTATTAAAAGAAGGTTTAAAATAGTCATAAACATACACTAATTACAAATAGTATCTTGATGATTTTCTTTTCGGCAATTTGAACACATCGGAGGAAAATAAAATAAAAATTAGGAAAACGGTTTTTTAGTAAAAGCAAAAATAAAGCAGTTTCCCCGTATTCTACGGCTCTGTCAGATCTTAATGTCAATATTTATATAACCACCCTATTTGAACATGAGAGCACACCCCTTTTAATTTGTCAAATTTAGGGGTTCGTTTTGTTATAGCTGTAAGGAATAAAAGCAAACCTCACAAATTGAAATATATCTGTAATGAGTTGGCAATTTTGTTGAATTGAATACAAACACAACGCCCGAAAGATTTTATTTATTATTTGCATTGTTTTATTTGATAACGGATGAATATTAAAACTTTAACACTGTTTGTGTTATTATTTTTATGGATACCCAATTTTCGCATTTCAATATTAAATTGTATGCAGTTTTAATCGATAACTACGACGGGTGTAATTTAAAATACCATCCAAACAAAAATTACAAGACGGCTAAAAGCAACTACCCTAGCCCAGATCGCAATTTTATAGAGCGAGAATTTCTGCTCGAAATCAGACGTCGACAATCGAGATCAAGTCGGCCCTGACTGTATTAAACATTTTTCTCTTGAAAAGTTTTCTGTATAATAATATAATAATAGCTATTTATGTAACAAGTACACAAACTACATTTTTATTCCTTAAAAATTTGCAGATAAGATTAATAGTTACTTTATGCACTAGTGCATAAAAATGGCTCCTATTGCATCCAAGATAAATTCGTAGTCATAACTTTGCCAAAATCTTTTATAAGAAGGGAGGATAGTTACGCTTTTTCTTCCGAGGATGAATTTATTCGCTCGAGTATTGCGACTTTTCCGCTGAGTTACACATGTGATCTTTTCTACTACTTTTAAGAAATTTGCAAAAAAATAAATTTGAATAAAAACAAATATTTAAATGTTTAATAGTTTTATAAGAATGTAAGAAGATTTTAGTAATCTTTTTATCTATGCAGATTAATATCCAGCCAGCACACTGAGGTTATAATGACGTTATTTTTAAGTCATTATCGGTCGACGACGTCATATGACTAATAAATGATGTCCATAAGACGTCATGTTATGGGACGTACGTAGACGTCTTCAAAACGACGTCTTTTGGACGTACAATGCAATACGTACAAGTTTTATTACAAAGATATTATTTTAGCAGGGGTCAAGGAATACTGGTGATATTAAGCAGGTGGTCACAATATAGAGATGTTTTGACTGTAGTATATAATAAATGTTATTTCCAATATTCAACTGTTTATTTATAGTTCCTGTCTTAGTCCTAGTATAGAACGTTTTAAGGACGTCTTATATTGACGTCTTTGGGCTGTGACATAATGATGTCAGTTTTACAGCAATTTGACGTCGTTACTGCCGAAAATACGGCGACATTATGACGTCAGCGTGCTGGCTGGGTAGTGAACACTAGTAAAGTGTTACTGGCTTTTATAAAACATTTATCAAAGCGAGTTTTTCTAACCTATGTCAACAACTGAAAACTTCGGCTCTCCCCCAACCACTAAGGTTACAAGCAACGTTGGTCTCGGTCAGTTATTGGATGAGCGGGTAACCATTCAAAGATTGCAATTTATCTGAATGAATGGACAAACTAAAACGTGTCTAAAGTAGATTTTTACAACCTGTAATTCTATTTACAGCAAAGAATATACTCGATGTAAATAAAACCTCACTTAAATGGATTTTATAAAATTAAAAATAGCGATTCTTGGTGTAAAAATAATTCCTGAGAATTTTTTATGCTGAAGAAATTAAAATGAAAAAAAATTAATAAGATCAGATGCTGCTGTGACCTCCTTTACTTGAAATATTGATGTAAGTGTTATTCTCAAAAAAACCAATTCTCACTGCTCCAATAACTTATTTTATAAATGACAAGTATCTTTTGAGATTGTACCAATATTAAATTAAATAACATCGAATCATGAAAAGATAATATGTGTCACCATAATCAACTTTTTGTTTAATTTTAAAATAATTTTCAAATTACTTTGACACTGTAAACAACAATAATTCTTGTAATAATACAATTTTGACTCTATAGCAATATTTAATTTATTCTTCTATTTCTGCAATGAATAAATGTCATTTTGTTAAATTTAGTGTATTAAAAGCCACAGCAAGCTCTGATCTTAGTCATTTTTACCCATGTTAATTTTTATGTCCTTGGTGATTTCAGACTGGGTGTATGTTAAATTCTTGCAAAAAAAATCGACTTATACCAAGGGCCTTCCAGTCCTTTTCATTTTCTGAACGACTAATTTTTATTGTTTGAATTTGAACACAAAGCGTCCAAAAGCCCTAGTTTCACACTCCCAAGACATCTTTTGAATGTTTTTAATGTTCAATCGTCCGCTCCCCTCAAATACTTCTTTTCAATCCAGAATTTTCTGGAAAAATCTAGAAATTTCTAAATTTGTCATAACTTCCAAATTAAGGAAAAATAATTAAAAAAAAATCGAAACCATAAAAACACAAAACAAGAAGGTTTTCGATAACAGTTGGCCTTGAATGAAAATAATTTGCGTCATATTCTACAATTCAGTTGTGGTGTTTCATGCCTAAATGAAATAGATAAAGGTTGTGCTGCCAAAACTCGTTGAGGAAGGGAAAAGAACGTGGTCTATCGGGAGAACTATTTTTTGATCTAAAACGCTTAGCGATAACCGTCTATAAAATACACCTAGATAAATCATTTTGATTTAAAGAAGCTTTTCATGGCGCACTATATTTATATTAATAAAAGTTTTCTTTTTTATGTCCTTGAAAAACAGGAAATTTCTAATCAGCTTTCATTATGTGATAATAGATTGTGCAGATTTTTACTTTATTTTTGGGAAAAGAATTGAAGACGATTAAATACTCTTTAAACAAAAGAAAAGCGTTTTGTTATTTTAGATTTTATTATTTTCTATTTATAGAAGATTTTGCTGTTTAATCAAGAGAAATAAATAAAGATTACGAATTTAAAAATTACATTTTCCCTCCAAAACCGATTTTGAAAATTTCTCTATGTACTATTTTTACATTAACAATTGTTTAATAATTTAGTTTAGTCTGAGTTTAAATACTCAGAGTTGTTTTGTATAAATGAATATGGGGAAACAAAGCCTAATAAATAATAATTAATTTCTTTTTAATGAGGATTTCATGATTCATTTCGAAAGTATTCTTTCAGACTTCAACATAATTTTTTAACTAATTTTGTTTTACAAACACAGGATTCTCAATATGCAGCACATTCTAAGTGCTAAAAACAAAAGAAAACTCTACGTCAAGAAACAATGAAAATGAAACTAATTTCTAGGATATACTAATTTAACAGATTAAATGCCCACTTCTGAAATTTCTATACCTGAAGAGTGGCGCAATTTTTAAATTTTTCAGCGGCGTCATACTCGAAAGCTTTCTGAAAGGAGTTTCGGACTTTTAAACTAAACAGACGAGCATCACCATCAAGCGGCCGCCCATGATGATATCTTAAAATTTACTTCTACAGTAATGTTAATACTAATTAGTTTCTTTTCTTATAGACTAAAGCTTTGTACCTTTGAAAACCAAAGCCAACAAAATCCAAATAATTTAAAAAACACTACACAAACAAAACATTACAAAATAATAATTAATCCTTCAGAGTTTTTCTTTTTTCAGCAGCAACAAACATAAAAAATCACATAAAAAACGTACAGTTTGTTGTTAAAAATAAACGTAAAACCACAACAGTCGGTACATGTTTTCAGGGATCAGTCACCAGCCAACAGAGCACGGCGTACTGTTGCATTATTACACGAAGTGCAATTGCAATGCGGTGCATATCTAGTACTGACCTTGACACTCTTACATCGCTATTGCTTACTACCTACAGTAGTGTCGCGGGGTGCTTATTGATTTTTTTGATATAGTTATTTTAGGACCCTAATAAACGTTGGAGCTTCCCTCCTAATCGTGTTGGGAGTATGAAACTGTGGTTTTCCTCTTGTATGGGCGGCGTTGCATCGATTGATTATTTCAAGATGCCTTCGTTGCTTAACGTCTAATCATTGATTATTAAACTGTTTTCGGAATTGTACGAAAAAGTTAAATTTTAAATTTAGATTCTGAAAAGTATCAAAACCTGAAAAAGGTGGAGATGCGTCGATTTCATTTTTTCGGTCGCACGTTTCCAAAGGCCGCAAAGCAGCATCTCGGCAATCGAATAATAATAATAATGTAATGTAATAAAGTACAAAAGTGTTTTTCGGCCATGAAAATTCATGGTCAAGAGCCAGACTGAAGTTATTCAGGCATCAGACATGGTTTTGTGAAATTGGGAAGTCGTAACAAAAATTAAAACCTGTTTTTCTCTGTTACCCTACATAAGTACTGATTCATGCCTACTTTGATGTGCGAATTAATTTTTTTTCCAATATCGAAGCCATCTCTTTTGTTCACTTTTATTTTTTCCACGAATAAAGAGAAAAGAGCGAATATGAAAGAAATACCTACTGTTTGAGAACAAAAACAAACACCTGTTTAAAACAGTTGATATTGAAACTCGTTGTTGGATACGGAATAAATTAGCATGTATGCAGCAAACAACAGTGAATACGTCTATTTCTGACTTTCAAATTAAAATAGAGCTTAGTCATATTTTTCACTTTTCTTCAAACGAATATGACCTACATCTTGGAAGGATTCTATCTTCTGAATTAGAATCTCAAAAGGTTATCAGACTACTAAAAGTTATGTTACACTTTTATTTTAGTCTTGCAGTACAGTATTTGCACTATACAGTATTTTCCTTAATTGTAACGGCAAATCATATTATATTTAGTTTTATAGTTCCGGTTTTGTGATCTTCCATTTTATTGATTGACTTTACGGCTATTTCCCAGTATATTGTTTATTTTTAATATTACTGATCATTTTGAAGTCAGCCAAACTCCATGTAAAATTTCTGCAGGTGATTCATAAGTAGGATTTCTGTATATTCATATTTCTGCCATTGTCTTTATTTACTTACCTATTTAATTTTTCAGTTGGTCTGTACTCAGGTCTATACTAACTGTGGTTGTGCGTGTCTAACCAAGATATGTGCGTAATAAGGGGACGCGCGTTTAACATTTGTAAGTTTAACAAATTAATTATTTTGACATTAATTTAATGTAATGAATAAATAACAGAAGTTTGTTGGATTTTCATTTATACGCAGCTGGTAGCCAGATGTCTGTGTCGTTTTTAGCTAAAATTCGTAAAAACGTTTTGTAATTGAATGTCTCCCAAAATCACTCGGGGAAAAATATCAATCTAAGACTCCCTCTTAAGTTTTCCAAAAATGAATCGTAGAGAATTTAAACAAACCAAATGGTGTAACATCAGTATTGTGAATACCGTCTTCCGCTACTGGCATTTGGTGGTACGCGCGTACCAAGCCGATTTTTGAGAAAACCGTACATTCACGCAAATATGGGTGTTCGGGAGACCACACGACGTTCACCCATGAAACTGGCTGTCTTCTACCCTATCCTGCTAGATGGGCAACGGATGAAGCTGTCAGATTAAGTGTGTGGTAGAGAAATTCGTGAGAATTCTCGACGGTAACTCATACCGATCATGGGGAGCCCTGGTAGATGAGACCGGTGTGGGCGGATTCGAATCTCGCCTGGGATAAGGTCATTTATGGTCACCAACGGAACCCGCTGCTTGACCGAGGTCATTTATGGTCACCAATGAAAACCGCTGCATGACTTAGGTCATGTATGGCCACCAATGCAACCCGCTGCATGACTTAAGTCATGCATGGTCACCAAGGCACCCGCTGCTTGACCGAGGTCATTTATGGTCACCAAAGGAACGCGCTGTTTGACTGAATCTCAAGTGCGGAGAATAGAAGTGAGGTTATCCCGCTTTTGGGCAATGGGAAACTGCAGGCCGCCAGGTAAATGGGCTTAGGAGCTATCCCGACCACCCTACGATCCGGACTGCAGACGGGTACAGTGGTTGGGAGAAACTCTGAAAGCCATTACACTTAAGGAGAGTTGAAGCGAATACATAGGCTCTCACCATCAAGACAACTTCACCAAATACGGGTACACACCGGGAGTCTATAACGTGTAGACTTAAACGAAGCTCTGTCGAGGGCCCACCAAGCCTAAAATTGGTAGATCGGGGTGGCAAAACCATTAAAAAACAAAGTCCCGTCACAATTGAGGTTGGATTCGATCGGGCAGTGGTCCCACTTTGCAAGAGCTCATAGCTGGGGAATAGTCCTATTGATGGACGAGGTATTTCGGTACCGGCGGGTTAAGTCAATTGCTCCGGCACTAGTCCTGAGTTAGCTAGTAGAGGGTGGATAGGCAACCTCGCTCCGACCAGTGAGCTGATCTGGTAGCAATTGCTGTACTGCCGGTTATGCAACTTGCGCGCTAATTGGGCGTATCCCAATCACTTCCTTCTGGAAGGGAACGTGGGGGTAAGTTCACACAGGTACCCCACGTAAAACAACCATGACATTCAATTCACGCAAATAAATATTGAAATTATGAATATGAGGTAGTAGATACTTGTGCCAGAATTTATCATAGCATTTAATTGCCGATAGTCAACACAGTATCTAATCGTTTTGGTTTTTCTTTGGTACTGTTGTGAACGATTCACAACTCATTTATTTTTTGCATAGATACGAAATGGTGCTAGGCAACGCGAATCAATAAACTAGAATAGTCGAATAAATAATTCATAGAAGTAAACTTGCGTTTTATTTCCTTCTACAAGAATTAATAAAAGTAGCCCTAACACTCCACCTCAGTGTTAACCTCGCTACATTTGGTGATCCCGACGTTCCTGAAGAAGAATTTGGCAGTACTGGTCTTTGCCAGCTGCACTGAATTCTCCAGGTGAACCACATCTAGTTATCCCTGCGTCATCTGTCATCAGCTGCTACTCGACTTCTGTCGTCGGAAGATCCTGCTACTGCTTCACTTGCGTGACTTGTCGTGGCTGGCTGAAGGTGACCGTTGGAACCAAACTAGTGCTCCTTCTCATATCCGATAAGTTCAAATCATTTTATTTACTTAATTAATATTTAAAATGGCGACTGTCAAAGTTCCATTTCCAGTTTTTACGAGTAACGATATCGACCTGTATTTTATTTTGGTAGAGAGATACTCGTATGCTGATCAACGATGAACTAGCCAAATATAACTTATTAACCCTAAACTTACCTTTCGACATTTTAGGAGCTCATCGCGACCTATCCATTAATCCACCGAGACAAAGACCATATACTACCTTGAAACGGGCAGTAATAAAATCTATCCTAGGACCACTAGAATCTCGCATTAATAATCTTTTGGAGACTCTTCAATTCTCTGGTAGTGTCAAAGAATTACTTTTTAACATTCAAAAGTTAGCAATCGATCTCGATCTAACTGAGGAATTAACCAAAGACTTTTTAATAGCCAAACTACCACCAGAACTTAAAATTCAGTCCTTAAATTTCAATGACTTACCATTAATATCTTTTGTAGAGAAATTAGATTTAATTTATTCTATGCAGCAAGCACCGCAACCTTCAACTACCCCTGTATTGGAGGCTAAATTGGACAGTTTAACGACTAATCTTGCAGCCATTTCTAATGAAATTTTTACCATGCACAAACGACAATCCACTATGACTTCCAACATCTCTCCGAACCCCCGCAATCCTCAGCATTTCAAACAACATTTCAAACAACGACCTGCCATGCCTTCGGGAAATACTAATTCACAATTACAACCGTGTTATTATCATAAAAGATTTCAGAATAATGCACGTAATTGTACAGGGATTTGTTCATTCCAAACAAAAAACCAACTTCACACTCTCCTGGCCTCAAGGGAGGGCCATGTAGGGTTGATTCAATCCCTCCAACTTCTAATTTAATATTTTTACAGGACCTAACCTACAACATTAATTTTGTGGTTGACACTGGTGCAGATTACTCCATTTTACCAACCCACATTGCAGTTTCCTGTAACCAAAGCATTACACCTGCCAACCTTTCATTTATGGCAGTGAACAATACGTCAATTTCTGTGACAGGTATTGTAACTTTGAGGTTACATTTCCCAATTCCTGGCCTACCGCCATGCCACTGGGAATTTTATGTCGCTGACATATCTACAGCCATTCTAGGCCTGGATTTTTTGCAGCGGCACAACCTAACTATTGACTGCTTTTCTCGACTAGTCATTTGCACGGCAGATGTCAAGCTCGCCAGAAACCGCAGCCAAGGTTGTCAATTTCCGGCTCCAACAGTGAATCCTCTCACTGACTGCTCTTCTCAGCGGGTCATTTGCACAGCAGATGTCCAGCTCGCCCGAACTCGCAGTCGAGGTTCCACAATCCCCCCAGTTAAGACTGACTGCTCTTCTCAGCGGGTCATTTGCACAGCAGATGTCCAGCCCACCCGAACTCGCAGTCGAGGTTCCACAACCCACCAAGTTAAGACTGGCACTAAACGAAAAATATTTTCTGCTCAGGCTAATGTTTTGACTCCTCCTTCTGAGTCAATCGTTACTCCTGCGATTTCTTACCCTCTTCTTCCCTTACCTTCAAACCTTAACGTACACTCTTCAGGTACTGTTAACAACATGTCTAGCGATCTTAATGTTTATAGCAAGATGCTAAACACACACTTCCCGGAGCTTTTACGTAAGTTCGAATACCATCAACCCGTAAAACATACTGTAGTCCATCACATTGACACGACCGGCCCTCCAGTTAAAGCACGCTGTCGCAAACTGAACCCTAATCATCTTTCTTTTCTAGAAGATCATCTTAATGAGCTCTTGGACGCTGACGTAGTACAACGGTCATCATCTAGCTACGCCACGCCAATTCACGTCGTCGGGAAGCGAGTAGTAAGCACAGCAGAGACGCAACCTCCTGGTGACGACCAAGACATCACAGCCCCTATCGCCCCAACAGACAGTTATCGCTTGGTTGGCGATTATAGAAAACTTAATTCAGTGACAGTACCAGATCGTTATCCAATTCCTTTGTTATCGGACTTTGCAAGAAAACTTGCTGGCGCAACCATATTTTCGAAGTTAGATCTCCGAAAGGCCTACTTCGCAATACCAATAGCGGCAGAGGACATTCACAAGACTGCTATTATCACACCTCTGGGACTCTTTGAGTTCAAACGGATGTTTCGGACTACGGAATGCAGCCAGCACCTGGAGTCGTTTCATGGACACTGTATTATCAGGGCTCCCATTTTGTTTTTCATACCTAGACGATATCCTAGTCTTTAGTGCTGGTTCGCAGCAACATATTGAACATTTACACCAAGTGTTTTCCCGATTAAAAGACAATGGCCTAATTATAAACCTACCAAAGTGTGTCTTTGGAGTCAATGGGCTCGATTTTTTAGGACATCACGTTAATACACGCGGTATCAAACCAATGGCTTCCAAAGTCCAGGCTATAATTGATTACCCATTGCCTTCAAGTCAGAAAGCACTCCGCAATTTTATTGGCTTAATTTCGTATTACCATAAATTTGTACCAAACTGTGCGGAAATTTTGGTACCGTTAACCTCTATAGTTATTCCTGGTAAAGCTTCGCTAAAGCCTGTCCAGTTAAATCATGAGCAAATAGAAGCCTTTAGGCACGCGAAGAATGCTTTGATTACCGCTACTTTATTGCTACATCCGCGAATTAATAACCCTATCAGTATAGCTGCAGACAGTTCGTCTTCCACTATAGCTGGAGTATTACAACAGTTTGAAAATGGCATGTGGAAACCACTAGCTTTCTGTTCCCGGAAGTTAACCACCACAGAGCAAAAGTACAGTATTTTTTCTCGGGAACTTCTTGCAATATACTTCGCTTTAAAGAAGTTTCGTTACTACGTTGAGTGCAGAGACTTTCAAATCTTTACGGATCACAAACCTTTGTGTACAGCGATCAAAAATAATGGTGATCATATTTACCACGTGAGTTTCGACAACTGGAGTTTATTTCTCAATTCACAACTGACCAATATATCAAAGGTCAAGAGAATATTCCGGCGGACGCTCTGACAAGAGTTAATCTTATTAACGTCCCTGGGTCTGATCTTAATTACGACGAAGTCGCTCTATCTCAAGAACAAGATCCCGAGTTAAACCAGCTCCGATCTCGTAGTAACTTTCAATTCATTTCCCTTCAAACTGCCAACAAATCAAACCTCTGGGTGGATATTAGTATAGGCCAACCACGACCCTATATCCCGCTCAAATTCAGGTATCCCTTATTCCAACAACTACACAACATCGCCCATCCTGGCATCCGTGCTACTAAAAGATTGATTACTCAGAGATATCTGTGGCCATCTATGAACCACGATATTCAGAAGAGGGTCATATCTTGTGCTGAATGTCAGAAACATAAAGTTCGGCGTCATACGAAAACTCTACAATCTATTGTAGAACCAGATGAACGTTTTACTAAGGTCCATCTCGACCTAGTACACCTTCCTTCTTCGGGACGTTATAAATTCCTCCTTACCATTATTGACCGCTACATCCGGTGGCCGGGAGCAATTCCTTTGAAGGATTCTTCCGTGGAGTCAGTAATCACTGCATTTGTCGACACGTGGGTGTCCCGCTTTGGAATTCCCAAGTATCTCACCACGGACAATGCAAGAATATTCCTTTCTCATGCATGGATCAACTTCATGGCCATGTTAGGAATTAAACACGTCAAATGCACTGCTTTCCATCCGATTCGTCAGGGCGTTATCGAACGTTTTAATCGGACACTCAAGCAATCCGTTCAAACTACAGGAACTTCCTCCTGGTTAACGAATCTCCCTTGGATTCTCTTGAGCTTACGTGCAACCCTGAAATCACAAGTTAATGTTTCTCCTGCAGAAATCCTGTATGCTACACCTTTACGACTACCTGGTGATTTCTTCGAAGAAGAACAACTGGCTAACGACATGAACCTCCCTAATTTCATAGCCAATCTCAAACGTCGTATGAGGAAGCAGAAGTATTTTTTTACAAAAACGTATTCCGGTCAGTCCTTCGTCCCCAGCGACTTGACCAACATCACACACGTGTACGTTCGTAATGACACGCACACTCTGGGCATGAAAGACAGTTATTTATGCCCCTATAAAGTGTTAGAACGGACAGTTAAATACGCCACTTTAGAAAATCACACTGGCCCTATCTCTTTAGATAGGCTAAAGCCTGCATATTTTTTAGATTAATTACTTTATAATGTTAAGCCAACAATGAACTGATTTCGAATGCTACGCGAAGGCATCTTTTGAAAACCTTTTACCTGTTGACTTTACCTGTTTACTGGTTCCAAGATTTGCCGTCGCAAGTTCCGTATTGTTAGTTAGCTTAAGTTTTTTTTATTGTACCTACCTATACTACCTAGTGGAGTTTTTGTAGCTGGAGAATTTTACAACTTTGTTCAAGTTCCCTTAAAATACTCCATTTTTTCTCCAAAATACCATTCCGTATTTTTTTCTTTTTCATGTATGTATTACCCACGTTTCAGACCGGGCGGGGTAATGTTGTGAACGATTCACAACTCATATATTTTTTGCATAGATACGAAATGGTACTAGGCAACGCGAATCAATAAACTAGAAGAGTCAAATAAATAATTCATAGAAGTAAACTTGCGTTTTATTTCCTTCTACAAGAATTAATAAAAGTAGCCCTAACACTCCACCTCAGTGTTAACCTCGCTACAGTACTATATGGAGGGGAAATGACATCCCAAGCAGCATCTAAGTAGCACTAACTTAGATTGGAACTTTGATTGAGTAGCTGTTACGTAACTACAGCTAAATTTATGACTTTATAGGTTTAATTACTTCAGTTCGGATTATTTTAGTAATTATGTAGTTGTTTCTATTATTTATTGGAACTATGTAGTTCCGTTACTTCTGAGTAACCTTTAAAGTATGTGGAACAGTATTACCACTTACAAGAGGACCTTACAGTTGACATGTCGCCGATTTAAAAATGTAGATTCTCAGGGTTATAGTTTTTGATTCATTTTTTACGAATAATTTAAAAAGCAATAAATACTGAACGTTATAAATTATTCGAATATATATAAATAAATCATTTTATTAAATTTATGGTAACTCTTAACTATACAGGGTGGGATTAAAGTATGGAATATTAAAAAAAAAGCGAACTCAACCGGTTTTTTTAAAAACGTGTAGTGATTTATCTCCCCTTTATAATCATGCAAATAAATCATAAGGGTGCATAACAAAAATTCTGAGAAAAATCGATCTGAACATTTAATGTTATTGATATTATGGTATCAATATATCAGATCTTTTTTCTCAGAATTTTTGTTATGCAACCTTATGATTTATTTGCATGATCATAAAGGAAAGATAAATCACTATTGGATTTCACTACTAAAAATCTATATTGTCATTTAATTTTTTTGTGATGACGTCATAACTTAGAAACAAATGAAAGTGAATCGCACATATTAATGAGTATTTTTAAAAAACAAAATCGACGTGTTTCAACGTTTTTAAAAAACCGGTTAAGTTCGCTTTTTTTTAATATTCCATATTTTAATCCCACACTGTATACTATTCGTTCGGATCTTGTTCCAATTTTCTGCATAATAATTAGAAGGAGTTACAATTACGATTTAGGCAACACACGACTTATAATCGTAATAATTTTTATTTAATTATTTAAAAGTCTAACAAAAGCCCAACTGTAAACAGGGATGCATTTTTACTAAAAAAACTAATTTAAAAAAAGTAATAGAGCTAGTGCGAATCGAACACTAGGCCGACCGTGTATAAAGCTACTACGTTAACCATGCGAACACCATGTCTGTTTCGAGTAGCGTTTTTATTCCAAGTAAATACGTTGCGTCTTGTTTGTGTTAATTTGGTATTTTTTAAATAAGCCGTATGAGATTAAATGCAAAAACACGTATTTTCTTATTTTTTTTGCTTTTGATTAACTATTGATTTACTTTTATTTAAAAATAGAATTTTTTAAAATGAGCGACACGTCAGCTGTAAGCTTCCATTGTTAGTATAATTACTTTAAAGTCGTACTGAAAGTTCCTGCCACCAGTCTGAAACCATTGCTTAGCCCCTTAAAGCCACGGAACCTTACAGAAGTATTGATAGTAAAACTTAAATTTGTGCTACCCAGGAGAATCACTTTAAAGTGATTTTTCGTAAACTACTCCATCTCTATATTTACTTGTGAAATGTAGGAGGCCATTAATCAATTTGCAATTTGTTATGATTGTTAATAGAAGTTTTACTCTATATAACCTTCAATAAAAATAAGAAATTGGTGCCAAATTGTGCCTTACGAATGGTATAAAAATGGTTTCAATCATGTGTATCAACTTATAAGTATTTTTGTCGCATTTTATTAAAGAAATTTTTTATTAAAAAATATATTTAAAGAAGTTATTATTTTTCGATCTATCATCATCACGTTTAACAGAAAAGTTGCAAAGGTTGATAATTTTGGTATACTGAAATGACAAAATAATTAAACTTTTCATCGCTCTTTGTATTATTAAGTACGTATTACAAATAAAATCGTAATCCATTTTGTGATACGATCGCAGCATTAGTATAGAAAATGATAGAATATTTGCTAAGTTGCAAGGGTAAGTGTCAAAGAGAAAAGAAGTTTCACGAAAGTAGCAATTACTACACGTCACGTTCCCGGTACGTAGCTGGGCAAGTTCCAGAGTGGTTAGTGTAACGTATCTGCTACCTAGAAATTGCTCCCCATTTTGGTTCCAAGCACGTAGCAAAACCGTAGCAATTACGTGCTTGTGACTAGTGGCAAAAACTTAATAGTTCCACCGATAGTTGCTGGGTACGTAGCGATGACTGAAAAAATGCTACTTGGGGTATAGCTAATTGTGTCATGGTGTTGAATACTGATTAGGCAGGTTTTTGTTCATTAGAATGTAGTCGATGTGATCCAACAAAAGTTAACGTGCTATTTGTTACAGTATGAGCTGAATACTACGTTTAACAGGTAGAGAGGAATTAATGAGAGAGCTAGCAAAAGTTAAGAGTCAATACCAAATGTTGCCCGTTAGCATGTACATTGACAGTGGTACCCTTTTCTACGTTAAGTAGTTCTGGAGAAGTTTAATGTAAGCACGTCTTCTGACTGTTGAAGAATCCAACGTTGTCTTTACTTATCTACTTTTTAGTTGGTAACTACTAATATGCTCTGTAGCACAATTATTGTACCACAGAATCTAATCTCAATTCTACTAATTTTTTCTAATCTAACTTTAATAACTTCTATTTCTGTTTAGATCGAAGCAATCATCTCTATTCTAGCAATAACTTTAATATATTTTTATTTTTAGATTTCACAACGCTTCAACCTCAATTTGAATTGATTTTTTAAAATGTATTCTAACTTTCTTTTTAAAATAATAATCAAAATGCTGTTTAAATAGTCTATTAATAAAGAAAAGATTATTTACAATGCACTTAATTAAAAACACTATAACTATAAACTATTTAAATGCTAGGTATTTACAAATTTATTTGAGGACTATTTATATAAAAACTATTTATGTATTACAACAATTATTAACTAATTATTTAGAGTACATTTCACTATGCCGGTCAAACATTAACTGAACTTCTTCTAACCGCGACTCAATTTATATCTTTCATAAGTTCTAGATCATTACTGATGAATCATACATGCAGCTGTTGATGAGTCACGTCGATAAGTCGCGTCGATGAGTCATACACGCAGGTGTTGATGAGTCATACATGCAGGTGTTATTGATGAGTCATACAGTTGATGACTCATACATCTAGAATGTTCGATGACGTCATATGTGGGTTTAATATTCGATACAGTATTATTTTAATATTCTTTACCCGCGCATTTATCTAATCATTTTCACATGGTACAAATGAATTTAATACGGCACAAATTATTTCCAATCGAGGTCAACTATTATCTTTTTTTTATATATCTTTACCAGCTTTTTTATTTTAATTGCTTTTTTTTAACAATTAACATTTTTTTAATAGTTTTTATCTGAAATTCGTAAAAATATTTTGCAAGTAAATGATTGACAAAATCACTAGAGGAAAAATAACGAGGTAGAGCTCCTTGAGCAAGTATTTAACAAATTTATAAAGGAGTTTTGTCTCGTGTTCTGCTCAGAAATTTGATTGATCAAACCGTCAGTTACCAAAGAGATCAAGAAAATCAAGCAATATTTGTTGTAGGCTTGTTCGGTGTGTTTAAAACTTTAATTTGGTTTTGAGAAAGACCTCCATTTGAGGCGTTCTATACTAACCGGAAACTGTACTATCCTATAGAACCGGAAAATGATATACATCATACTCCTGAGTTGATTACTAGTTAATTTAGGCATTTATTTTATCAAGTTAATTAGGCCAGTAAAATGCAAGAGTACGCAAAATGTGTACGCAAATTTGTACGCAAGGTTTTTTCGTCAGTGAAACATAATTTCCGACAAAATCTCTCTGAGTTAAAAACTCTTTTAATTGTTTACTAATTGCTATTTCAATAATTAAGAATAAACTATCGCAACATGATTCAAATTGATTTTTATTGATTTATTCATTGTACATAATTACAATTTAGTTAAAAAATATGTTAGCGTAAATGGTTTCCACTCGCAACTGTCCCTATTGTAAAAGATATTGTAAATAAAATAATAATAGTGTAAAATATTTTACATTAAATATAAAATATAAAGAAAGAGTTTACAAGTGGAAAAACTAGTGTTTAAAAAGTTCTACATTATTTATAAATCAAATTTAAGAAGAGAAATAAAAATCATTGAAAATAATAACCTGAAGAAGGAAGACGATCCATGGAGATGGTCTGTAACGAGGTGGCATAAGAGAGCTTCATATATCAAGGAGGTGATTCAGAAAGTTCAACTGAAAAATAAAAGCAGATAACATAAACTTTATCTGGAACATAAAAAGTTAAAAGTAAAATAAACAGGGACAATTTACCTTAATAGCTTTAGCAGTAGTTGGTGTGTGAGTTTATCGTATGTGGAACAGAATTCCAAAAATACCATAGAAAAACGGCTCTTGTAAAGCCCAGAGCTCCATGAAGCAGGTTGCAGAAGAGAAACATCATTAGTACAATACAGCAAGTTTGTGCATAATCGAAGTGCGTAATAAAAAGCAGAGCTTTTTGTTACAAAATTGGAAACATTTTTTCAATGCTGAATATGCTTAAGGTTAAATATAACTCACCTTCAGTTCTTGAAAAGGTAATCCATTGTAAATTTGCAAGTAAAGACATCACATCACCTAAAATAATTAATTAAAGTCAATAATAAACATTCTTCAATTTCATCAAACTCAAAACTTACTTGAATATTACATTGGCTCTGCTGCACAATCTTGGGGTTACAATACTGCCGTGCTAAGCGAAAACAACCAATCTGCAAAACATCAACTCAGAAATAATAATAATAATAATAATAATTACTACAACCCATAACCTAAACCAAGGCCCCAGAAGCTATAAGCTTGTGCGGGAGGGAGGGGGCGATTATTATTATTATGTAGGCCCAATGTGCGGCTGCAGCCGACTTATAGATGGAACAGCGCAAATCCCACATTTGTGTTACAGCTAAGGGAAACTGCAGAAAACCTTAACCAGACCTGCCAGCGCCGGGAGTCGAACCCGGGCCGCTTGGGTGAAAGTCCGGCACGCCAGACATTACACTACCAAGGCTGTATATAAATTAAGAATATTTATATTCTTAAAAATTAAATATTAATTAAGAAAATATACCATATATTTTCTTAACTCACATTTACATTCTATATAGTACATTTCTACATTGCAGTTTTGCAGATAGGTTGTTTTCGCTTAGCACGGCAGAATACCAAATTTCAACGTTTGACGTTTTATCAAAATAATCTCCCATTAGGTCAAAGTATCATTAGGCCAATAAATAGTTTACCATTAGTTCAAATTTCTTTTATGTATTTAGAGTGGATCTCCAATAAAGAACCTAGAAGTGGATGTTCACTTAATTAAAGTAAATATCATTTTATGTTTAATAACATTCTGTTATTACAATTTGTTTACTAATTAGTATTTTTTGTTAATGCAAAAAAAAGTTTATAAAAGAACAGAAAACATTTATTTAACCAATATCTTTTTAACCTAATTTAAGGTAAATTATAATTTTCAATAATTTATCAATAATATAAGATCCACCTGAAGTTTTGCAGATGATTTCTAGAGAGCTTTTACAAGCATAAAGTTAAAAGAAAGTGTAGTTTTTACCCATCAAGTTTAATTAAAATACGTCAAACGTTTGTGTTGTAGAAAATTCTAAATAAAACGAAAATGAACACATTTCTGTGTCGAGAGTTGCTGCAGAATAACTAGGTTTACTTACTTAGATTTGGACAGAAGACGCTTTAAACAGATCTGCGATTTAAACAACCTGCAATTGCAACAGCGTGGAAAACGCGAAAAATAAAAGAATAGATAGAAGAAAATGTGTTCCATTATACAATCTGAATTAATGCATGAAATAATATCCCGTGAAGTATGTCCTCTATATTAAAAAAATAATCTAAAACGATTTATATCTAACATTTTCATTATTTTTAATACATTCTTTGTTTATACTTTCTTTTGTGAGAAATAAACTGTATTCAGTGAGTTATTTTCAATTCAATCAACAGAGAAATAAAATTAAATAGATAGCATGCTCTTATTATTTTTTAATTTAGCCATTTTCCTAACCTAACCTAAACTAGTTCAAAAAGCACCGGCAGACAGACTCCATATTGAATTTAAACTTGTGTATGCGATGTCAATGGAAAGAATCCAAGCTGCCACTTACTGATTATTTCGTATATATTGTGCCGTGATGTAACTCATTTTTAATTTTAACCCATCATCCTCTCCTTTCTTGCTTCTTTCTGTATTAATACTTTCCAGTTTAATCATCTAAGTTCTGGTTCATTGAAATATTTTATAATGGGATATTCACCATGACTGACAGCAAATACTTTAGTATTATTAATTCGGGAAACTCTATAAATTTCAATAAACTAACAAGCGATTTAACCCCCACATTTTCAGTAGCTAGTAGTGAAAACGATTGATCTCGGCGCTGGGAGCAAAAGCACTAGAACTATGTTGGTGACATTAAAAATTACCAGATTTGACATTCCGTTATGCAATAAACCCTAGGTTTAATAGTAATGGTGCAGAAAATATTCACAATTTAACATTCATTTAATAATGGTCATTCATGTTCTGTAAAAATGATCATAATATTAAATAATAATACAATATATACCCATTTTGTGTCAAGTTTGCTCCAAATCTGGAATCTTTCTTGTGCTTTTATTGGTCTTACTGTAACAAGTATCCTGAAGGTAGTCGTTAATGTAATGCGCAGCCGCTAAAGACGCCAAGAAAAATACCGTTATTACTTTTAGTGTTGATGTCAGCAGATAAAAGTTTAAAAGTTTATTTGCAGCTTTAGAGCTCACACAACTTAGCCTCCATCAATCGGAGGTTATGTTTTAGTTATTTACGATACGAGTGCGGGAACACAATGTTCCCGCGTGAACGCAGTTTTGAAGCACGAGCGACCGAAGGGAGCGAGGGCCTTCATATGCGTGAACGCGGGAACATTGTTCACGCAAGAGAATTGTACAATACTTTTTGAAACGAACGTAGTCATTGTTATAAATGTCAAATAAAATTTTTATCTGATTTCACAACTTTTATTTAAAAAAATAAACCAAAGCAAGTCATGACTGCAATTGACAAATGTGACAGATTGTTTTTCGGCAGAAATTTTGCAGTAAAAAAGGTATTTAAATTTTGCAAGGGTTGGCAGTTGGCACCACTGAGTGTTTCCCGGTTTACTTAACCGGGAAACAAGTGTTCCCGGTTGACTAGACAGTGCGTCGAACACTGCTTTCTAGATAGTGAGTTCAAAAATGTACTTTTTCATTCTCCCCTTTACGAAAGTGTAACTTTCTATCTTGATAAGGCAACCGAAAGCGAAAGTAAAACATGCGAGGTGATTGCTAGGGTATGAAAAACTTTCGGTCCCTGGACAACGAAGTAAAAACTGTCATTTTTTTTTAAATAATATTATAAGGTTGCTAATTGTCAACATTACCTTGGTAACAATACTGTTGTATATACAAACATTATTTTATTATAATCATTGAATCATCATTTTATTTATTTATTTACGGTGGTTAATAAATGTCAAAGAGAGAATGAAAAGTTTAATACATTACATGCTGCGAAAGCCCTTTCAGGTGCTCGGTGTTTTTAACTAGCCTCGGCTAATCAAAAACACCTTGCATCTAAAGTAAACTTTCGCAGCTTGTAATGTAAATAACTATTTGTTTTTATATGACTTTTAATCATATCGAGGTTGTTGCCATTATAAGTTACTAAACTAATGTAACTGATCAGTAAGGTTAGCCAATATTCAGAAGTAAAAAAAAAGTAGACCCTTTTTAATTCTGCATTTCACCATTGGCGGGAAAAAATGTCAATTAGATAAGAGTAGCGACAAGAGCGTGATCGCGTGAGTTAAATTTCCATTAAGATTGAATACACGAAAATTTGAATTTTTTGACAGTTCTGCGCTATTCGAAAATCAACGTGACAGACTGTAATGCGATTGGGTGTAAAAATCACTCAGAAGATCTTTAAATTTATTTTTCTATTTTGCGTCTATAATAAAACTGTTAAAGCACCCAAAACAGTGCGTTAATAGCTCATTTGAGTGCTTTAATAACCCAACTTTTTCAAAGTTGGTAGCACTGAAAAATAAATGAAAAAACAGAAAATTTACAAAAACTTCACTCAATTTTCTGTGTTAATCAATGAATTTTCAAATGTCACATCAGTGTTGACAACTACCACAAAAATCCCTAAATCTTAAAATTGCGATTTTTTTATTTAAAAAGGGAATAAAAGACGCAAAATAGAAAATATAGCATAAAAAAAACTCGTTTCATAAGTCATTATTGCACTCGTCCTTTAGAAAACTCGCCACAAGCGTCTTGTTTTCTAAATTTGGACTCGTCCAATAAATCTTGCCTTATGAAACTCGTTCTTTAATATACTATTATTTATTTTTGTGCGGGGAATCGGGATGGCGGAGCATCCTTCGTACCTCATGGCACCGATTGCTACGACCATTTGGCCGACCCTACTAGAATTTAGCCGAATCTGGGAGAATTCCATCCCCAGTATTTTTATCGTGCCAAACATCACATTGACGCGGGACCTACAGTTTTACTTCCTATACGAGAGAAGACATGTTTTTCTCTCCGCTATGGAAAATTACCAGCTCGGCCGTGGAACGAACCTGCGACCCTTGGATTATGAAGCAAATATGCAAACCACTAATCCACCGAGGTTGGCTTAGTGGTATATATAGTAGCTATTATATATTAGAGAAAAAAGAACGGCGAAAAAGCATACATGCAGTTCTTGAAATTTGGAGGGGAAATCTGCCGTGGATAGATCTTTAAATCTATCCGTAAAAATGCTCATCAACGATCAGCTTGAAAAAAATAATGAATAATTAAAATATAAATGGTGATAGGCCGTACGAAATTCATTTCCCAGATTGTTAATGGTAAATTAAAAGAATTAAATTCAAGTCAAATGTGATACCTCCCATTTTACAACAACTGACTTTCTGTACCTGAGTATAGCTAGATAAGCGTAGCGACAATATGCTTAACTGTCATATATTTTTGATCCAAACTTTTGTCATCATTCATGGACACTTTTTGACGAAGTAACTTTGTTTGCATTTGACAAAACCATTTAATTTGCCATTGATCATCTGAGAAATGGATTTTGTAAGGCCTGTTACAAACTGATCGTTGATGAACATTTTCAACATTCATAATCTCGCAAAAGTATTTCGCGCTCTATATTGTTTGTGGTGCGTGTAAGGCTTCTCAAGAGAAGCTGTGGTTACAAGTTTAACAATTAACCTAAAAATAATATGAATTTTGGTTTTATAACAGTGTTTTTCAACAGCACTCGGCTTTTATAACGGTAATTGCTATTACTGTGCTAAGTTTTATATTTATAACCACCTACACCTACATAGGAACTCAACGGTGTTGGATTTAGAAATTGGTAACTACAACTATTATGAAAACTATGTACAACTATATGTATAATTTTTGGTAACCGTTACTATAAGTGACATAAGTTAGCGATGGAAACGTTTCTGTTGCCACTTTAAAAAACCTAAAGCTCTTAGGCTGTTACGTGCTAATTTCGTAGCACCCTGAGTAGCTATGCTTTTGTGTTAGTTTGTATAGCGTTTAAGGATTTTCGCATTCTCTCTCCTTTTAGTTGCTATTTTGTTTGGAACTAACTTCCTGTTGTTGATAAGAGACTTCGCTTCGTTTTCGTCCGATTGTGGAGCTACTTCTTTAAAAAGAATATTTTAGTGGCATCGCCTTTAAATTAGTTTTTTCTTTATGTTGGGATATGTGAATTGCATTTGTGCAGATCGATAATTAATTTTTGGTGTGATTTCCAAGTTTATTGGTAGCCGTAAAGTTTGTCCGCTAGTTCTTTTTTGAAGGTTAGGACAACGATCTCGTAAGTTTATAGATTAACTTTTCTTTACATTCAGCCTTTTATACTATAATTCTTTGACCGCATTCGATATATAATCAACGTTAGCCGCATTTGGGAGCGGAATAACTCTTTCAGAAGGTCACCTTTTATCCAAGGTATTGATAAAATGTTTGCTTGGTGCATTCTGGTAATTTGGTTTTGTTTGTTACAGACCTTTTTATTTTTCTATAATAAATCTTACGTTAACTTCATACACTACGTTGTATATTTGGGTTATTAAAAGACCATTACGCTGACTTGGTTGCTGTTGTCCTGTTGGATCACGCTACGTTCGAGCTGGTTGGTGACGTTCCTCTTCAGTTCGAAGAACATACATCTGTATCGTGAGTCAGTTATATTGTAGCAACTATTTACAACAACAATAACGTTTGACAACCCTTATTGTATATAAAGCATTACTGTATATTTGTATATTATAATTGTATGTGTTAAATGATTTTCCCCAGTGTGCGTGTAGCACTTATACCTAAGTATCTATTTCATATATAACATTTTATCACCTTACATTGTTAGGAATATTTTGCGAGTGTGAAAACGTGTGAAGCGAAACGAAAAAGTGTGAAAACGAATAAGCTTTGCACTGTAACAGCTGAATAGCTCACTACTGGAGTTGAGGGTTGCGCAATCTGATTGGTACCTGTAGTCGCGATAATTTTACCGTGCCCCTTTTGTTTATTGCATTTTGTGACTTGAAGTTTAGTCAGTTTTGAAGTAACTAGTCACTCACATGAATTCTCTTCTATGAACTTGTATATACATAATTCATTATTTTTGTCAAGGCTATTATCATTGTTAATCACACGGGATAAGTTGTGTTAACTATTTTACCCGCTAATATACTCATTTGATAATAAAGCATTGTATCTATTATTGCAGGATTATTATTTTTTATGTGGGGTACTTGGGGTTTATATTTACAACTTCCAAGGAACCAATATTGGGAGAAGTCGACCACATTGGTAGTAGTCGCAAATGCGTTGTTTTTTTCAGATTTTGTCAGCCAATACTGTAGCTATCTTAGACGATTCTTGGCGCCCACTGCTGAACACCTCTTGTGAAACCAACGACCTCACACTAGCTGGCTGGCAGCCGACAGACTTAACTGCGGTTAATAGTTGTTACCGTTTCCCAATAAGCAATCCCCATTTTGTGGGTAACAAGGCCTTTTAGTCATTTTATATACCCATTATATAACTTCCCAACCAATTTATAATCTTATAAACCTCTAATATAAACTCGCAACCTTAATAAAACCCTTATAAAAACCAACTGTTACTTAAGGAGATGAAAATTGTTTATTGGAGATGTATTATAACATCTCAGACTTAAAAACAATTGCACGTGTCGCTTTTTAATATTGTTTTCCACTCTTCAAAAAAAAGTATTTACTAACAGTGTAATTAAGGAATGTTGAATATCTATACGTGACCACAGCTCTCTAAACAGCCAATCGTTGTCGATCGCCTTATATTTGACTAGAGGTTCGTGCAACTGCACATATTCAGAACATCTATTTGCTCTTTCGTTACTTCATTTCTGGCTTGGTGGTAAAAAACTGTTTTGTGTTTTGTACTTCAATTATTGAAACTTAGGCTTCAGGCTGAATTAACCGAAATATTTAACTGCTTAATATCGAATGAATTCCTAAAAATGTCGTTTCAATCATCATATAAATCACATTTAAGAGCTGTGTAATGACTACTGCAATGTTATAGTACATAACTATTTGCTACTTTAAGCTAAGGCCCCATAATATAATCATGATGCACTTAAAAAGGGCCCACTGTGCTATTACAGCCAATAGAATAAGTACACACATATTAAAAAATAATTACGAGTGCAGATTCGTACGGCTTGCACTGTTTTATGTGCTTACATTTACAACGAGCACATTGTGTGTCATTTTTGTACTAGTTGGTACTTTAATAATAAGTAGTTTTCTGAAAAGATGACACGCAATTAAAATTGCTGTCGTTTAATAACAAGACAAAAGGTAAACTATGCTGTACTTCAACCTAGGACAATCAACTTTACAATTTTACCTCTATTTTAATAACAAAAACGCAATGTTTAACTTTTGAATAGCACATTGCATTTGTAGCGGTTGCCTTTTTCTTTGTGTTTTCATAAAGTAAACCAGAAAAACAATTTTAAATATTACTCCTGCATTCTTTTAAGAGAGACTGAAATTATCCTATTTTAATAAACAATTAATGCACTTTTCTTTAGTTTAAATAGTGAAAGAACGAGCAATTTAATTGTTCAATAAATATTTATTGTTTCCATTTTAAGTTCTGCTTTTTATTCAGTTTGTAATTTCACGTTTTCCTATATTTTATTTACTATATTCCTCCCTGTGCGGCTTGGATCTAAACTTTATAATTAGGAATTATAAGACAATGGTTTCAGAGCTAAACGGCATCAATGTTGTGGAGTTGCAAAACAGTAGTGTTGTACACTTATAAGACTTCTAATGTATCACAGAACTGTAGAGAAACAAATTTCTAGAGTTCTGGAGTTCAGTCGTCAAAAGCACTTACCTTCTAGTACAACAGTTACAAAGTCGCAGGCGAGTTTGCAAATAATGAGTAAGTTATACTATTATACGATTACAAAGCTAGGTTAGTAAACTCGAGCTAGTATTAGTACCATAGTTGCATCATTACAGCGTGCCGAAATAAATTTTGTTTTGTTAAGCCTTGTAACAGTACTAGAAATTGAATTTACCGAAGAATTTAATTTAATTGACAATTGGTCAAGTTTTTGTTCAATAAAGCTACGTGTGCTGTTAATTTTATTTAGTTTATGCAGATCAATCACCATGTCAAGTCTTTCTATCATATAGAAAGGTTGTCGTTATATTTGTTGTAAGAATTTGCAAATAAACTAAATTATTTTATCTAATTATTGTGATGCAAGAGTAAACAAGCTTATCATCCGTTGCGATCTATAGCCGTTCGGATAAGCCGCCGACTCAACCGGCCGACTCACTTGGCGTGCACCGCTCCGTTCTACTACTACCATTTCTCCCGCGCTCTGCAAGCGCCTATATAAGAGAGAGTGCAATAGCCGATTTATTCAGTCCGTTTCCAAGTCTCGGAGCCAGCAGCACCAACCAGTAAGGGCCAACCGAGCCGGCTGACAGGAATTGTAAGATTAAGGATCGTAGTTCCGCTTCCCTTTCCTCTCCGGTCTCTTCCGTTTATCCCGTACTTTATCCGAGACCTCTCTGTGCGTGGGTCCCATCCTGCTTCTACCCTCTTATCAGTACCATATACGAGACTTCGCTATGCGTGTGCCTGGGATCTCATCCTTCAACTTCCACCGCTTTATCGCTAATTAGAAACTTTCCTGTCCTACCACTATTATACTCTACCACACCACCACACTTATTTTGCTGCTTACGCTGTAAGGCACCCCGCTTGCTATGGTTACCGTATGCTTTTGAGACTAGAGATATCGCTTGTTGGAGCTTTTGTGAAAATAAATACTATTAGGTTCACAGATTGTGGTTTTATTTGCTAGAATTAACGCCCTTTTCTTTTGTAAGAACTTTAGGGACAGGTAGAAGTGATCTAGACACGGCCGACCTCTACGACACCAGCAGTTTCCTGGATTACGATTTCTCTTCTAGCAACTACCCGGATCCGTCGAGCATACCACGTTAAAAGAAGACTGGCGCACCGAAAACTACCCGGCGCCCCTTTGCAAGAAACTTGTCGTCCCGTCACCGCAACCATCCATACAAATTTCGCGCACAAGCTGGTATCCCGCTTATTAACTCAGCGCCTGAGCCAAGAAGCCCCCCCTACAAAAGTCATTAATTAATCTCAGCAAATAAATGACCATGTTTACTCTTTGATCTATTTATTTATTCTTGTTTATCAGTTGTTATGGCAACTATTTTTTTATATGTTAAGTTTGTTTGTTTGTTTGTTTTTGGGCGAGGAATCAGGATGGCGGAGCATCCTTCGTACCTCATGGCACCGATTGCTATGATCATTTGGCCGACCATACTAGAATTTAGCCGAATCTGGGGGAATTCCACCTCCAGTAGGGATCTTTATCGTGCCAAACATCGCATTGACACGGGACCTACAGTTTTACTTCCTATCCGAAAAGAAGGCATGTTTTAAATTTTTCTCCGCTATGAAAAATTACCAGCTCGGCCGGGGATCGAACCTGCGATCTTTGGATTATGAAGCAAACATGCAAACCAATAATCCACCGAGACTGGCTTATATGTTAAGTACCTTCTTGATTATAAGAATGTAGTAAATCACTACAGTGCAATGGGAGAAAACACTGGGAATGTACTGGTACCCAGGTAAAGCTGAATTCTGAAGTTCAAACGAGAAAAAATGACATGTCTGTTAATGTCAGTCGTTGATTGTCTGGGATTATTTATGCCACTAAAATTAAAAGAACTCATCCTGTTGCAGATGATATGGAAGTCAGATATACCTGATGCGATAAAAATATATATATATATATATATATATATATATATATATATATATATATATATATATATATATATATATATATATATATATATAAAAAGAACTTTTTTTTTTTTTAAAAAGAACCAATTTATATATATATATATATATATATATATATATATATATATATATATATATATATATTTAGAATGCAAATTCATATAGAAAAATTTATCATCGACTCTGCTGGGACTCGAACCCAGGACCTCTTAATATCTCTTAATATATTTGAGTATTGGAATAATTATTGGCTTCACGAACTTAAAGGTGTGGGGACAATCATCATTCCTAGAACATTATGAGTATGAAGAAATTGTTTGATATTCAGTTATAGATTTTCTGCGAAAATTAGAAAATGAACTTTGAGAAGACGATTATGTGGACGGACTCAAAATCTGTTTTTCGTTGAATCAGATTCATACCTGGAAAGTTCAGCCAGTTTGTGGTTACCAGAATTGGAAAAGTACTGAAATTTACGAACTCCGAGGATTGGAGGTGAATTCCAACGAGTCATAAAGTAGTCGATGCTTATAGACTCAAAGGTAGTTGACATGTCTTCAGCTTGAAGATGACTGAATGGGCTGATTTTATTACGAAAATAAAAAAACTGAATTGCTAGTAACGGACCGAAGTGAAACAGCAGAGTTGGAGCAAAGAACAACCATACCTAATGTCATGTTATTTGGCATGCCAAAAAGGAATTCACCCACACAATAATTTTAATTGATTTTTAATTTAATTTTTTTATGAATTAAAAGAAAATGCAATTATAATTAACATGCACATTCGAACACGTTAGGTATAAAAAGGATTTCAGGAAAATTAGATGTTTCATAAAATTTAGTTAATATTCTTTTGTTATTAACAATGTGGGAGAGAATTATCTAATTATTTTAATAAAGTTTAGGCCAATCTTAATGTAAGATTTAATCTAAAACAGACAAGGTGTACTGTTATGGGGAGTTATATAAGTATTTACTATTTTACCATATCAATTAATAGTTAAAAATGTATTTTCATGGTAAGGAGATTCCACAGTGTATGATTTTTTTGTATTTCAATATTTTACAACTCTTGGCTAAATTATTTTGGTGGAGGTTTGTAAAGCTGCTTTATTGCCACATAATTATTGCTATTTTAAATGTGGGGCTGCTTTTTATTAATGATATGAGATAAACAACATGTAATTATGTTGTGTCTTTGGATCGTTCATTGAAATACTGTAATCGGATTTTTATTTGAATGTTGTCATCTAAAAATATTTAGATAATGTTATTAAATTATATCGTTTAAATTTGTGAAAATAGGAGAGTGTTTAAAAGTATACCAATAAATAGTTTACTTATAATTTCTTATAAGTTCATCTAATTAGTTTAACTGTTAATTACGATTTATAAATAAACTAGGGTTAAGAATATTTAGAAATGTGAATAGGCATTTGCTTTATGCAAAAATCACATCACATCACATTTATTTGTTTCGACAAAAAGATATAAAACGACGGGGATTTTTTTAAAAGTCGCTTTTTCAATTTACGTCTTGCAGAAAGTGTACATGTCTTGTCCAGATTGATAAAATTAAGGTTATATTGCCCTAATTTAGAAACGTCAAAGTTTTGAGGTTAGTTTTAGTAATGTTAAACGTCAAAATGATTTAATTAAGTAAGTTTTAAAAATAAAAGTATTTATTTAAGTAGTGCCTCAATTTAAATAAGTGATTAATAAATGATACGATTGAAAGACACATTTATGGAAAACTTTTATTATTATAATAGATTTGGATAATAAGAGAATTTATGTGCTTACCATTAATGAATAACAATTATTGGATTTGGTATTCCAATTTGTAAACCTTTTATTGATTTGAGTATATTTATGAATAGATTGTTGACATCCCTTTCTTCAATTCTTTGTCGAGTTAATGATAGCAGACAGCTGTAACAAGTTGGTATTTACAAGGTGCCAATTGTAAGAAAATTAAAAAGAAGTAACTACAATTCTTGTAATTTAAAACCCGTTAATTTTTGATTAGCCATTAGCATAATTAGTAATAAGAAATTTTGTTTACCAGATACCAAAAAGGACATAAAGAGTTGTAAACAAATTATTTTCTTTATTGCAAAAAGTCATTTTATTATATAGTTAAAGTAAACCAATTATTTGTTTTGATATGAATTTATTTTATCTCCAAATAAATAATATTCAATTATTTTTAGATGAATAAAGAAAATATTTATTTGATGGTGTCAATTTTTGTTTTTATTTATTGTTGCTAATAAAAAATCAAATTGTGTTGTTATTATGTATGAGATTTATTTTGATAAATGTGTTTTTATATTACTTCGTCTCTAAATATAAGAATTTAGTTACCCATTGAAGCGACCCGAATGTGAGAGTCTCAAATTGTGGATTGTTAGGTTTTTCACAACTTTATAATTAGCCGAAGATGATTTCAATTAAACGTAAGCAAGTAGTAAATTGTGTATTTCATCTTTGTACAATCGCATCTATGTCAGGTATAAGAATTCTAAATTAAAATAAAAAATTTAACCAGCCATGTTTAATCTAGTTAATCTAAGAAGCCGGTTGTACTGGATCCCAAACATAAGTATATCGAGCTTATGGTCAATAAAATTGGTATCATCGATCAATTCGTCATTTTGGACAAGATGAAGTCATCACCGAGCTCTGTAAGTGCATTTATATAATTGGGACTGTCAGTATTCACAAGCCATTCCACGAAAAAATGGTTCAATTATGATGTTTTGAATATTTTGAAGAAAACCAACTGGTTACTGGATGTAATGGTGAGATTTATCAATCTCGGGTGGCTCACTTATTCATCTGTGGGGTGATAATGGGACAAACATAGCACGAGCGGAATGAAAAATTGATAATAGTTTTGAGAAGTAGAATCAGACATCATCAAAATGTGGCCTTTTATGCCACTATCAGCATCTCCTTATATAGGAAGGGAGTTGGGAGTGACTCATTGTTCAGTGAACTAATTGGAATTTTAAACTGACAGATATGTGCCTCACACCAAATGAGGTACATCAGACCCACAGTAACTGCAGTATATTCGGAAGCGGATTGATACCAGAAGTCGATGAGATGCCGATAAGAATCGGAACGGGAGTGCTGGCAAATTGATGTAGGTTTACCAAAAACAGTAAAAGAAGGATAGTTGACGGGTTAGATGGAAGGGACAACCGAGAAAGCAATATATAATGCAAATACAGACAATCGGTGTAAAAAATATACGGAAATGAAAATAATATCACTGGACTGAAATGATAGAGTGCTGAATCCAATCAATCAATGAGATTAATGATCGTGAAGAGCATAGCTTATACTGTTAGTCAATCCGGTTGATCAAGAGAAATTGCAAGTACTCTTACTTACCATTGCTTACAACATAACGTGAAAGCCCAAAAAATTTAAATTTGCAGATAAGATAACAAAATTGAATAATAAATATGATTAACCGAGCTTAAAGCATTCTACCATCGAATCACAGCGTATATGGCATGTTTGAATCAAAATATCTACTATGTACCTATAAGTAAAAAGTTTACGGTGTAAAATATATTAATTTTAAAATCTTCTCGTTGGGGCTGGGCTACTGGGCAATTGTCCGATATCTCGGCGGCCCAGTCCCTCACTGCTGAAAAATCGATTTAAAATAGTACTTTTTATGTGCCTTTAAGATTTCTAATATCAACATGAAAGAAAAAACGAATCATATAAACCAATTAAAAAGTACTGCTATAAATACAACAAAAAACAAAGCAACGAGAAAATTAGAATATAAATCTTATAATAATATAAATAAAGTAAAGATTGTGGGAATATTATCTTCAAAATGGCAACAAGATTAATGAACTAACTACAATAATAACTTCTGGATTTAGAAGGTCATTCTTGTACCGTAAGATTTTGTAAGACTTTCATTTGTTTAACAAGTAATTATTAATACTTTTTTTTATCAGAAGTCATTAAATTGTGTATAAATAAATGATTCAAGGATAAAGGTGCATTCTCTGTAGTCCGTATTTTAGACCCTTTGATGATTTGCGATGTAACCGGGACCCCTTCCTGTGACGTCATCACTACACCTTCAAACCACCTAAAACGGTCATGCAGTAAAAGAATTAGCACAAAATAAAATGTACTACATAAAAATACAAAAACTTTTTCGCACGAGTTTGAAGGACGAGTACAATATAAAAGCATTATAGAGTTTTTATTTTATTTTATTTTTTATGTTTTGGTTTTTTAATGATATAATATGCGTAATATTGTTTTAAATAAACAGCGTTTACATTAGAGCATTGTTGACTTAGGGGCATTTTACATTTAATGTTGAAAATTTGAAAATACTATATTGGTATTAGAACATGATGTCATTTGTTAGAAAGTCATTAGTATCAACATCGCAAAGTAAAAATTTTCAAAAATAGCGAGTTAACTCTTTAACCTCAACGCACTATCTCTAATAAGCTCATTAAGAGAAGGAAATAGAAGAAATTAATTTACAATACAATAAAAAGACTAGCAAAGATAATTTTAGCCTACATTTATTTTTATTCATTAATTCAGATTTACAACTTAACCTTAAAAAAATATCTATTTACACACTTTTTATTATAATAAGTCATTTATAAATTTAAATAACAAACAATAAAAAATACTATAATAATAAATAAGGGCAACAATATCGCGTGTATTATCAAAAGACGAAAAATAATGAATCAGAATTCGTATAATTGCACTTTCTACTTTCAAAACATTTATCCTAGGTCAGTGATCCTTCATGTGTGCGGCTGACCAAATCAATATTAAACATAATTTGGGTAGGAAAAAATGCTGAATACTTCAACTGACGAACAATGGACAAATTATTTTTATCTGCTTCTGCTATAAAACCATGCTATATATGTATTTAAAAACAACAATTCTGTGCGCTTCATTTATTTAGTTGGTTATTTGTACATGTCTAGAGATTACAAAAATAATAAAAAAAAGAAAATTGTAAACACTTATTCAATTTTTACGTAGAATGCACATTTATAATCTCGAGTATTTTAGTTTCGTAATATAAAAATATTTCAAGGGTTCAGTTATCCCGGGGTAAAATTTTTTTTAATTGGAATTTTATAATGTAATTGTAGGGTTAGAAACGCATTTTTAGGTTAGAAAACGGCATTTCGATGTGTGTAAACTTTAATCTTGAACTTGAAATGTCGAGGAAACAAGAAAAAACCGTGATATAATCAAAAGCATGATGTGTATTGACGTCACTAGGGAAGTTTTGGTGTCCCAAGACGAAAACTCGTACTTCAATATAGACTACTATGTACTAATTATAAAATTTTGACTTCCGGTTTTCTAAGAATAACAGTTAACCTGCATGCACATCCTTTATCTTTCATTACTACATAGTATAATAGTTAACGCATACTACTACATAAAGTTCCCAAGGTATCTTAAAAAAGAAAGATAAGCATAATCATGGTCAACCCTATCGAATCAATGTACCTAGTAATGTAGTAAGACTGCCTACATTAAAATAGGAAATAATTATGCGATAGAATCCCCACTTTGGGAGAAACCAAATCAATAAATGAATAGATGATGTGTGAACGTAATGAATTAATAATAGAATTTTCAGAAAATATTTTTTTACAATTAATTTGCTCAGCGCTGGTGAACGTTTAAATAAGTATGGAACAATTTGATATGAACTTTAGCAATATATAATAAGATGACTTGCATAAAATATAATTAGATTAAAAATAATATTTGAGAAAATTGTAAAAAATCAACACGAAATGTCTATCTCTATGTGATCTGAGGTTCCTAAAAGGTGATAGGTGATTCAAATTTAGCCAGAAACAATCTATCTAAAATTAATTATTAAATTACAATTTATTTTAGATTTCAATTATAACTTGAATAAAACTCACTTTAAACAAAATAACTTTTCACTATTTTAAATTTACAACTATCAACAAGTGTTTGTTTTGATTACTTCAAATAGTCTGACTTCTTAACCAATTAAAAAAAATGACCTAATAATCTAAATAACGACACTTTATATACAATAGTATTTACACAATATTTTGATCTGATTTATACAAACATATACTTACATAAAAATATGTATAAAAATTACAAAACAATTACACCACATACGTTATTAATCTTTATTTAGTAATATATATAAACACAATATTCAAGAATAATTGCATCTAATAATTTTAACATTTATCAGAAATTGTTTAAAATTATTATTTACAATTTTATGTAATTTATTCAATAACTTTTTTCACATAAATAAAATCTTAATATATAAATTCCGAGGGTTCAACTTCACGACAGCCACCAAGCACAGCATAAAAATAACCAGCAGATGCACTGGCGCTAATATTTTCAGCCGCCAAGTGTGACGTTCATCTATTCCCAGACTGCTTGGCAGATTACGGATCAGTAGTTGTGTATACCATCCGCAGTGAACACATCGATTACCACAGACCCGTATAAATGTAGTTTTGCGTTATGTAGCGGCCTCATAATAAATGAGTTTTGTGAGACGCTTTGCAGCCAAAGGCTAAGTAAATTCTTCGAGAAATACTTCTTTTAGTTTTTCAGATTTCCTTTAGATAATCACCGGTAAGTGTTATTTCTTCGTATATATTTTTTAATGAATGTGTTTATAAGAATAATCTATTTAAGAATTTACTTTTGCACGTCTTATAATGAAAATTAAAAAGATTACCAAACTTTGTAAGCGGTTATTTAATAACAAAGAAATTTTCCGGTACAGCAAATAAAAAAAATTATTATATGGAAACATGTTTTTCAACTCTTTTGTAACTCTTTTGTAAATAAATTTAAGCTATTTAAGTTAATAAAAAACTAATTGTTCAAAGGTGTCAATTAACTTTATTGTTACACAGTTTTGTTTACAACAAAAAACTTTACTTGCCACAATAATATAATTGTGCAAAGTACGTATCTGCTCTTTATTACAATGACGAAACACATCGGCATCACGTCGGCGAACTGTTCGTGTGTACGATATGCAATACTGGCTGAAAAACATCAAAGAGCAGACAACAGAGTAAACCTGCTGTTTATTTTTATGCTGTGCCCTAAGTTTAAAATCTTTATATTTTTATGCAATCAGTCATTTGTCCACCAATAAAATTTATTTGTCCACCCTCAGTTTAAAGGTTATGCCAAAGATAAATGCAAGCAGTAAAACGATGTAAAAGCCCGATAAATATGCAATTTCATCATAACATTGAACCTAAAATTGATGGGCAAACGACCAATAGGAGAAATAAAAGAAAATTTGAAAATTAAGTACGTGTAATTCCCGGTAGTTCCGGGTAGTAATTTTACGTAAGGTTAGTTACCTAGGAAGATAGTAACCTACGAAAATTCAAAATTACTTTAGCTGATCCTCTACTCACATTCTTCTTAAAGTTCCCATTTAAAAATAACTGTTGTTAATAAACAAGCATAGCAGGTAGGTACATAAATAAGTTTGTCTATCCTAATACTTTTTTATCGCAAAGCATTTCCTGTTTAGTGAATTCATAGATTTTATAAAAGATATCGTTCCTGAATATGAATAAATAAGATTTTAATAATTCGATTCGAAACAAAGCTTCAAATGCTTTAAATTCTACCTACTAGAAGAAGTACTTGGTATTGCACCAACGTCTTCCCTACTGGCGACGTTTCCTGACTTTGGTGGGGCTAGCGAACTGCAAGCTTCTATTAAAGACCAAGCTTTGGAATTCCGTCGACGTCCGACTTTGAAGGTTGTCGACTAAGAAATGATATGTATATTAATACTAACCGCCCTGACTAGCTACACTTCGTTACTTCGTTAAAGGCTAGCGCTTTGTCGGTTAGATTAGTTGCAGTAAAAGGATCACGCTTCGGGATTCAGTCGTCGTCCGACTTTGAAGGTTTTCGGCAAGCGTTAACTAGAAGGCGATGTATTTAGTTTTAATTTTATCCTGGCTGGATAAATTTCGTTACTTTCGATGGGCTCGCGACATTGGAGGCTTAGTTAGTTGCAGCAAAAAAGTAGACGCTACGGTTATGGATCACGCTTCTGGATTCCGTCTACGTCCGACTTTGGAGGTTGTCGGCAAACGTTGACTAGGAGATGATGTAGTTTAAATTAAATATTATTCTGGCTGGATAAGTTTCGTTGCTTTGGAGGGGTTAGCGACTTTGGAGACTTATTTAGATGCACCAAAGATTACAGGTTACAGTTATGGATCACACTTCCGGATTCCGTCGACGTCCGACTTTGTAGGTTGTGACTAGCGATGCCTAGGTGATGATGTTTTGA
Source organism: Agrypnus murinus (assembly GCA_929113105.1). Taxonomy (NCBI): domain Eukaryota; kingdom Metazoa; phylum Arthropoda; class Insecta; order Coleoptera; family Elateridae; genus Agrypnus; species Agrypnus murinus. The sequence goes on along the minus strand of OV816030.1, from coordinate 5,915,705 downwards.
TGTTATATCGTCCTGACTAGCTAGATTTCGTTACTTTGGAGAGGCTAGCGCTTTGAAGGTTAGGATAGCAGTAGTATCTAAAAGGATCATGCTTCAGGATTCCGTCGACGTCCGACTTTGGAGGTTGTCGACAGGCGTTGACTAGGAGGTGTTGTAGTTTTAATTATCCTGGCTGGATAAATTTTGTTACTTTGGAGAGGCTAGCAACTTTGGAGGCTTGATCAGCTGCAGCAAAAGCGTACACACTACGGTTATGGATCACGCTTCCGGATTCCGTCGACGTCCGACTTTGTAGGTTGTCGACTAGCGATGACTAGGAGATGATGTTTTGATGCTATATCGTCCTGACTAGCTAGATTTTATTACTTTGGAGAGGCTAGCGCTTTAGAGGTTAGAATAGTAGTAGTATTTAAAAGGATCACGCTTTGGGATTCCGTAGACGTCCGACTTTGGAGGTTGTCGGCAAGCGTTGACTAGGAGATGATGTAGTTTTAATTCAAAATTATCCTGGGTGAATAAATCTCGTTACTTTGGAGAGGCTAGCAACTTGGCTTAGTTAGTTGCAGCAAAAAATTACACGCTACGGTTATGTATCACATTTCAGGACTCCGTGGACTTCCGACTTTGGAGGTTGTCGGCTAGTTGCCAACTGGGTTGTCGACAAGTCGAGGTTGAGGACTAGAAGATTATGTTTTGATGCTATACCCTCCTGACTAGCTAGATTTCGTTACTTTGGAGAGGCTAGCGCATTGGAGATTAGGATAGTAGAATCCTAAGCGTGAACCTTTTACTACTAAAAGGTTCGCGCTTTGGGATTCGGTCGATGTCTGGCTGTTGACTAACTTTGACTAGGAGATGATGTAGATGATGGCTTGGTTAGTTGCAGCAAAAAAGTAGACGCTACGGTTATGGATCACGCTTCTGGATTCCGTCGACGTCCGACTTTGTAGGTTGTCGACTAGCGATGACTAGGAGATGATGTTTTGATGCTATACTCTCCTCACTAACTAGATTTCGTTACTTTAGGGAGGCTAGCGCTTTGGAGTTTAGGATAGTAGTAGTAAAAGGATCACGTTTTGGGATTCGGTCGATGTCTGGCTTTACAGATTGTTGACTAACTTTGACTAGGAGATGATGTAGTTTTATTTTTATATTATCCTGACTGGGTAAATTTCGTTACTTTTTAAGAGCTAGCGACTTTGGAGGCTTGGTTAGTTGCAACAAAAGAGTACACGCTATGGTTATGGATTACGCTTCCGGATTCCGTCAACGTCCCACTTTGTAGGTTGTCGACTAGCGATGACTAGGAGATGATGTTTTGATGCTAATCCCTGCTGACTAGCTAGATTTCGTTATTTTGAAGAGGCTAGCGCTTTGGAGGTTAGGATAGTAGTAATAAAAGAATCACGCTTGGGGATTAGGTCGATGTGTGGCTTTACGGGTTGTTGACTAACTTTGACTAGGAGATGATGTAGTTTTATTTCTATATTATCCTGACTGGGTAAATTTCGTTACATTGGAAGAGCTAGCGACTTTGGAGGCTTGGTTAGTTGCAGCAAAAGAGTACACGCTACGGTTATGATTCACGTTCCGATTTCGTCTACGTCCGACTTGGTAGGTTGTCGGCTAGCGATGACTAGGAGATCATGTTTTGATGTTATATCGTCCTGACTAGCTAGATTTTGTTACTTTGGAGAGGCTAGCGCTTTGGAGGTTAGAATAGTAGTAGTATTTAAAAGGATCACGCTTTGGGATTCCGTAGACGTCCGACTTTGGAGGTTGTCGGCAAGCGTTGACTAGGAGATGATGTAGTTTTAATTCAAAATTATCCTGGCTGATTAAATCTCGTTGCTTTGGAGAGGCTAGCAACTTGGCTTGGTTAGTTGCAGCAAGAAATTACACGCTACGGTTATGTATCACATTTCCGGAGTCCGTCCACGTCCGACTTTGGAGGTTGTCGACTAGCGATGACTAGGAGAGGATGTTTTGATGCTATACCCTCTTGACTAGCTAGATTTCGTTATTTTGAAGAGGCTAGCGCTTTGGAGGTTAAGATAGTAGTAGTAAAAAGATCACGCTTTGGGATTCCATCGATGTCTGGCTTTACAGCTTTTTTTATCTAGCGTTGGCAAGGAAAGGATATAGTTTTAATTCGATACCATCCTGACTGGCTAAATTTCGTTACTTTGGAGGTTAGGTTAGTAGTAGTAAAAGGATCACGCTTCGGAATTCGGTCGATGTCGACTTTGTAGGTTGTCAACTAGTGTTAACTAGGAGATGATGCAGTTTTCATGCTGTACCATTTTGACTGACTAGATTTCATCAGTTTGGAGAGGCTAGCGCTTTGGAGGTTTGGTAAGTTTTAATAAAAGGTTGCACGCTACTATTACGGACTACACTTTACTAGAAAATGGTCTAGTTTTAATGTTATACCACCCCAAATAGTGAGGTTTCGACTTAGAAGGGGCTAACCAGTTAGGAGGTTAGGTTATTTGGAGTACAAGGTTGCACGCTACTATTAAGGACCATGTTACGGAATTAGGTCTGATATAGCACAAGTGGGGGGATAGTCAAGTCAAGAGTCAAGGGAACCATACCACAAATTTTGAGATGGTTCTGTTATCAAGAAGGAATTAGCACGTCTGAAACTTCGGTTAAATTATTTTCGGATTTTTTGTTTTCGGTAAAATTTACCTTTCGGTTTTTTAACCATGTTTGGTAAACCACCAAATAAATTATTTTCGGCTTTTTTGTTTTCGGTAAAATTTACCTTTCGGTTTTTTAACCGTTTGGTTAACCACCAAATAACCACTTTTGGGATCGCTTTAAAAAATTTTTTCTATTTTGCGTCTATAATAAAGCTGTTAAAGCACCCAAAACAGTGCGTTAATAGCTCATTTGAGTGCGTTAATAGCCCAACTTTTTCAAAGTTGGTAGCATTGAAAAAAAATTTAAAAAACAAAATTGACAAAAACTTCACTCTAAAAATTTGAATTTTCAAATGTCACATCAGTGTTGTCAACTGCCACAAAATTCCCTAAATTTTGAAATTGCGATTTTTCTTTATTTAAAAAAGGAATAAGAGGCGCAAAATAGAAAAAGTAACAAAAAACTCGTTTCATAAGTCATTGCACTCGTCCTTTAGAAAACTTGCCGCGAGTGGTCCGTCCAGTAAACCTTACCTTATGAAACTCGTTCTTTAATATACTATTTTACGCCAACTAATATTAGCGTTTTATAAATCACATTCTCTATTTCTAAAAATATATTTATTTTTTATTAGTATTTAGGAAGATACTTGTTTTGGGGGGCGGCGAGATTCCCAAAGATAATACGTACGTTCAACTTCCGGCTGAGCGTTTGTAATCGTCAAATATTTCTTTTCTAAATCAGGCGGGAGTAACGATGACTCTCTTGTTATTATTGGACTAGTCTCATTGGACCAATGTTACTAGATAGAATGGTTAGGTAGACGAAACTGCGGATCTCTTAATAGTACTAGTATTTTTCGGGACTTTTACGTAGAGTTTCAGCCGAACGGACCCGGTCTTGATGTTGACTGACTTGACTTTTCGCCTGGCATCTCCCCGATAACACCAGTCCGGTAGAGTTTAGTAAGTCTATATCGACCACTACCTTAGGGGGTATCGATTTGAACGTATAGTCTCTTCCATCCAACTCCACCTCTAATACAAGGTACTCCCTGCGTCTCTACTTAGATGTGGCAGTGAAACTCCGTATACTTGATTAGGGGTGACGAAACTCCATAGGAGATGTATTAGAGAGAGTTGATAGAAACTTTGCTCACACCAATGTGAACTGAGAGCATTGACAAAACCTAGTGACGCGGTAATTGAGTGCAGCGCAACTCAGTTCTTGCCCATGACGTCATGAGAATCAATCCGCAAATTCGCAGTATCACTTGTAATGTAATTGTTTAATTGCGCAATTGATATTATTATCATAATATTTTTTGTGTAATTAAGAGGTGTAAATTGCATAAAATGCAACAAAATAAATCTTCCATTCAAAGCAAACATTCGCAAATATACTGATTTCATCTACCTTGAAACAAAATTCAAGGTAAACTAAAACGTAATCGCACGCTGATTGCAAATAATTGCCAAAACATGTTGCTATAACTTATGCCAACATTGCCAGGGAAAATTTTATATTTACATAAATTGATCCCAATAAAGAATGTTGAAATAAGTTTTACATTAAAATAGTTTCTTATAGAAAAATATGTATCTAATTGTAAGCTACATTTTTCTAACATAAACATTAGCATTACTTGTAATTTAATACCTAGAACTTGTACGCGAATTAGAATTATTATGTAAAATTAATTAATTTTATTAAGTGGACTGAGATTTTCCACATTTTACAAAATCAATATTTTTTGTGAAATAATCTAATTGTAAATAATTATATTATTTACAATTATGAAGCTAAGAGAAGTTATCCATGGACCCTCTTATTATTTCTTAATCATATGTACTTAATCACATAATTTTAAATATGTACTTAGTTTAGAGTGTGAGATTCGCTTTTCAAAATTATTATTCAATTAGATCGAAATAAACGTTTAACAATCTCACTTAGCCATTAATGCTGATTGGGAGATTTGGTTCCAATTTTTTGTTAATTAGAAATATTCCTTGCATGAGAAAATTATTTCACTTTATTTATCTTAAGCGATTTCTTAAATAATTCAGCTTATTAATAATAAACATTCCATTTTTGTTAATATATTTGTAAAGGTTTTCTAGAGTAATTAGGGTAATCAATCAAAGGTTTTCGCGGTCTGTTTTTATACCGGCTATAAAATTGTTTGATTATTCTAGTTCCTTTTCATATAATTTTAGTGGTCAACTTAGATTTCGAAAATTTCCGGAAAAAAACTGAAGATGATTTTTTCGTTTTGAAGGAATTTTGAGCGTTTTACGACGTAGTTTGCGGCGCAGCGTCTGACTATTGGACCATCTCTGTGATCGACTCTCCGTTAGTAAAAAAATTAATTCTAAGAATTCTAAGCTGTTTAAAGAAAAATGCTTTACCTTTGCCACGGGCATTTTTGAGGTGGATATATCGGATCATATACCATTTCAAAAAAACTATTTGTTAGTACATCGTAAATACAAATCAAAAAAATGAACGGTGTGGCATGCGTCTTGCAAGCAGTCTTGCAAATGGTTATATATGGTTAATAGCATGACGTGTTTATTTAACACACATACGTGCTCAATTCAAACGTAAGATTAAGCCTCATTCAAGCTAGTCGGAACTTGTCGATACAAAATAGACCAGAACTTGTCTGTAAAAATTAAATTAGGACTAATTCTAAATAATTCGAATTAATCTTAAGTCTTTCTCTCAAGATTTACAAGATAAGTCCTGCGCTGTATTGGAAATTGAAATGGTACCATCCACAACGTCTTCCACAAGTATTTAGTGAAATAAGCTAAAACAAATAAATACCTTTATATTCCGAAACACTCTGAAAGAGAATTTTTAATTTACTTGCTTATGTTAAATATTAATGTTAATGTACCATTAAAATACTATTAGTATATTGTTATGATATAGGGGGATGGTATAGTTATATAATGTCAATAAGAAAAACAGAAAGCATCACGTTCGGGCGCCATATGATATGATATATTGAGATGATGAGGCTAAATTAATATTTATTGTTGGGAATAATAAACCCTCCAACACTTGATGAAAGATGAAAGGCTATAAATTCCAAAAAAAATTATTATTGTTAAAATTCACAAACACAAAATCATGGTAAAACAGTCTGAAAATATACACTTACTAAAACTAACTATTACTTACCTTTATCATCTAAAAAAGAAAATTCTCCGACTATAATTTATAAACTGGAAAACAAGTTCCATAAATGCATGAAACGAAATCAGGCGGGTCGCTAATTAATTAGGACGCTGTTTAAATTAAATCTGTAAAACATTGTTAATGGACCAGACACAAATAAATACACAAATAAATTTCTTTCTAAACATTTAAATAGATAAATTTTATTTATAAAGACACAAAAGAAATAAAAATTTAAAATTCATTGGAGAGAAACGAAAACAATCATTAACATTTTAAATTTAATCAATTAAACAGACGTGAAGCAAAATCAATTAAATCTTGGTGTCAAACAGATTTAACAAAATAAGAAATAAGATACATTCTAATTCTCTTTGTCCTTTTTAATTCTTATCTGATCAATCCAACAATCTTAAATTACTATTAAAAAAATTAAAAATTGAAAACTATTTAAATTTTAAAATTATTTGGCGCTACACAAAAAAATTAATCACCCTAACTTGAAGATTCCTGTTATAGTTGGTAAGATTACCTGCTTATTTGTTGACAAGATGAGCACATTCCAGATCATCTTTTAAATTGATTTTATTTCTGATTTATGAAGATAATTATAATTATTAAAGGTCAAAATGCATCGTCCATGACGTGAGTACATAAAATAATTTGGTTATTTGCAACAAGATTCCATTACCTTCCTTTAATTCGTTCCATTCAAAATAGAATTCCAAAAAGTTCCTTCACTTTATGAGATCAGTCTGTACACCAAATCAACACTTCACTTTTGTTTTATTTCACTTTTAGTTCACTTTGATTGTTTATTATAATTATTATTAATTAAATTATTAAGAACTTATATAAAAATTTAAGAACCACATGACATTTGTCATAACCTTATTTTTGTTGACAGTTAAAGTGACGTAAAATTCACCAACATAACTTCCAAATTTTAACAAAATAACATACAAACTGACATGACTTCTGCTGTGTATGGAAATTCAAAAGAGAGTAACCAAATTTTCGTGCTGTTTTTATAAGAACTATAAAACAATTGCGAATCACTAGTGATTTTCCTAGTTCTGAACTAGATTAATTTAGTAAGTCACTAGAAACAAAACAACATCTTTAAAACCAAAAACCTTTCTAACCAAATTGTTGATAAAAATTAAATTAATTGTTTAAATAAATGTTATAAAATGAAATATGAGATTTTTTCCTTTATTTTGATATCTAACATGGCTATGAAAATGCAAATTTAGACTTACGATTCACTGACAATCATCTTGAATTTTCTTACAAACATTACTTCACAAAAATTCAAATAAAAATATTTTAACATCTTGCTACATCCTTTTCTTATCATAAAATTAATCCTAAGATCCTATCAAACAAAGACTATATAAATTTTGACACCAAAATTATAAATATAAACGAAATTTTAACATTCTAGCAGACCATGCTGCAACGTTACAATCTTGGGATTTCAAAGGCCTAACCCTTTTCTATAAGAAGTTCCCCACTTTAACATTCTAGTATCAAATACACCCTAGAACTTGGTTAGTAATATTGCAGTAAAATATTTTACTTAGAAATTCAAATAACATTGAAAAATGTCCATTTACTATGGAAAATTATGAATCGTCAAAGAAATAGAACATTTTCTTGAAATTTAATAATAAAAACTGTAAGTAAAGTAATAAATACTTGTGTATACCTTCTCAATTATGCCTTTAATAATTTCCAGGTGACAACATGCCATAAATGGCTTCAAAATATATAAATGTTAAAATATCAACCAACGACAGAAAATCGTACATTTTAAAATTGAGTTTGTGTAATTTAAGTGGAGAATCTGATTAAGATTTATCACTTATCATATCACAGTGTTGTGTGTATTCTCAACATATTTAATGCAAAATGTTATTGTTTTAAAATAAAAATTGTGAAATCCTTCTTTCGCCTGGAAAATAGGCAATACATCGTGCGTACATATAATTCGGGATGCCTATATCATAACAATATGTTAACACAGAAAAGAAAAAGATTTATTTTAAAAATGCAATAAATTAAGTAAAAAATTAACAAAATGCTAAATAAGACATAAACGCTACATGCCCTTGAGTATATGAAATTATAACGTTAAAAATTGTTAACAATTCTTTTATAGAATTTTTCACAAATATTTATTTTGATCCAATCACTCTCTAATTTTATAATCCGTATTACTTTTTTACAATTTCATATCTTCTCTAAACCTCTTTGTTTAGTCTGGGCACTATATTTTTGAAATTTACTTGCACCGTTTTAAATGATTTTTTAAATTTGTCATTTTTTATTTATGAATTTCATTTTAAATTTATAACTTCACTGCTATTTGTTCGAAAATTTTGGAAATTTAGTTTAAAATATTTAAAACAAAATAATTTTAAATTTTTAGTTTAATTTAAATGCAAATATGAAATATCGAAAACTTTATTTATCTATTCAAATCTATTTTTATTTCCAATTTTTAATTTTTATTTCTAGGAATCTTGTATGAAACTTTCGAATTTAATAACAATATAATGTTAAATAATGACAATTAAAAGTGACTTTTTTTAAATATCAATAAAACCTAAAAATATAATATTGCAGGATTTGTGGATAGTTTTATGAAGAACATAGATCAAGATTATAGGTTTTCTATGATAGGGGGATAAGATACTGACTCGATATTTCACTGTAGAATCGTGAATGGCGTCGCTAGTTTTAGATATTATTACTAAAATTCGATAGGAAAAGTCCAAAAAAGTAATCAGATAAATTCAATAAAATTTTGTATTAAAAGATATTGAATTAATAAGTGGACACAATACAATAACAGTACTATTTGAATTTTAAACGTTATTATAAATTAATACAAGAAAACAATCGTACTGATAAAAAATATTACGAAAGGTACTATTAAAGATCTATTTACAAAAAACTTAAAAGTTTAAATTTTAATTATATTAAAAATAGCGGAAAAGGGTTTATTAATGAAAAGTTGGGCTGAAAAAGGGTTCCTTTTTTTGCAACAGATGCAAAATTAAACAAAGGTGCCACAATTATTGAATGGAAACTAATCTTTCGATAGGTAAAAACTAATCGGAACTATCGAGGTCTCCCACTTGGGTGCTAGAAGATAACGGTGAAAACTTGAACTAATGTATTCTGTGAGATCTTTCCTTTGCGATTTATAAGATAAGTTAACAACTAAATTGGAAACAAAGTAACCTCATTCGGGACTTACTATAATAATACTACTTACTGATAATAATTTACATCCCGCAGGGTGGCTGAAAGCGGGAAGCCATTGGGGAGTAGCGCCCCCACGGGAACCTGCTCAGTACACCTCGTTCCAACACACATACCTGTCCGTAAACACAACCATATAAACACACAGTATTTCTATTTTAACCCAACACATTTAACACATACACTACACACACGTACACTGCATACGGGCAGGTCACCAACACGCACACTCATTCCTTGTTTGACAGCGTGGGGAACTAGTAGCAGTCTGGATCCTTGGGCTCGCCTGCTGGAGGGTACAGCGGATAAAGCTGGGTTCCGGGGTGTGCACTCCCAGGCTGCAAGGTAGTACAGGGGCCCGGGTCGGTCTAGCCAACATGACCTAGCTGCCCTATGAACTTGCGAAAATCTCGCTTATGCCGTAATGCCAGGTGGCGCCTGAACCGGGAACCTTGCGGTATAATGCGGGGGGCTCCGTCGAGGCCACTAGAGTCGGGTTCTTTGGAATCCTTTGGCTCTTGCTGGTTCCTTAAACTGTCAAACACGAGAAGGAATGAAAACCACCTACACTATACATAAATATATACTTTACACACAATTAAATTTTTATTATGATGGAAAACAGTAACACAAATAACGTTTTGAAAGTGCCCCTTGATCAACAAACGGAGCTTCCCGGCTCCACGCCCCTACAAACCACTCCCTTATCCCCAATTAACCCTTTAACCCCTAACAATCCTATACCCGGTTTTAGCGGAGAAGTCGTAGGCAATGCCAACTCCCCGCATAAAAAAAGGCGCGTTCGGCCGCATGACGAATCGTCGCCAGATTCAGAATCAGTGGAGCCAGTTTCAGATTTAGTTTCTATTAGTTATTCCAAGATTAATTATGTAGTTATAGAGAGAGAAGACGGTACTAATTTTTCGAATGTTAGTCCGTTTATTATATAAAAAACTATAAAAAATCTAGTAGGAGAAGTGAAAAATGTGAGAAAGGTTAAGGAAGGTCTGTTGGTGGAATCTTCAGGCAAAGGACAGACGAAACGTCTGTTTAACATTGAAATGTTTGACCAGTTTAAGGTTAGGGTGTATGCGCATAAAGCTTTAAACTTTGTGAAAGGTATTGTGACATGCAAGGATCTAGATAACTGCGGTATTGAAGAAATTAAAGAGGAACTAAAATCTCAGCAGGTGGTTGATGTGAAACGTCTTACAACCAGACGTCAAGGTGAGATACAAAATACATCTTCATATCTGTTAACGTTTTCTGGGACTCGCCTCCTCGAACGAATAAAGGTTGCTTTTTATTCATTAACAGTTCGTGCGTATATTCTGACGCCTTTGAGATGTTTTCGCTGCCGACGATTCGGGCACACAGCTATGAACTGCCGCAGAGAGCAATTGTGTGTATGCGGCAAACCCCAACATCTGGGAGAAAATTGTGAACTACCTTTGAAATGTATACACTGTGGTGGTGAACACTCAGCAAGATCTTTGAGTTGCCCAGTGTATAAACAAGAAGCCGCTATCCAGAAAATCAAAACTTTAAAACGTATTAGTTATCTGGAGGCAAAACAGGAATACCTCTGAATCTCTCCACCGTCTCAGCAGGTAATATATGCAAGAGTAGCTTCAAGTCAGCAGCAACAACCACTTATGTCTACTTTGATGCCGGAAATAAAAAATATAGTTGATAGTTGAAGCAGTAAAAGCAACACTTGAAAATTATAAGATCGTACAATCAAGAACACCAAAAACCATACCTGTACCATATACACCTTTAACACAAACAATTCATCCCGTTAAACTACCCACAGAAATACCGATACCTACAACAAATTCAGAAAACCCACAACTCAGTAATAAATGTCCCCATTTCCCTGATTTCCTTCCTATTTTCCCAACACCAAATACAACAACTCAGCTGATGATATCTTCCGATTCTGAATCCCCGCTAGTAAAACTTGTCCTGTCGAAGGTGAAAAAGAAAGGTTGGCCTAAGGGCAAAAAGAGAGGTTCAAGGTTCAAGTCACCGTCGGCTCACTAGATCCTTATTACTTACACTTGTTTATTTATTCAATTTCTCCTACATGTAGGCATATAATTTCTTCTTTCTATTCTCTACAATTATCTTAAGCAGACATACAATCACATATCTATAAACAATTAATTATAATGGACAATCACAACAACTTCCTAATACAGATAAACTGCAATGGCTTAATACACCATTATCCTGAAATTAAAAAGATTATTGTAGAAAAGAATCTATTTTGTCTATGTTTTCAAGAGAGTCGGTTAAAGCCCAATCAAAATTTCAATTTAAGAGGGTATAAATGCTCCCGTATTGATGGAATAGACGGTGATAGAGCAAACGGTGGCGTAGTTGTCTTCGTTAGAAAGGATATATCGGCCGAGGAAATCGTTCTCAATTCTGCCGTTCAAGTGGTGTCAGTCAGTCATCGTATCCGGTCAACATGACTATCTGTAATATATACTTACCTAGGGGACCGAGAAACCTTGCAGATATGCAATCGATAGTTGATCAATTACCCACACCATTTCTTCTACTAGGTGATTTTAATGCACACAACCAAATGTGGGGATCAGAAACCACTGATATGAACGGTAGAATTATGGAAAATCTCATTTCTAACAACGACCTGTTTCTGTTAAACACGGGACAACCTACGTTCGTGAACTCCAGATCCAACTCTTTTTCAACCCTCGATTTGTCAATCTGCTCTCCGGCTATATCCACACACATAGACTGGAACACGGTGGAAGGAGAAATCTTCTCTGACCATATTCCTGTATGCATGTCCTTTTCTCGGCATGCTAGTAACTCGTCACTTCCATCACGCTGGATGACCGATAAAGCCGATTGGCAAAAGTACGCATCGGCAATAACTGGAATTACCACTACAAATAATATATCGGAATATATATAATTTCATGGCAGTTATTTTAGAAGCAGCGGCATCCAGCATCCCGAAGTCGTCGGGACATTTACTGAAGAGAGTAGTACCATGGTGGAATGACGAGATAGCAAACGCAATTAGGAGAGAGAAACAGGCGTTTAATATCTTTAAACGTAGACCAACGCCTGAAAATGGCTCAACTTTTAAAAGACTTCGAAACGTAAGAGTTGGCAGGAATATGTCTCCTCCATTACACCTGCAGCATCGCCTGGTGAAATCTGGAACAAAATTAGAAAAATATCCGGTAAGCAAGTCAATACTATACCCTCACGACTTAGTAGTGATAACGAGACTGCGTTAGAACCTGCAGACATAGTCGAAATGATGTCTCAACATTTCAGAAGGGTTAGCAGCTCTGATAATTATAGCCCAGAGTTTCGTCAACGTATAACCCTCATAGACTTGCAGATAGACTTCGCTACAGATTCTGATCACAAGTACAACCACGATTTTACTATGGCAGAACTGGAACACGCTCTTGCGTTTTGTACTGATTCAGCACCTGGTCCAGACGGAATACCATACTCTATGTTACGACATCTACCATTCCCAGGGAAAACCGCGTTACTCCATCTTTACAATAAAATATGGCAGTGCGGGGAATATCCGGAAAAATGGAAGACCGCTATCACGGTACCGATTTTAAAACCGGAAAAATCTCCAGAATCGCCTGCAAGTTATAGGCCCATTTCCCTTACATGTTGTATGGCCAAACTACTAGAAAAGCTTGTTAACCTCAAACTGGTAAGGTATATTGAAACCCACAAATTACTTTCTCCTTACCAGCACGGTTTTAGACGTAATAGATCCACCGTAGATAATTTAGTAACGTTGGATAGTGCTATACAAAACATCTTCGCGCTATGTGAACATTCCGTAGCTGTTTTTTTCGATATTGAAAAGGCGTACGACATGACCTGGCGTCACAATATTCTGGAAACTTTACACGACTGGGGCGTCAGGGGGAGAATGGGTCAACTAATAGCGAGCTTTCTGTCCGATCGAAAGATGCGAGTTAGAATGGGTAACACACTATCCTCGTCAGTAATATTGGAGAATGGTATTCCACAGGGATCAACGCTAAGTGTGACATTGTTACAATAGACCAACTCTCAATCGCTGCCAGAAATGTCGGATTTAAGTTTTCAATACAAAAAACGGCATGCGTACACTTCTGTCGGCTACGGTCGTGCCAGGGAGATCCTGTCATCAACCTATACGGCTCCCCTATTCAGTTTGTGGACTCTATCCGGTATTTGGGACTGACATTCGACAAGAAACTTAACTGGAAAGAGCACGTCGGGGGTTTAATGGGAAGATGCCAACAGTCGCTAAATATCATGAGGTGCGTAGCTAATATTAATTGGGGCAGTGATAGGGAGTGTTTACTCGATATATATATAGGGCAACGGTGTTATCAAAACTGGACTATGGATGTTTCATTCACGCTTCTGCAAGGAAATCTACATTACAGCCACTGGAACCGATTCAAAACATGGGGCTAAGGTTAGCTACAGGTGCTTTTCGCACTAGCCCTGCGATGTCCCTATGTTGCGAATCAGGTTTTCTCCCACTTGAACAGAGGCGATTATATCTTCTTTCCCGCTATGCTGTAAAGATATGGGGACAACCCCAACACCCTACCCACGGTAGTTTTTTCTCCGATAAGCATCACGATATTTATTCATCTCGCCGCACAATTACGTGACCATCGGGAATTCGATTTTGGGAATTTTTAAACGACGCACAGTTTAGTCTACCGGGTGTGTATCAATTGGGTCTTTGCGAAGAACCTCCATGGAGTCTCGAAAAGCCGACGTGTCGTTGGGAGTGTACTACAATTCAAGAAGGCGCAGTCCCCAGTATTTTCTATGCAGCAACATTTAGATCTATGTTAAATGAATACCCTCAAGGTTTGGTTATATACACAGATCGCTCAAAAACAAGAGATGAAGTAGGATCTGCCATCTATGTCCAGACGATTCGTATGCATGGGCACTACCTTCCGTCACAAGTATATACACCGCTGAGCTGTATGCCATATGGCAGGCTTTGAGATATTTCGAGACGGCTGCATTTGAAGAGGCATTAATTTGCACAGATTCGAAAAGCTCCATGGAAGGTCTATCTGATTCTTTCACTACGGATCCTTTAATTCAAAATATTTTATCTTTAACTAGATGGTTAAAACGTATAGGTAAAGTGGTTTTTATTTGGATCCCTAGTCACATAGGCATTTTAGGTAACGAAAAGGTAGATGAGGCAGCCCGTGTGGCTGCAAAAAACGTAGTGACGGATCAGGGCATTCTTATACGCCATAGCGATATATCCTGTCATCTTAAACAAAAAGTTACATCTATGTGGCAAAATATCTGGTCCAACAACCATTCACAGTTAAAGGTGGTTAAACCAAAAGTATTAAAGTGGCGATACCCACCAGAGCTAAAGAGGCGAGAGCAGGTGGCAGTGTGCAGATTGCGAATTGGACACAAGCGTATGACTACGACGCACTTATTCGCAGGCAGGCAACCTCCAATGTGTAATAACTGTGGAGGCATACTTGGAGTGGAACATGTTCTTATAGACTGCCCGCAATATGCAAACCAACGTGCAAACCTGGATCTTGCAAATAGTGTGAAAGAGTGCCGTAAGGATAATCCAAGTTCTGTCAAAAAATTCATTTTATTCCTAAAAAGCACAAATTTATTGCACAAGCTATAAATCGCAATACATAAATCAATTGAATCGTCTGAGATAATAATTGAAATAGTTTTATTTCGAGCTTATTTATTTATTTGTTTGTTTATTTATTTATTTATTTATTTATTTATTATAATACATTTATATTTATCTATATACAATTTTATTTATACAATTTTATTTTACTGTGCAATCGTGCTCCCTTTTCCACATCGCATCTTTAACACCTTACACCACACTCCTTAACACCTATTGTTACCCCAATGCGCACGTATATTACATGTTTATTTTATATCGAAATTGTAATGTCTTTTTTCTATTTTGCGTTTAGAATAAGTCGATTCTAGCACCCAAATGACGTCATTTGAGTGTTAGAATAAGCGGTTGGTGTGCTAGAATAGGCTAGTAAAATTTACTGCATTGATGTTGGTAGCGTTGGTTGAACTGTCAACTGACATACGTCAAAAAACGTTTTTTGCGCAATTTGCCTAATTTTCGGCGGCGTTAGTGATAAATTTCCTTCACTATTCATTTTCAAACAACGCGAAATTGCGAAAATAAAATCTGACGTTTCAAATTAATTTTTTTCCACAGCCGCCTAAATTTACGTCACATAAATGTCACCAACCACCGAAAAAATCCCTAGATTTAAAATTTTTATTTTTTAATTTATAAAATGGTATAAAGCGGCAAAATAGAAAAAATAGTATAAAACACTCGTTGCAGAAGGTCCTTCAAGCACTAATTTGTTCCTCAACTTCAAATTCGTGCTTGAATAGATCCCTTCTGCAACTTGTATTTTAATATACTATTTTTGGATGATTTTGTAAAATAATTCTAGTAGGTGTATAATATTACATATAGAAATATAAATATAAAAAAGACTTATCTATTTATCTTTGTATCAATATTCCCTATCAACGAATTGCATAAATGTCAAAAGTCTTCGTGTTACTTCTTATTTTTCATTCATCGAAATTATTGTGCTTTATGGATTCTACTTGAAAATACTTTGTAAAAGTGCATAAACTGGGTTATTATCAATAAAAAATGCAGCGTTATCAGTGCAATATGTTTAACTACCTCCTATCAAAAGTCTGCGAGAGGACGGCAACAACCTTGTTATCTTTTTAGTCTTATTTATTCCAAAAAGTCGTTGAACTAGATTTCGAAATTTTTTTTCTTGTTCTTTAAGTTATTTGTGCGTAGGGCAACGATATTTACATTGGTGCAGATTAGAGTTTCGAAATTTTATTGCGGTTGCATTTAGGGGTCTGAAAAACTTATCGTCTTTTGATTTAAAAATTCGAATCAAGCACCAATAAAAATATCCTAGATTACTATTAGCTCTTTTAAAATGAAACATTTAAACATAATAACTGTAATACATACTAAATATTATTTGTAATTTTCCTTTTTTTGTATTTAATTGCAGCGGCCTAGAAAATAAACTTGTTTAACGCATATTTATGTGTATGCTATAATTAATATGACATTTTTACTAATGGCAAATTGGCAAAGGTTGATGTGCAAATCGTTATATTACTATTCATTTTATTCTTTCTAATCATACCATGTTTGCTAAATTGCTACTGAAATGCACAAGATTTTTTTCCTAGGACAAGAAAAATCAAAGACGAAAAGGTTTCTTGATCTTGGTTTCTATGTGCCATTAGGACAAATGGATTTTTTGGGTAAAATAAGAAATGTCAGATTAGGTTAGATGGCTACAGTTTCGCAGATCACTACAATATATTGTTTGCTAAAGTTGAATATGTCCTTATTCAAAGTTCGAAATGGATGCAAGTGAGAGAGAGAGACATTAGGAACGTTTCATGTAAGAAAGAGACCGCTATTGTACGCATGGCGTTGTTTATTTATTGAGTTTCGCCTGTCTCTAGTTTCTTTTCTTATAAGTAACGAGGAAAGTAGTGTAAAATGGAGCGGAATTGAAATAGCGCTTCCCACTCTGCAGCGGTCTCTTTCTTACATGAACAGTTCTTAATATCTCTCACTTTCGTACATACAGTTTGAATAGTGACATATTAAGCTATCAGATGTGGCTGTTTGGTAGACAGTTGAAAGTTTCTGAAGAACAGGAATTACAATTCCACTCTTCAAGGTGTGCACGATTGTGATCTACATTTACTTGAAACATTGGTACACTGCATCCTCTACTAGACAGGCGCCTGCAAATGACTTGGTTTTTCTGAAACACCTCGCTGAGCAAGGGACTGATACCTCTCGGAGAAAATTGTGTGTCTGCCTTTGTTTGATGGCATTGTATATTTAGATGAGAAAAGTAATGTCACTCAAACAAGATTCCGAGACTCCGAAGTGTTTTTTGACTGACTGACTCACGAAGGGTTTGAGGCCGAGAACACAGTCCCTCAATATAATTCTTGGAAAAGACTCCGAGACCTGACCATCGCTGTACATTTGACAGTTGTTAATTATAACACTGGAAATAAGTAGCACTCGTTAAATATTTCTCGGCAATCATAGGCAGGTTTTCGACAAGCATGGTAGGAACACTCTAAAGCAATAAGGTCAGCGAGCTATTCTTTCTGCTTCGTGACTGACTTTGAAAGCTGCATTTCCTTGTAAATTCTTATTTCAATTTGTTCACACAGTCCAGAAGAAACGTCCCTAAAGTTAGCGAAGCCCAAACACCAGGAGAACACGAAAGTATATGGGAAATTAAAGGCTAATTAAATGCCCTATTTTTAAATTTAAGGCTCAGCTAATTTTTCTGAAACCGCGGGTTTGGCTAGGTTTAGAAAAAGTTTCAAATTTAAGAAAAGGAAGATTTTGTTCGTGTTTCCTTTTCTTAATAGAACATGTAATATGTAATTAAAGTTTTTACAATGAAAAGGAAAATATCCTGCAAGATGAAAAACAATTAACATATTTTAAATGTAGAATTTGGGATATTAAGGGATAGAATTGTATTTTAGTTTTTCTAAATAAGTCTGATGAAGGCAAAAATTTTATTTATTATAATGCTGAAACATATATACCTATATGTAACGTATTTTGTGAAAATTAGATTTTATGGGGAAGACTCTGTGTTTTTAAAATTTTTTGATTATTATTCCAAATCCGCTGTGATTATTCAGTAATGTTGAGAACCAAATCCATACAAATTGTAGAAATGGAAATTGATAAAATTATTTTTTGTTTTTCATAACGGGTAACAATCCCATTCCATATTATTATGACATTTGTTTACATTGAAAACACATGATTAATCATTACCTATAAGTTTATTTTAGGATTTTTGAATATGAGCCGAGCATGGATTCTTCCAATGTGCTTTATCGACTGAATTTGTTTTTTTTCCGGGGTTCATTTATATGATTTCCGAAAAACATTTGAAAAAGCAACAAAATTTCACAAACAACAGAACATCACAATCTGTCATGACGTCACAAACGAAAACACTTGATCAAGATTAACACAAAAGTAAATTCTAAAAAGACAGAAATACAGCTGGCAAAGAGACGATTAAAATGACATAAGACACGTATGGTCGCAAATGGATAATAACACAGAAAATCAATAAAAACCATCAGCTCTCACCGATCTCATTAAAAACTAATTACATTGAAATCTCATCACTCTCCAGCTATACTTGTATGTACAATATTTACATAACTACTCAAGGTAACCCAAACATATGAAATTTACACAATTTATAACAAAATACCAAAGAAAAACTTAACTTCAAAAATTAATCTTCCGTTTTAGACATCAACTGATGCTTTTGCAAGTATAAACAAATAAACCATATAAATGAATTTAAACTTCCACTAATCTTGTCCAGAGTACAGTACTCCATGTGCCTGCAACCAAACAATAATGCAATTCATCAAAATAAAACCAACATTTGAAAAACCAATGGATATCTGCAAAGCTGATACCTTCATTCTTGTGAACTCAAACCTTCTAAATGCAAGACTCCGTAAGCAAATTGTAACATTATGAATATCAAATTACTGATCTAACATAACTATTTCCAGTGAACTAGGTACCCGAAACCGACTTAGTTTTCTGGGAGAAAGAAAAATCTGTTCTACGTTGGAAACTCGTAAAACTCAAATCTAACAAGAAGGTAAAACCTTTCAGGAAAATGGAAAAGCCATCCTAACACGTGACCTGTGTTGCATAAAACATGTATTACTATAAAACAACATAAATACTTTATATCCTTTTTATAAGTTCAACACCTTCTCATAAAAAGTGAGGTTATGTCTACATGATACTTTCCCTTCTTTAAATTCTATATTATGAGCAAAAAGTAACTCCATCAAAGGTGCCTTTGGAATTTTAAACGCATATGTATTATAACACCAATAGATTATGTCAAATTAATAACAACTGTCACTGTCATACATGAGTTAAAAATTCCAAAGGCACCTTTGATGGCGTTACTTTTTGTTCATACTACATTTAAAATTGATAAATCTATCTGTAATCTTTTATTTAATGCATGATATGATTATTTTTGTGTTTTCGGGGCCGAGTCTTAGCCTTTAATCATTTTTTATGTTTTATTAAAGTTAAAATTTTCAATCGATGATTCCATATCATCTCAATATAGAGTCTATTAATAATATAGGGAGAAAATAGATTTCAGTAGTGAAGAATTATTTTTGTTATAACAATAGAGTGAAAAAAAAGTTTTTCTACTATAGATTTTAAGTCTAAAATCTTTACCCAGTACTGGTTTTTTTACTGTGTACCAGCGGTATAATAATCTCCTTGTCCAAAATCTAATGTTTAATACAATACACTGTAGTGATCTGTATTGTACAGGGTGTTCTGTTTTAAATGAGATTCACCTTATTTCCTGTATTTGCAAGATGGTGATGTCGATCGCAGTTCCCTTCTACATGATTCCTCAATATGATCTGTTATATAATGTAATTTATTTCTTTATTTGCTATATTTATATATACATTTCTTTAGCTTGTTCATTTAATTGGACGAATATAAACATTACTCAATGAACAGCTAAGATATTAACAGAAGATTCTCGGTTGCTCTCACTTGTTTTCAAAAACAATATTTTGATAAAATAAATAGTTTTTAATAACATCTTGACATTTAACTAATTAGAATCAGTAGTAATAAACGAACTATGTAAAAACCACATGCCGTGTAACGACCTCTGTTGTTCTGACTTTTTAATTTATTAATAAAGCTATTCTATACTACGTATCTACACTCAGCTATATTAAGTACAGTTTTATCGTACTTTTCTACAGTCTATGTCCTAACGGGTACTTTGGTAAATAACTGCCCTCCTCTGTTGAAAATTGCCTAAAAATTACTTAATGTATTAGTATTAGCTCTCCGTTCTGGGTTTAAGATGTCTAAATTAACAATAAAATTTTCAGTAACCCATTAATGGATTGTCATGACAGGACACGCTTCAGGCATCAATAATTAAATATGTGTGATTTGGGTTGCCTTACTTCTAAGCGACATATTTAAATCTATTTAATTTAATTTAAATGTTTCTATTATGATAAAGAAACACTCTAAAACATAATAAATAAAAAAAAGATAAATTTTAACTTGATTTTTCTCTTAATTTTTATAATTTTGTTTGTCATAGTCAACGATCTTCTGTCGTTGAGTGGAATTTGCACATAAATAGATAATGACGCCATTTCAAGGCTTGTTTTTACCTGAAACATGTTAATGGTATAGTTGTGAAAATGTACACAAGTACTTATCACTGCGCTTACTGTTTTTATTGATCAAATTGAAGAAAATGTTTGTCATATTCAACGATTTGTGTATTTTCATTGTAAATATGAGGTGTTCAAAGGTGTTCAATATTATTCAGATTTTGAACTAAAATATGTTGTTGCAAGGTAGTGTTGCAAGTGAGTTCTTGAGTATAATTGAGATTTATATGCCAAAGTTGGGGTCTTTTATTATAGAAGATCTGGGCAATTACGTCAAATATTGTTGCATTTTGTCATAGTTTGTTGAAAAATTAAAAACTAGTATTTATTTATGATTTGACTACATAAATCTATGTAATAATTGTTCCATAGGATGTTAGGATTAATTGTATGATAAGAAAAGGAAGTATCAATGTGTTAAAAACATTTATTTCAAATTTTTAAAACTGTATTAATTTGGGAAAAAACCAATATTGTTGCCATTGAGTCCTGGGGTCAATTTAACATTTTTTTAAAAGTGTCTGGTATATGCACAGAGAGAGAGGAAATTCCCCTCTATCTATTTATAATATTATTATTAACAATTAATTTAACTTTTATTAACAATTTGGTTATGAATTCTTAGTTTATAGATAGTCTTTTGTTTATAGTTTAAACTTTAGTTGAGAACTAGAAAACACACTAAACAATTCTAGTTGTAACTAGGAAAACCACTAACTTATTCAACTGTTTTTCCAAATCTTATATAAACCGCAGAAAATCTGGTGACGCTCTTTTGAATTTTTGTATTTGAGCTGAACACGCGTTTCGTTGGAAAGCAAAATTTAGAAAATTTTGAGGTTATGTTTTGAGTAGAAATATAAAACGTCATTCTCCTGTCAAAAATGTGAAGTTATGTCAACTTATGTCACAGAAATTTTTTATAGAATGATAAAGTGTTTTTATATAATGATAATATAAGTGGCGCATTTAATAATAATTAAATTAATTTGAATGAAATAAAAGTGCAGTGAAATTTAGTTGATGTTTGGATTTTATTTGGGGAAAGAATTATTATTGGATAAATTTTGGACTTATCTTGTTGGAGTTGGGAATGTAAATTAAAGATTCGTTCATGAATAAAAATTAAAATGGACTTTCATCATAGAAGAAAACAGCTATTGTTTATATTTATAAATATTATCCTGTATATAAATCGCTTTTTCACAAAAGAAGGTATTTGGGAACATTTCGACCATTTTGATATTTAAGCAGACAGTCATACCAACATTTACAGTCAACTACTTATCCAAGTTAGTATTTTTTTAATGGCGCCAATATTTTGGAAAATTTCTTTAAATTAAGGTAAGTTAACTCTTTTTTCTTGTTTAATTTATTCAATTAAAAAAAATTAACAAGACAAAGGGAATTATACTGTCTTATAATTTCAATTTCTTTTATTACTTGTGTAAATAATGTTAAGAACTTTGTTTCCATTTTGATTTTTTTTTATTTTTATGTTGTTGAATAAATTGTTCATTTGAATTTTGGTTAAAAGAAATCAAATTTTAGTTCATTTGTTGGTACCCTAATTAAAGCGATCCGATTGAGAAGTCTCTTTTATCTTTGGAGCGTGCTTTCCAAATTCCAATTGTAGCCGGTGCATTTTTATTCGTTGATAAAGGTGAGTGGTTTGTATTTTGTGTATGTTTTCACATTACTTTTGCCAGAATCTATTTTATGTGTTATTGATTATTATCAATATCTTTTCCCAAGTATTTATTTTTATAACCCTATACACACACGTTTTTGGAACAACTATGTGTTTATATATCGTAGCAGTATATTATTTAATATTTTAATTTTTTGGACTCAGTGGCGCTCAACAAACATTTCTACGCTATGCTAATTTGTACTTGTTTTGCTTTCTGAACTTTATAAAGAATTCGTCACTTTGCTTATAACTCTTATGCTAGCAGTGACATGATTTGAAAGATTTTTGAATGACTTTTTAGATTAACTAAGTAAAAATATTTTTTTCTACTCTTATACATTTTTTTAATAAATAAGCCAATTAGTGTTTCTTTTACATACTTTAACTTTATTATCATGGCTACAGGTAGTAGCCTACAACAAATTCAGTATTTGATAATAATTATATTACTTAATTGTTAGCGCCTTATCATACAAAATTATACATAATCGAAATTTACACTAACTGCAGGCTCAATATTTAAGGGCATTGAACCGTTCGGTGCTAACTTATTTTGTACAAATAATTTGTTACTGGTTAAATATTATAGTTTCAATTAAAAAGGTTGGATAAATGCATAATATGTTTTCTGGGTAAAACGTCTAGGTTTATGTCTGAGACTAGTGACGAAACAATAAAAAAGCTCATAAAAAGAATAAGCAAAGCTCTGGTAATGATTTAAATAAAATGATATTTTTTGGGAAAAAATTTCGAAGGGGTATAGCGATTTTAATTATTTGGCGCTATACTGTACCATTTTCAATTTGTTACGTCATTTGTTTTTAAAGTAATGACGTCATCGATATTTTTTTAAATGACAGTCTATATTTTTTATTGTCGATTTCGGTAGTACTTTTTATTCTCTTTTCAACTGTATACAATTTTCAATATGTTACATTTGAAAAAAATTGAGAAAAACTGCCCTAAAGTTCAAATATTAAAAATTCTTTAAATTTGCAAAATGGATCCACTCGCCCTATAAAAAACGTTACGTTTAAAAAAGTTGAGAAAAAGTCTAAAATTTCAATTAGACTAAAAAGAAACTAAACTGATTAACAAGAAGAAAATTCTAATAACAGTAACATCAATTACAAAAATAAGCACAGAAATAACAGTTTGTATTACACTAGGACTAGATGTTTAAAGTGACGATCCTGTACCATCCGACAATATCCAAGGCGATTATGAAATTCATTTCTGACATTCTGAATAGTTTCAGGTAATATTAATCGAATCTCATGTCGAATTCTTTGCTTGAGATCTGCTAAATTATTGAGCCGATTTTTACACACTTTACTTTTTAAGTAGTCTAGAAAGAAGTCTAATGGCATTAAATCATGGGATCTAGCCGGCCATTCCATCGGACCTCTTCTTCCTATCCACCTTCCTGGGAGAACTTGGTGCAAATAGAGTTATACATTAATTGCGTAATGAGACCGAGCGCCATCATGTTGTAACCAAACGCTATTGTTTGGTAGCTCGGGATTGTTTGCATTAGGAAATAATGCAGCTAATGCAGGCATCAGTTTTAAATGTAAAAATTGCAGGTATCTTTCTCCAGTTAAATTATTTGCGCAAAAATGGCCCTATCATTTGGTCACCAATAATTCCTGCCCATACATTAAGTTTCTGAGGATGTTGTGTATGAGTTTCCTGCATCCGATAAGGATTTTCTCTAGACCAATATCTACAATTCTGTTTATTAACCGTACCGTTTAAACAAAATGTTGCTTCATCCGAAAATAAAATACGCTGGGAAAACATTGGATCGCGAAGATAAATTTCCATCATCTGGTCACAGAATTCTTGTCTACGATCAAAGTCATCTTCTGTCAACTCATGAACCGATTGCAGCTTATATGGGTGAAATTCTTGAACTTTTAAAAATTTTAAAACTGAAGTTTAGTTTACGTCGTGGTTCAAAGCAATGCTTCTACTAGTTCCATGTGGATTGTTTTCAATCTCTAGTACCACATCAAGTTGTACATCTTTATTTAATGTCACCGGACGTCCACTTTTTGGAAGGTTCTTTACTCTTTCTCGTGTTCTCGAAATTTCTTTTCAATCCTACTAACCGTTGATTGACTTATGGGTTGATCCGGGTACGTTTCTCTAATTCTACTTTAGAATAAGAAAATAACATTTATTTTATTGTTTACTTCTGACAGCCGTACCTAAGGTTTTTGTTTTATACGGTGACTAGATTCATTTTGCAAATTTAAAGAATTTTTAATATTCGAACTTGAGGAGTTTTTCTCAATTTTTTTTCAAATGTAACATATTGAAAATTGTATACAGTTGAAAAGGGAATAAAAAGTACTACCGAAATCGACAATAAGAAATATAGGTTGTCATTTAAAAAATATTGATGACGTCATAACTTTAAAAACTAATGACGCAACAAGTTGAAAATGGTACAGTACAACGTCAAGCAATTAAAATCGCTATACCCCTTCGAGATTCTTTCCAAAAAATTAATTTTAACGAAGTTATCGAATTTATCTGCTACTTTATTTCCACACTGCATAACGACTTGTTCATTTTTTTATAAGTCTCCTCAAATTAAATGGCTTAATAATCGTGACACAATATGCTATATTATTATAAAGATGTACAATAAGAAATTTCAAAACTATCACAGCTATGAATCCTAGAAGATAAAAATTATGGTAACGTTTCCAACTGAAACTTAAATAAAAACACACTTGGAATAATTTAATTATTTATATACTTACGAAGTATATAATAACGTGTACAGACTATCACATATCACTACTCTATTTATAGTATTTAGTCGTCATCCTTTTTGGTAATTTGTATCAATATATATTTTTACGAAATAAAAAATTTCAAATGACGATTCTTCTCTTCGATAATATTTATTTTGCACATAATTTTAATGAATTGTAATTCTGATCCACAGTATTGCACACAATAAAATAAAAAACAGGTTAAGTAGAAGCAGTGATCGTTTTGCATTGATAAACTAAATAGGTTAGTGTACTTAATTAACGAAAATTAACCAAAATTATGCAATTTTTTAAATGTATGCAGAAAAGCATTTTCGAAGAGACAGATAGCATTTTAAATTGTGTTTTGTAAAAATAACAAATTTTAAAAATCTACCAGCTGGAATCCAACTTGGGATGACAGTAGTTTAGGGTTATTATCAACCCGCTCCTACTAACTGTGCTATTGTATCATATTTGGGCTAAAGTACGTCACACTTATTTTAAAAATAGGTTGTACTAATTTAAATAACTTTAAAAAAGAGACTAATGTATTTTTTGTCATTTTCAGGATATGAGTACTGTTTATGCGTGTTTAAGCCAATAAACAAAATGATAAAACAGAAATAATAACTACATTTACTTGAGGAGACGTTACAATCGATTTTTTAAAAGCACAGGTCAATCCTTATATATTTGATTTTCAAATAAGACATACGGTATTAAAAACAGAAAATATATTCTTACAGGAACACAGAAAACTTATTCTTAAGCAATGTTTTAAGGCAACTTTTCAGACTGCATAGTGCAGAAAATAATCTTTCAGTTCTACATGTAGGTATACAGGTATGGTCATCAAAGATTTATTGAATTTTAAATATGTTTTGCCTTATTGCAAAAAATACCCCAGTTGGATAAGTGCGTAGACTTCTCTTTAGATTTTTAATTTATATTTAATATAACCTTGGTAGTGTAAAGACTAGCGTGCTGGTCTCTTACCCAAGCTCCCCGGGGTCGACTCCCGGTACCGACAGATCTGGTTAAGATTTTCTGCAGTTTTCCTTAGCTGTAACACAAATATGCGATTTGTGCTATACGATCTGTTAAGTTGGTTGCAGACGCACGTTGGGCCTGAGTAATAGTAATAATCGTCCCTCCCTCCTGCACAAGCTTCACAGCTTCTGGTAGTAAGTAGTAGCAATGATTATTAATTAAGAATTTTTATCACCTAAAATATATTAACCATGCTAATGAGAGCTCAGCCCTCACTACATTATTTTAATGAGGGCTACAACCTTCGGGCCACCACATAGTCGGCGCTTATGGTGCTAGATATAATTACTTTATCAAGTTCATGTACTGGCAATTCGTCAGCAACACATCAACTATCATAGCTACGTCATAACAATCCAAATAATCTATTATTTATCACAACAAATACATCTAGTGCATCTTGCATGATCGCAATTATCTAGTTCGTGAATTATCCACATTGATGTTCCATTTTCCTGCATAAACTCAAGATCGTGTGTTGTGTCTGTCTTTTCCAGAGGCTCTCTTCTTCGTACTTCCCGGTGACCTTGAAGAACGCCCTGGGTATCCGAGAATGGCGTGAAAAATCTAAATCTGAGGAAAATCAAATCACTGAAAACGTTGAAATATTTAGGACTTTCAACACTGCTAATTTTTCGAAACTGGTTCTAGATTAGTACTATGCAGGTACCTAAAAATTAAAAAATTGTTGTTTAACATCCAATTTCCACAAAATTCTGCATCCAGGGTGGTCGTTGGTCAATTACAACAAAATTAACTAACTGATAACATCAGAGGCGTGTTTAATAGACTAAAAGTTAACTTGGCCTTGCGAAGACAGTCTAAAATACTAGTACTCATATAAATACTGTCAGACGGGCCCCTTTTTAACAATCTCAATATATAATATGTAAGCTGTTTTCATCTTCTATTTGTGTACGTATAGAAAAAGCTAGCAATACATTTCACATTTTGCAACACCATTCTCATGTATTAATTGCTATTTGAACTTTATACTAGCTTCAGCCTCCGTCCGTCCGCGACCTGCGGCTTAATATATTCGTGTCTATTTCATGGTATGGGAAAATATAATAGTTTCTTTTAATTAGAATTAATATTTGATCACAGTGTGATTACGTTTCTGCTACATACTACAGAAAATAGTAGTGCATAGTATAATATTTTATCCTACCACCACTTGTGTCTTTCTCTTTTATTAATACGCGCGGGTCATTATAATTATTATTGACTACTTATTATTATTATATTATTAGCTGCAACTGCTTAAAATTGCACTTTATTCCAACTCTCGAATGAAATACGCAACCAATAGTTTAAAATAAGTGATATTGGCCTAGAAATTACATAATCCAGGTTTTCAGTTCATAGCAGCGCGATTTTTACCTCGAAAGCCTAAATTATATTCTAAATGAATGCAACAGAAATTTTGCTTGTCATTATGAGTGCTATGTTGTTGGTTGCTACGTTTTACTACTTTCATAAATTCCACATAATTAAACTAGTTCTTAGTTTTGTTAATTATGACGTGCATAAAACGAAATTCTCATTTTCTACAAATACATTTATATGTACGCGCATCCATTAGATGGAATAATTTATTTTTTATAACGCTACGATTGACTGTGCTGTGCACTAAACGGATGTCATTTAATTTAATATTTAAATTAGATTTGTTAAATTATTATTATGTGCAATGCAAAGATATAAAAACATCGAATATTTGCACACATTTTATATAGAGTGCTCTACAATTTTGTTAATGCTATAATTATGATAATATAATAAAATTTAATTCTTGGGTATCGCTTGGGTATACTAAAAAAAGTCAATATAGGCTTGTTTGAGATATATTAGACTAGTTACGTTAGTTGACTAGGTTGACTAGTGTTTAAAAAAAAGTGCTTACAATTGTATTTTAAGCAGGAGGGGATAAGTGCTGTGGATTGCATTTTTGAAATTTAGCAATTTTCCAAAATTAATTATTCGCATGGAAAATGTTTCTTCTAAAGTAAATTTCAACTTTTAAAGTTAAATATAATTTGTGACACTTTACTTGTTTATTATTATTATTACATTATACTTCTTATGAAAGTTATATAAGGTGTTCGTGTAAACATTGTAGGTAGCCGTGAAATCCTAAAAAATGCGTAATAGTCGTCGAATGTTAAATTTACTTTTGAAGAGATATTAAAACTTTTGATGAATTATTTTAATTAGTATCAATTTGGTGATGTAAGGAATTAAAAGGTTCTCGTTCTCAAGACAGGATCTTATCTAGTTTAACTTTAAGAAAACTGATTTAAAACTGTTTATGCATTTTATGTTGTGTACTCATCGAGATTATAAGTATGAGTAATACTACGAGTATTAAATTAAAATTTCAAAGAAGCCGTTTATAAGTATTAAATGCTCAAGGGAGTTTACTACGTCTGTATTCGTATAGAAAGTTTGAAATTGATTTATGAACCCGGAAGTCTACATGAGTTGGTGAAATTATAAAACTGCCGACACAAGGTATGGAATTGGAAATGCTAAGAAAGTACGAAATATATTTATATTTGTGACGGAAATTAAGTCATTGGAATGAAAAATTCACCTAATCATCTCAAGAATCTCACATCACCCTGAGCTAAAGATTTTGTGTTTATTTAATTTACATTTTGCTCTAATATTGTCTGTAATAAAGGTTAGAACATATTTTCCTTATCAACATGTTTTCGACAAAATAGCATTTTAAATTCTAAAAATCTCTTTTTTTGCTTGTTTTGTATTTTTACTGTAATTTTAGTACGATGGGCCTACTTAAAATTTAAAATGCGATTTTCTCGAAAACTATCGGTAAGCGACCACACGTTAAGTAAATGTTCTAAATCATAACAGCTGCCCCCATTATGAGGTTTCTAGTTATATTAGTTACAACCTGTATAATAGACGGTAAAATGACTCAAACTGTTACAAAAGATTCCTCAACAGTAGTGTTTTGTTTGCAAGACCAAACCAATTGAGATGAATAACTTGTACAACTTACAATTTAATTTTTACACATAGGCTATAGTAAACCAATTCAGAGCTGGAGAAAAGAGCTTTATCTACGACCACCATAGAAAGTTACACATTCCGCACAATCTAGTAACCGTAAAAACGACCAATTGCGAACAATCTCCAGACTCAACGGTAAAGACCGTGAGGAAGGATTTCTCACGATCAGTAGTTCTATTAAAACGCTATAGATGTCAGCACTTGCACTTGCAATATTATAATATTATTAATTATTTAAAATAAAAAATGTTATCAGTTTTAGACAAAGGTTAATTTATTTTTTCGTTGACCGTTTGTTAATGTCAATATTAATGAATGATTTTTTCTAAAAAAGGATGTATTAATGGACGTCATTAATACACTCTTTTTTATTAAGTAACTGTTTTGTGAAAAAAGGATGCATTAATGGACCTCATTAATACACTCTTTTTCATTAATAAACCCGTTTGTGATTTTGACGTTTTGATGATGTTTTACTTTGGGCAACCAGATATACGCACAAGTTTGGATTCGGTATTATTTGAAATTTTCTATCTTAAAATCGAAGAATTTTACGGTCAACGAAAAACTGTTGTAATCAATTCGTTTGTTAATGAGCAACTAATGATCTCAACTATTAAAGGCACTCACTCCCTATCGCTCGTTCGTGCTTTAAACAGTTTCGATCATTAATCGCTTTCATTAACAAACTAATTTATTAAATAACTATTAATTATTGTTTTACATTAAAATATATTTTGAATGCAAATCCATCTAAAAAAATTCAATTTCACGGAGAATCGAACTCTGGACCGACTGATTGCTAAGTCAGGCCTCTACCGTTAAGCAACGTAGCCGTATTGACATGAGTTGGTTATTTTCATTATATGAAACTGTGAAACTTTTAATAATCTTTATTTATTTCATTATAAGAAGTTATTAAAAAATTTTATTTCAATTAACGTAAAATTGATTAATTCTTTACATTATTATATAATTGTTAATATAATATTATTCATTATTATTGCTAAATTACAATAAAAATAATGAATGTTTTTATAATTTGCTACATAATTATTCACAAAGTGCAAGCGCGACCCAACTTTTAAAGTTACGTAGCTTTTCATCACAATACCTGGGAATGCGAGAATATGTTGACATTTCGCGGTAAAGGGCGGTAAAGTTGCGCCCTTGACAATTGAATTGTGATTGTTTATATAAAATTACTTTTTGAAAAGGAGTACATACGCATGATTATTTAGCTGTAAGTACTAAATAGTGGATTGACTGAGATTATACAGATTGTAAACGTATTATTACTATTGCCTTTAAAAATTTAATATTTACTTCTGTCGTTTTCCAAATTGTAGATGTACCATTAGTGAATCCGATGATGGGAAAATGGGGTGACACTTGTACACCTCCAAACATCGCGGAAGCAGCTCACATTACATCTCTTAATTTATTGTCAGAGATTTCAACGTAAAAAATATAAATGCGAATATTAAATTCTAGTTTAAATATTTTTTTAGCTTTTGGTGGTTTATTACTTTTTTTGTTGTCGTAGATACTATTGCTTGAGAAAATTATTTGACATATAAAGAAATCTCACTATATGAAGTTAGGTAAATAAGTACAATTACTTTATTAAAAAAAAGTTAAAACAGTATATGACAGGTTAATGAATTTGTATTCTTTTATACCAATTAATATACCTCGGGCCCATGCTTAGTCCAACCATATATGTGTTTTGGGGTAAGACCTGCATTAGCCGAATCTGTAAAGAAGCAAACAAGCTGACGCCACACTCACTTATATGAATGTACGTCCAGCATACCTACCCATTGCACACATTTGGTTCATGCTGATTTCAACCATATAACTGGTTTGGGGGTGGAACCTACATGGACCGAATATATAAAAAGACAGGATTACTGACAAACTTACCACGGTCACCAGATCCGCTCACTGTACCGGTCTATGCCTAGTCGAGTTAAGGAGGTGGTTTTGGAGTGAAACGAACTGGATCCAAATCTGTATGGAGACAAACATACTTATAAACAAATTTTTGATTTTAGTATACAAAGTAAGTTTCGCGTAGAACCAAGGAAACAAATCTTAGATTTTAAAGAATTATTATAACATCCTATTGAACGAACCTTAAATAATTAGTTATTTCCGCATTGCCATATACCTATTGGAAACGCATAGGCTTGGTATAGGAATATAAAAGCATTCGTAAAAATAGTGAAATGATGCGATAAGAAGAGAAATATATATTATAGTATTATATTACAATATTATGAATTTTTCGAATTTATTTTCCGTTAGCTAAAATACAGTTAATACCACCCTGTATTATAATATCTCAAATGTACTTGCCAAGTTTTCTAATAAACTTAAATAATGATAATTAAAAAATTTTGTATTACTTGCCAATTATGATAAAAAGTTAAGATGATTTTTAGATTTATTTATGACTAAAAATCAGCTGAAATAAAAGTTGGTATAATGTAGAAAATTTGAACACGCCAATTAAATTAATTCTATCATTGCTTAATTTTCAAAAATTTAATTAATTAATATCAACAAATTAATATCCAAAAAACGTATCCGCAAATGTAATTATTCTTAATTTTATGTGTAAATTAAGATAAAATCGAAAAACCCGTGTGCCTCTATGAGTTTCTAATACTACAAACGATTTCTGCTCAACATCGGTGTCGTCAAATTCACGCACAAGCTATTATTAGTTGATATAATAGTAAAAAGCCTCATATTAAATAATACACGCTTACCCAAAATAAAACACACTTTGAACATGACTTTTTTACCTCCCTTTCACCTTACCCCTCCGAATATCTATTCTTTCCTATCTACTTCTAAGAGAATGATTCCGCTAATTTACTTTTGATTTTTTTATTTTTTTTAATCAACTGTTTATTGAAGCTAGTAAATGTTTAAATCAGTTGTTATAAAATTTGTATAATAAAGAGGTGCACGACAGTTGTTGATGCTTTATGGCACCGAAATACACACCACACCGCTAGTTTATTTTCTACACTACGATTACTGTTTACGCAAATCTTACCGCTTAGTGCTGTTAGTTTTTCACAGGTGTCGCACATGATATCGTTTGGTATTAATGTTGTTTAGGGCTCATATATATTGAGATGTCATGAATTCATCTCATTGAAAATTTATTGGACGATTTGATCGTAAATATTAAAATAATTATTTCATGCAATAAAATAAAATAAAGGATAGACATGCTAGGATGTTAGGTATTTAATCTAAAGGCTACATGTTGGGTCACAGATAGATTTATCAATTTTTAAAACAGAAATCAAGAAGGATAAATTTCATGAAGACGTGACCTCAATTTTTATATATAAACAGTCTAAATTATAAAAAGGATATCAATCATTTAGATTGTTTCATAATAATACATGTTTTATGCAACCCAAGTCACATATTAGGATGGTTTTTCCATTTGTCTGAAAGATTTAATTTTCCTGATTAGATTTAAGTTCAACGATCGATAACGTAGGAAGATTTTTTCTGTTTTCCATGAGACTGACTCAATTTCGGGATCATATTTAACTAAAATTACGTGAATTAGGTCTATATTGTAATGACTACTCTAGCACAATAAACTTACAATCTTTGGTATAATAAGAAAGAGCATTTATTCTAATGAAGGTTTCGGCTTTGCTGATATGCTTCGATTTTTCCAAATATTGATTCATATATAACATTTTTCACCATTATTTGAAATCAAACACTTGGAGGATTATATGCAGGACAAATTGACTATAATCTAACTTCATTTAAATTGATGTTGATGATGGATTTTGTATAAGCATCGTTGGGTCTATCAAATCGTAGAGAGGAATCTTTATTTATATTTTTCTTCTATTGTAAAGATGTTCTTATGTAAATTTCATATGCATCAGTTACATAGTGTAGTTATGTATTCATTTTGTAAAGGATAAAGCTGGATTTAATGAGCTGTGTGTATAATTAAGCTCTAATGAGATTTTTTCATTGTCAATCGTTTTTGTTAATTTCTTCAGTTATGGTAAATTGTAGAATATAAGTGTCTTATGTTGTTTTAATCGTTATTTTGCCAGCTACAATCCTATCTTTTTAGATTTAAGATTAGTGTTAATTATAACCAGCTGTTTCGGTGAAGTGACGTCATGAAAAAAATTCGTAAGGCGGTTGTTTCTAAAAATTGACGTAGTCGGCAATTGTTTTGCTAAATCATATAAAGCCCAGCAGAAATTAACAATTTCAGTCGATAAAACGCATTTGGAGAATCCACGTTCGACTCGAGATCAAAAAGTGAGGTTAAAAGTGCTAACCACATGTTTGGACGTCAACAAAAGAAAATTCAACGAAGTATAAGGAATACTTACCTGGATATTTTAAAAATTAAAGAAGATTTATTTCGTTAATCAACAATTGGATGGAATTGTAAACGTGTTATTTATTGAACTAAATCAAGAAGATTTTATTTCCATTATTGATTTGGATATTCGACGTATTTACAATATAAAATCATCTAACAGATTTAAAAGCAGTACTACCAATTTAAAATAAGATTGAAGTGGATTTCGACGTACTTTATATACAAGGCTGGTCAAAATAAAAGGTTTTGATTATATTTTTCAATAACAAAATTATAAAGACAATCTGAATAATTTCAGAATTCTTTTTTCTCACTTTAAAAGTTTTAATTAATAAAATTCTTACCAATAAACCAATTTAAATTTCTTTATTAAAATTTAATTATCATAAGTAAAATTTATTTTAACATTTGTAAATATTTTTAATTAATAACATTGATTGATGTCAGTTTGCTCAAATGGAGAACTGTTATAGCCCTATGTCAGGTTATTAATGACTAATTAATACATTTGAGCAAGCTCAGGGAAGAATTTCCTATTTTACTTTACTGTTCTGTTCTAAATAATTTTTCTTTTATTTTTCTTTGAATTTGATTTTCTTTTATTCTCATTAATAAAAATAAAGACTGTGTTTTCAATTTATCTATGTGTTTATTTGTTGTGTATACAAGCATCCATTTCTTTTTCTTTTCACATATAGAGTTTAGCTTGCTGTTGTCCAGTTGCGGAAGTCCAAGTGTCTTGGTAGTAAGTTCTTTTCTTCCAGGTATAAGAATCAATAAGATTTTATTATTTCATTTTATTTCATGCTCTATCGATTTAAAGCTGAGTTAGCCCATTGGGAAAAGGAAAAAATATTGGGGTGTATATATTTTTTTATTTTATTAAATTTCACCGCAGATATTTTATGGCTTGTCCTGATCGTGGGGCATATTAAATATCACCTCATATATTTTATGACGCTGTCAACGTGAGGCAAAAATTTCTATATTTTATATTTTATCATTATTTCACCTTAATATAAAGCCCACTAGAGTGAGTACAAATCACAGACGGTTATCTCCGGCTGAAGTGAATCGATAAACTCGAAACAATGGAGTGAGACTTTGAATTTAACATTTTTCATCTCATTTGGTTTATTTTATTTTATTTCTGATTTAATTTAATACTGTTGTATAGTCAATTCTCTCGAAACTATTACCTTTAATTTATGAAATTGATTCTGAATTTATTTGAAATATTTAACAGACGAATAATATATTAACAAAGGTTTGAAAACAAAAATGTTTTGGGTTTGTTTATTAAGCAAGAATCGTTTTGTAGAAAAATGAACTAGGGGTGCGGTGTCACGAAACTATCGAAACGTAGCGGTCAGTGCGAATTGAAAAATGGAAGCAAATAGAGTGCTCTTCTTTATTTTACATGAAGCATTCCTAATGTTTCTCACTCCTGATTTTGCATTCCATAATGGCGACAAGTCGAGTTTTGGCAAACTGTACTACTATACAATAATATCATATACCGTTAATATTATTATTAAAAATTTTATAATATAGACTTAAGCATTTAACAGCTTTCATAAATATTTGAATGTTATAAAAGAAAGAAAAATTAATTAACGGGAAGATTTTCTTATGCAACTATCCATCTTTGTTTTAATTTGACGGCACTAATGTTCAGTAGAAATCATTTGTATTATTAAAGACTCACAGAGGACCCGAGTTTTTAAATTTACACACAAAAATAAATAAGTATTAATAATAATTAATTAATACTAATTAATTGTTTGAATTAAATAACATTAATTAATTAAAAAGTGACTAATGATAAGATTAACATAATTGCTATGTTCACGTTTTCTAAATTATACCAATTTAATTGCAACCAAACTGGTATTGTGTTTTATTTTTGAACTGTATCAACGAAGGTAATTAAAGTGTTTTTAAAAAATAACCTTGTGCCATTTGGGGAACATCAAATTGTTTGTGGCAAAACCTTCGAGAAGCTTTTAGGATATTATTTTAACATCTATTTATTTAATTTAGAAATTGATCGATATTAACTATTTGCAAATTACGAACGAATATGGATTTAACGTCATTTTAATTGCGATCATTTACATACAATTTGGTGGCGCCCAATACAATTTTGTGAAATATAATTATTATTCCTTCTGAAATCAGCAAGCTAGAAAATAATAATAAGAGTCTCTGTTTTT
Organism: Agrypnus murinus; assembly: GCA_929113105.1. NCBI lineage: Eukaryota > Metazoa > Arthropoda > Insecta > Coleoptera > Elateridae > Agrypnus > Agrypnus murinus. The sequence goes on along the minus strand of OV816030.1, from coordinate 5,880,053 downwards.
GCAGATAAGCAGCTTCGGGTATTTCAACATCAGTGTGTGGTAATTATAACAGTTTCTTATTTTATTTTGAATTTTGTCACTTTGTAACATCAAAAAGTATTTCGGACATAAGAGGTGAACGATTATAGTCCTGCTAAATATCGTATCTTTACATTCTGAAACTTCCAGATATTGATATTTTCACTACTTTAAAATGTTACACTGTTTAAATTTTAAAGATACAAATTCAGAGTACTATAATAAGTACGGTCTAGGACATTAGGGCGCGGCCACTAGGGCACTGCCATTAGAGCGCGGCCGTTAGGGCGCATGGCCATTAGGGCGCGAGGACAGTAGGGCGCGAGGCAATTTAACAATCAATAAAATAACTATTGAAATCATTCATTAGTAAAGTTTGAAAATTTAATACAAAAATATTATTGCACAACACATAGTCAATAAATAAAAACACGAACAATACTATTTAGTGGAGTGCCTCTAGAAAGAAAACATCAATTATTTTGGAATAATTACCAGCAGCATGAATTTAATGAAACCATTTGGAATATCTTGTAACGTATGTTAGAATCAAAGAATATACAGTGTGTTTCACTTTACAGCTTGACACCCTTATATCTTTGTTATTTATAATCGAATCAATTCCAAATTATCAGGTATAGAATCCCTTAAAAGAAGTTTGTGTTTAATTTGAAACTCCATTTATCATAAACCGCCAGCCTACTATGATCAAAGAAAGATGCAAGTCATTGAAAAAACATAGTAGGTCTTCTTTAATTGGAAAAGTCGTTACGGAAATTTGTTCTGGACCACCTGAAAATCATAAAACCAAATTCTGGTTAAAATGGCTTTAAATTCTTATTGGTCGCTGAAAAGAGAGAAACAGTATCTTGGAACTGTTTCTTCTTCCAACCAAACGAACAGTTTCACCCTTTACAACAGCCAATAATTTCAGCCATTTTGTTAAATAAAATGCCAACACAAGTTACTATGATACTTAAAATAAATATGCACTTTTACTTAAATTTTAAAACTGAACAAAATTTTGTTGTCAACTTTCATGGCACTTTTAAACAAAAATAAAACAATTTCAATTCAATTATAATAATAGATTTAAAACATTTATTATTCAAGATTTTCTAACGAAAATTTGGTTTTGGTGCTTCCAAGTGGCCCAGAACAAATTTCCGCAATGACTTTTACAATTAAACAAGGCCTACTATGCTTTTTCAATTATTTGCATTTATGTTTGCTCGTAGTAGGCTGGTGAATTATAATAAATTGGATTTTAAATTACACACAAATCTCTTTTAAGTGTTCTATACCTGATAAAAATTTGGAAATGATTCGAATACAAATAACAAAAACAGGTGGATATCAAACAGATATGGATATAGAGCATTCATGGTGTTTATATCTAAGTGGAATGAATATCTTAAGATAGATAAACGAGATAGACCCTCAATATTAACAAAAGTTACACCGTTAAATTCTTGAAGTTTTGAAGATGATAATTCATGTATATTTGCTAGACTTTTACAGAATTTCTGACCCTTCCTTTTTACTATTGTTTTTTAACGTACCATGACGGAATCCAACTGCTCCGGTACAGTTTTTACTATTCTTCCTTGACCAGCTGAAAGATTTTTGTCAATTTAAAGAAATTGCCGGATACACAAACCTTTTGTTGCACTTCGTCGTTCCGTATGCTTTTGAAAATTTCTTGGTTTCTTTAGGCTGTATTTTCATAAATTATCTCATTTCTGTCACTTATGAAAACTGCAAAGAAGATTTTTATGACACATCTGTTTGTAAATAATTGTAGTTATTAAATATACATAAATGTGAACTCTTTCTTTTTTTACAATTTGTGGGTCAGTTAATATAAATATTATTAACATTATTATTAATACCTCATTTCCTCACAAGTTATACAATAATATACAGTATGTTGTTTAATTTGTACAACACATAATAATTCTTGAATCTCATTTTGGTGGTATGGAAGGTTCAATTTAAGTAACAATCTAACTTAATTATATAATGGCTGTTTCCCAAAATCATTATTAATATAATTTAAGATCCAAATAGATTATACTTTATATATGTAATCTGTTTTATCAAAAAATAAATATTTATTATCATATATAAAAGAAACGTTCATATTACATGATGAAAGAAAAATCTGCCCTCATTTGACGAATACATTGAACATAAACAAAATATCTAGTCACATGAATAAGTGCATTTTGAAATATTATAAAATATAGCATTGCCCTGCAACCAGTTCCATTGCATTCACCAATGCAGTATGTACTACCTACATGTAAACATATATGTATCACAACTTTTCGCGCCCTAGTGTCTACGCGCCCTAATGTCCTTGCGCCCTAGTGTCCCGCGCCCTAGAGGCCGAATCCTAGTGGCCGCGCCCTAATGTGCGGCTCCGTATAATAGTATATTAAAGTATTAGTTTCATAGGACACGTTGTTAGCGCACGCGTCCGAGTTTAGAAAACGACCCACGTAGCGGAGAGTTTTCTAAAGAGGACAAGTGCGCTAAAACGTCTTATGAAACGAATACTTTATACTATTTTTTCTATTTGCGTTAGTTCGTTATTAAATAATTAAAAAAATTACTTAGTTTTAAATAAAGTCTGTTAGGGATACTTTGGTAAGTAGAATAACAGTTGGCAACACTAGAAATTATGCATTTATTTTTTACATAACCTCGCTTAATCCGCGCGACGTAGAAATTCTCATTCTTATCTCATATACACAACGCCCGCTAGTAGCGGGCCGCTACTAAGCAGCAGGACCTCGTTCAAATTTGCCAGGTGTATTATACGTACTGTTGAAAATTATTATAAATTCAAAGTGGAATGTATGCCAATATATTTGTGACATAAATAATTGCTACTTAATGAATTAAAAACTTGGATGAAATAAGAATAATTATATTTCATTTTATAGAATAAATACCTTATTTGTCAAAAAAAATAAAGGGGTATAAATTCAGTAGTATTTTCAGCAAAGAATGATTTCTGTTAACAAAAATAATTATTCCTTGGGTCTTTTGGATATTATAACTTATAAGGTAAAGATATATAATTTATAATACTGAATGTTATTACGTTAAGTTTATCATGAGCTATTGCACATACACAACACAATCCATCCCATAAGATGACAGTATCAAAATTTACAATTTCGTTAATAGTCAAGTAAAAACCGTTACGCCCTTAAAAGTACTATTTATTATTCGGCGCATTTATATGGCCTGCAAGACTAGTTTTGCAAGCGTTGCATTCCAGTTGTAAGAAGTCACTGCGTAAATAAGATGAGTTTGACATTCTAAGAACAGCTGTCTAACAGTGATATCAACTTTAAAAAATAAAATGTTACTGTTTACAGTATTCTAGAAAATTAAGCCATTAGGACACGCAAATATAAAAAAGCTTTTTCAAGTTCATACCTTCAGAATTCTCGAGCCGAATCACAATATTAAGCTGCAGACTTGTACAATTTTAGATATTTTAAAGATTTATAATCTAAAATCTTATTCTTATTAAGCTGGACAATCTTTATGTAACAATGCATCTTATATAAAATAAAAATCTAAAATGTAAACGAAAAATTAGGTTATACTAAATTTAACCCAACCAGACATCAAAACATAATTTACATACTTATATATCGCACTGTTCAAATATAGTAAATACCGCTAATTGCCTTTAAACAACAATATCACATCACATAATCATATTAAGTCTTTTTTATAACAATAATTTACTTAATAAATGTTTCAATTGCATTAAAATTTGTCTTTAAATTAATTATTAATTTAAAAATATCCCAATTGCAAATTTCTATAATATAATTAATTGCCCTTGATAAAACAGTCTCGAAAATTTTACAACCTAGATTATATGCAGCAGATTCTAATTTATTTGTTTGACTGTGTTCATTTGACCTACTTTATATAAAACAGGCTTTAAATCTAAGTACATACATACAGGTATATATAGTTACATATATATCTGTAAATTGCATTACATCATGGCGTTTTTAACAGGATTTCCTCCTTTAAAACTATTCCGAACTGAACCAATCATTTAAAGAATTTCCTTTGGAGCTTAAAAACGACAACTGGCTTCTAATTAAGAAAATGTTATTTTTCAGTTTTTTGTGTCTTTGGTAACTGAAGATTAGTTTATTTATTAGAAGTATTAGTTTTTAGTTCTTTTTCTGATACGGATCCAGTGACCTGTAAACCAGCAAAACTTTTTCTAACACTAATAAATTGATTAAATAGTTCGAAAGATAAAGCAAGCAGTAAGAAGTTTTTAGTTGATTACAGATTGCATTAGATAAATGTGATTCAAAACATTTTAGATTATTGCAGATGTTTCTATTTTCTTTAGCTTGGCTCTAATGTTCGTATCTGATTGGTGTCGTGTCTTGACTTTTAAGAAAATCTACCACTACTCTATTATCGAATACACGTATGTTGGTGTTGCATACACCTTCTCAAATATTTTCTTTGCTTGTCAAATTATCTTACCTCAGTTTCTGAAAACTTACTAATAATCGGGTAAAGATGATTCTTGAATAGTTAATATGGGAAAACACAAAAATTAACAACATTCTAATTGAAATATTTTTATTAGAACACAACCAGGACGGTGAGATAACGTCAGTAAAAAATACACTGAAAACGATCGTTTTAGTCGGATTTTAACAGATACGATAAGTAAGAAAACAAGGATTCACCTCTTGCCAACTAAAAATTATTTAAGATAGATCGTCTACGATTTTTTTATTATCTTGACTATTGAACAACTATAATTAACTGTAGGTTTAATTTAAGAAGGCTGTGCTAGTAACACATACAATGAAAAAGCAAAAAGTCTTTTAAAATGTATTCGTACATCTTCTAGATTAAAATATTAAAGATTATCTTTTAATTCAGAAGAAATGCATACAACGAAACGTTATATACCGGTTACAAACTGTATATACATAGATAAGTTTATTCTAGTACTTACTGTAGTAGGTAATCGACCAGTTTCAAATACAGTGGACATCAAAAGCGGATTTGACTGTGAAAAGAGCCGTTCATAATAGGCTAGGTTTATATTTGTTGCCCTTTATTGCCTACAGCGCGAGGATTTATAGGTAAACCTTTTCACGTAAAATATTATTAAATTATTATTAACAAATACTTTTTAACAACGATACTAAAATAAAACAAAATTAAATCGCGTCAATTGTAGGATTGTATTAATAAATTATTTGCTTTTCTATATAATATTGGACTTCAATGTTTCGTATTTCAAAAGACAAATTGTATTTTATTAATTTAAAACAAAATAAATTTTAACAACTTGTTAAATGTAAGCTGCTTATAAAATATGATTTCATCGTTTGAGTATACATATATATATTGAGGAGAATCCGCCCTAAAATATGGACACAAATATGATGAGAAAATTTTTGAAAAATTTCCCTTTATTTTGATTTACCGGGCGCCTAAATAAATATTTTTAGAATAATTAGAAACCTTATATGTGTTAGGAAAAAATTAATTTTTTAATATTTTTGACATACATTCAATACGGTGCGGAATTTAATATATATGTGATGTGAATTCTAAAAGGCTTTTTAAGAATGCCCAATAAGATTTCATACATAGTAATGTGTTATTTCACGGGGCTATTTTTTAAATTTAAATTAACCAATTGAGAATTTCCCAAATTAAATAGAAAATGAATGAAAATTGATAAATTTTAAAATTGATTTATAAAAGTTGATAATCAATAACACATAGAACCAACTCTGGCAAAAGTAAAGTGACAACATACACAAAATATAAACCACTTACTTATACCATCAAAGAAAAATGCACCGGCAACTATTCAAAATTTGGAAATGTAAGTTCCAAAAATAAATGAGACTTGTCAGACGGGTCGCTTCAATTAGGGGACTAATTAAATTATATCTATCAAACATTGTTAAATGTCCATACAAAAAAATAAACAAACAAAAAAAAATAGAATAAACAAAAGTTTGACTTTCTTTAATCAAAATTCAAATGAACAATTCATTCAACAACAAAAAATATTTAACTCGAAATTGGAAACAAAAACTCTTTTTGCGCCTTAAAAAGAAAACTAACTTGAATTAATAGTTAACTGTAAATGCTGGTATGTTCATCTACTTAAATGTTGGCATGGTAGAAATGTTCCTAAACACCTTTTTTTGTGACAAAATAGTTTTGTAATACAGGATAAACTTTTTAATTACAAACAACAGTTGTATTCCTTTATACAGTAAGTCCATTTAATTTTTTTTTAATAATTAAATCTCCAAATTCCATTCAAAACTCCAATAACATCGTCTAGAATTTAACAAAAAAAAACACAAAATAAAAATTTTCTTGACCAAAAGAAAATCCAATAAATAGTTTCACTGCACTTTTATTTAGTTAAAATAAAATTATTTATTATTAACTGCACTACTTATATTTTAAAATTTTATCATTACAAAAAAATTTGACGTAACAGTAAACATAACCTTAAATTTTTGATGTTGACGTCAGATAATACAACAGAGCCTCAAAATTTTACTCTCCGATTGAACACGTGTTATGCACAAATGAAAATTTTCGAGATAGTGTCACCAGATTTACAGCGGTTTATATAGGAAAGAAACAATTGAAAAAAACTAGTGATTTATCTGGTTCTAAACAAAATTCTTTAGTGTGATTTCTAGTTATAAGATTATAACTAAATTCTTGGTTAGAAACGAATCAATAAATTTAAAACTAAAATTACATAACCATATTGTTTATAAATATTAAACTAATTGTTTGTAATAATATTATAAAAAGATAGGGGGGATTTTTTTCTCTCCACTGACATCAAACACTTATATTGGAATGCACACATAAATTTGGGATTTAATGGCAACCACCTTGATTTTTCCTTAGATTGATATCTTATTAAGATTTACAATCCAATACTACTAAAGTATGTGTGTGTGTGATTTGTATGTGTGTCCGAGCCCCATTCTCGCGTTCTATAAAAAATTTTCTGCAAGGAAATCTACATTACAGCCACTGGAACCGATTCAAAACATGGGGCTAAGGTTAGCTACAGGTGCTTTTCGCACTAGCCCTGCGCTGTACCTATGTTGCGAATCAGGTTTTCTCCCACTTGAACAGAGGCGATTATATCTTCTTTCCCGCTATGCTGTAAAGATATAGGGACAACCCCAACACCCTACCCACGGTAGTTTTTTCTCCGATAAGCATCACGACATTTATTCATCTCGCCGCACAATTACGCGACAAAATTTTTTAAAGTAGGTCATGTTAGAGATGGGTTGGGCTCATTCGACTCCAATATTAATAAAGTTGATTTGTATGTGTGTCCGAGCCCCATTCTCGCGTTCTATAAGGGCTGGAGAGATGGGCTTGGGCTCATTCGACGCGTAATTTGCCGAGGATAATGCACGACCGCAAGAAAATTTTTTAAATTAGGTTATGTTTTAAAATTTTTTAAATTAGGTCATGTTTTAAAAAATCGATAAATGCTGATTCTATCGTACTATTTAGTGCTATTGAGTGTTATTTGGTACTAATATGTGCTCTATCGATAGAGAATCGATTGGAGATTTATGTAGGTCATGTAAATACTGACCTACTTTAAAAAAATCGATAAATGCTATTTCTATCATACTTAAGTGCTTAGGCCCGTAGGGCCCATTATCCTAGTAATTGTTTAAAAACACATTGTTACTTCTATTTTTCATTATAAACTCGATTCTAATATCTTGTAGAATAATTATTACACAAGTTTCTTTTTATCAAAATCCTAAATAAAAACTTTCAGCAAACTATGGCAAAACGCAACAATTTTTGTTTTTTAAAAGCCCATATCTTCTACAACATAAGACCCCCACATTGGCATATAACTCTCAAATATACCCAGGAACTCACTTGACCACATTACAATAAAATATTGCAGTTCAATATCTGATTAACAATTAAAATACTCAAATCATTGATTAAGAAGAAGATTTTATTCATTTTCACCAATAAAAATAGAAAGAAGAGTGATAAATACCTGTGTACATTTTCAAAACCATACCTTTAATCTTAAAGGTATGGTTCTCTTAAATGAGATTTACAAGAGTGAGCTCTTTAACAGTACGAGTAAGAATAACTATTCACATTTTTACATTTTAGCAGGGCACTGCTCTCTTTAATGGTTTGTACCTGAGTGACTTACATTTTTATCTTCAATCTTTAACGCTTCACATTAAATCATAAACTAAATATAAATTCATATAGAAAAAAAATATTAACCTTACTGGGAACCCAACACAATCTCCTGCTTTCCGGGCGGAAGCTCTACCAACTGACCTACCAGAGCGATCCACAGTAGAATGACAATTTTTTATACAAACTGGATATTTGCAAACATACAAAGTGTACTAAATATAATTGCTTTATCGAGTTCATGAGCTGGTAATTCGTCAGTAACAACTATTTTTTTAAAATACTCTCCATAAGGAAATAAATTTTATAATTAAAGGTAAAACTTAATTTTTTACATTAAATGAACAAGTGAAAGTGAAACAGATGCTAATTTAAATTAAGACGATTTAGAGACATCACCTTGAGGAAGCTTAGTTCCATACATATATGGTATGGTTACATTAACCAGCATAATTTCCAAACTTGATTAACGAAGAACTCACGTAATTTTTTTATGCAAACTTGTATAACGACAACTTTTAAAATCATAAGCAAAAATATAATAAACAATTTAAATTATTTGGATAATCACTATATATAGGCTCGTTCTCGAAAAAAGAAACCAAAAACGTAATAATTATCTCAATTGACGCAGAGTGATTGATACAAAATTATCTGAAACGATATTTTTAACATCTTTTTTGTATTATTCACCTACTCAAATTACCCAACCAACGTGTTCGCTTAAAAAAAATAAGCTAATTACTTAATCAATATGTATGAAATTGCATCGAACTCTTAAATATGAAACCGAATATGATAGCTAAAAAGATAGCAATCTATGTCGTAAAGTATCTGGAGCACACGATAGGCCTCATATATTATGGCAGCGTGATCTTTGAGTTAAGACCCGGGGATTATTTTATGAAAATAAAAACTAGACACTCCAAAGATATTAAATTTCCCACCATTTTGTTTTATATACTCTGCGTGCGCGTCTATGTTTAACTAGTACGAAATAATTATAAAATAGAAAAAGACAAACTTAGAGGACATGTTGAAACGCTTTTCAGAAAATAAAACTGTACAAATCGTGTATTTGAGAGATGTCGTTACGCAAGAAAACGGCGCGCTGCTAGTTTAGAAGGAAAGGCTAAAGTTGTCAGATAGCATAATAATGGGTTAGGTTTCTCATAAATAAATTAAACAATCAAGGTTATCCAAAACTGGTCTCCTAAAGCGGCGTTTCCTGATCATATAACCGTGCAATTGCTTTATAGAAATAAGTATTAATCGTTTTTATATTAGAGAACGTTTGTTTTGTTCGCTATGTTGCATGACGTGTGCTTGTGTAAGTTGCGCACCGTTTAGATGGCCACGAATAAATCAAAATTAACTTTACTCATTCTCTCCGCATCGTTTTTTAACATGCAATTAAAATTAAAATTCAGTACCGCGTTTTCTTTAGTATTTGAATACAAATAAAGAAAGCTTAAGGAGAGTGTGGGCCTTCTTATGTTAATTTAATTGTTTAAATAAATTAACGTTATGAGCTGGATATTGATGAAGATTTATCACTAATGGCGGTTGCCGTTTTATTGTTCTATAAGGAATATTATTTAGCATAAATGTCTTTTGTTTCTTGTGGTGTTCATGGTTAAGGAAGTACAAATACATACATTAGACACTTTTTTGATGACATAATAGAAAACAGCGAAGTAGGATTCTATAGTAGAATTATTTTATTAGCAGAAATTGCATAAATTGATATATCAAACAAATTCATTTTGTTATAGAACACAATCCAAGCCAACTGCTGCGGTTTCATTCATTTTAAATTTTTTATGATTTTAATAAAGCGTAGATAATTACACGAGTACTTCAAATGGTATGTAGAAAAACCAGTAGAGCTTTTGTCTAATTAATAAACAACCAATCAATTCGCCAATTTTACGGTTTAGAGGTTTGGAAGCATTTTTTTAACATAGATTTCTACCAACATAATCAACAGCCTGACGAATTGGTGAGATCACGAATTCAGTAGTTATGGGGTGTGTAGAATTCAGTAGAGAGTGGTTTCCTTACAAAATAAATTTACTATATACCATCCTATGCCTTGGCAAACAATTACATTTTGTTACAGAAATTCACTTTCGGTACTAAATTCTTCTTTAATTTAGGTTATACAAATTTCACTTAAGAGCATAAGAGGCGGCCACATTTCAAGTGAATAGTAACGTATTTCTTATTATATTTCTCAAAAAACATCTATAGCAAAGAATAAATTTCTTTTTGTTTATGCTACCTAATCGAACAGAGGACACAGACAAGCCAGCGTTGTGGGCGAGAAATAGCTACGAAGAAACATAAATAGCGGCCCAACTGTGTCATTATAAAATATAAGCGACATTAATACTTTGATGTTATGTTGACGATTGTGTAATAGAAAAACACGTCAACTGCATTTCTAGAATTCGACATTATTCGACAAAGATAGGGCGTTAGCCTAGTAACTGAGGGGTAAATCGACTTAATTCTTGTGATAATAAACATCTTCTTTTTGCTACATCTTTATTTTTATAAAAGTACAAATAACTGTGACTATTTCTTTCTGTTATATGAACGTTAGTAGAAGTTAACACGACGCGATACGCGTCTTGTAATCAATCGTTTAATGTGGGATAAGCGTCTGCTATCGCCTTAAAGCAGAATTTTATCAGTATCAAGTAACTATTTTGTGATGTATCCTTGTTATCATCTGGCTATGAGTATCCCGTGTAATTACGCTTTTTTGATTATATCTTCAAACGTCTCAGCTTATGGTTGTACTATAGAAAAATTACTAACTTTAACTTCCTGCTTGCATTATTCTAAGCATCTACACTTGTTTTCTGCAATTTAGTTCAATTAATTAAAGATTATAATAACGTCGTTTTCCCCGCCAATGTGTTTGTTGCATGTACTTTACAGATGAACATTTATAATACACACTGTTAAATAGTTTACATCCAGCTGTTATTGTTTGCTTCATTTCTTCCGTTCTCTGATGGATTCTATGTAAATATTTGCATTTTTGTACCTGTGTAGTCTTTTTTTTTTTCGAGTTGTATAGTGTTGTTGCTCCTTATTACCTAGAGTCATGGCTTTTGTTTTCAGTTTATTAAGCTGCATGCTCATTTTTCCTATCAACACTTTCTTGTACATTTTCAGTGGTGAGCAGTGTTACCAGATGTTAAATGTGCATTGACAATGAGGATGGACAGTTTGGGTCTTGTAGTAAGTTTTTTCTTGACATAACTTGACATAACAACTTTAACTTTAATATTCAATCTATTTTTACTTTACATTAATTATAGATATTTAGAATAAGTTTATAATTTATGAGTTGAAAGCACCCTCATCATCCCCTGAATCATTTTGTTTGATTAAATGAATCATTATTATATTAAATAAACCTATTATTAAATTAAGTTAAACCTTTTGATTTAGTCTTGTACTATTTGATTAACTATACGTCATAAAACCAGTGTAATCATTATCAAATCTAAAGAAAATTAAAATCTTTCGTTTTATGCTTTGAATTATTTGTGCTTGTATATAGTAAAGACATTTGGAGATATTATTAGGAACTAAAAGCTTTTTTGAATAGAATTTCATGATTTGTTTTCAAAATGCGTTTAATCAAGATATTAATTCATTTTTCTAATAGAATTGAATATAAATTTAACAATTTTTATTGCATTTTGTAGTGGAGCTTTCGAAACTGCATATATAGCATATTTATTTAAATTCCAAGAATTATTTCTAAATTAATTACATATTGTTATGATAATATAAGTATGAAGTATAAATTATTATATTTATTTAGCTTTTATTGCGGCAAGAAATAAACTAGATATTGACAAAAGTAACCTTCTCACCTTTTATGATATAAAATTTGTATTGCTCCGGTTTTGATACCATTTTGAATGAATGAATAAATCTTTTACAACAAACGAAATTAAAACAATACTAAAAATTTTAATTTTCCTGTAAGCGAAACCGAAAGACAGGTTTATATTTTAAATTGGATTTATAGATTATTGATATCAGGTCAATATTTCTATTTTCTTAAAAAATATTTGTAATCTAAAGAAATAATTAAGCTGTTAATATAATTGAAATAAAAAAAATATAAATTATTGATAGCAAATCAAATTATTATTTATTTAAAATAAATGACATTCGAAACTTATTAAATAAATTGTTGATTTTTAGAAACTCACTGCTTATCAAAAATGGTCCAACTTAATTTATTTTCCAGTCGGTCTTATTTGTATCTTAAGTGAAACAAATTAACTTTCTTTTTGAAATAAAAAAACCCAATATGCAAAGTTTACATAACCGAATTATTTTATAAAATTAATCAATAATAAAACTAACAAGATAAATTTTTAGTCCGTCTTTCATAGTTTCTAAAAATATATAAAAACCCTTTATAATAATTCTGCATGATAAAACCCCTATACAATGTCAACCAAATACATTTCAAACCATATCTAATACCTAGCTTAATTCTATAAAAACATCTTTGCAGACTGCTTTTCATCTACTTTATAGGCTTAATTAATTCATTAGAACATTTTTAGCTGGATCACAACAATATCTGCAACCCATTTAACATTTATCTATCAGACGAGCATAAAGCGTAGGTGTACCAAATATGTTTTAATTAATTTCTTTTAAAGAAACACAACCTCTCTAAAGAAATTTCTACAAATCCTGTAGTCAAGATAGTATGTATTAAGTATGTGGAATTACAGTAATACTTTCTAATTTTACTTTATTCTTACATTCAAATTCAAAAATTAACAATAATTCTTTCAGGTCAGTTGGTCACATTGGCATACAGCTTAATTGGAACTTGTTTTACCTATTTCAGAAAGCATCTCGCCAAAATACAAGCTAAAATCTTCCTACACTGAAAACCATGTAAACATAATGTAGCTCGTTAAGCTAATGATACAAACTATCTTTGTTGAAGAAAAACTCTTAAAAGTCTTAAAAAGTATTAAAAGTGTATTTATATCTATGTTAATTTTAAATTTAACTTTAATTCAACTTAAGAAACCCCTTTTCAAAATTTATTTGTTTTATTGAGGTTATGTAAACCTGCAAATCGGGAAATTTATGCATATTTGCCTATTAAATCATGTATACGCATCACGTCACTTAACAAACACGTAAATATCATGACAGTATGTAACTTATGTACAATTCGTTCAAATTGTCGACTAGTTGTTTTCCAGTAATTTCTTCCAATTCCTTATATGTTTTTAAACTTCTATTATGTTAATCATTTCTTTCGATTCCTACTGATTTTTTTAAAATTTTTTGAATTTTTATTTTCATTCTCATTTATTTTCCATCGAAGTTTCCATACCCAAAGAATTTCTAAATTGTATTCAATATTATTAAATTATGCACAATTTCTTTATTGTCACAAACTTCTTTTAATTCGTTTAACTTATCCACAATCTCTTCTAAGATTGCAAATTTACATTTGCTATAATTCTTTTCCTCTAAATGTTCCACAGTTCATTTAAATTCAGATATTTTCTTCCATTTTTTAAGGGATCTTTCTAAATCCCTTAAGAAATCATTTAAAATTCTCCAATACCTTCTTATTCCTAATAATTTCTTCACTTCTTCTTGTTTTTTGTGTAGAAATAACCACTAAATCTCCTTTAATTCGTTAATTTTCTTAAAATTTCCCATAATCTTTTAATATATTTTGCATAGTTTTTTTAACTGTCTACAATTCGTACAGTTCAGATCTTTAAATTCTGCTCAATTGATTTAAATTAGCAGAATCTCTTTTTGTTTTACAATTATTTCTATAGATTCCATTTCCATTTATAAATATGCTCTGCTAAATTCTTTGTGTCCATTCCAGTACTAAGTTTAAAACTTTGACACCTTCCCTGTTCAAGGTTAACTTTGAAATTTTCCAAAAATAATTGCTAAAATAAAAATGTCCACCACACTTTTATTTAATTCACTTCACTTGTTGAATATTATTAAACACTTATTTACTTAAAAAAAAAACTTTTCCTTATTGCAAACGGTTGACTTATAAATACAGTCAAACTCGGTTATAGCGAGATCGCCGGGACCGCCGATTTTTGCTCGTTATATCCGATGCTCGTTATAACAGAGAAGAAAGAATTGCAGTTGCAAAAATATTTATCTTATATTTACATAAATTTTAAAAACAAGTATAACATTTTTTATTGCAATTTAATTGATCAATGACGTTATTGTAGTCTGTTTTAAGGAGTTAAAACGAATGTCCCTTAAGTTACATTTAATAATACATACGTAAACTATCGGATAGTTTCTTACCGCAAGAACGTAATTTAAAAAAATGCGTCAAGGTTCTAACGCATTTTCTGTGACTATAAAAGAAAAACATTTATCAACACTTTCATCATCACTTTCCGCATTTTCATCGCCTTTTTCTTCACCAACTAATAACTTCTTGCAATATTTCCTCGTCCACTTGGTCTACTTATAGGCAACGCAAAATTTCGTGAGATTTTGAACCAACTTAAAAGTGCTTTATCAACATCGCTCTTTTCACATTCATTCACATTTCACAAAGCAAAATTTTAAGTGAAAGCAAACGGAATTTTACTCAGAGTTCTTTGTTTACAAAGCTACAAACGTAAGCCGAAACATTTGTTAACCTTCACATTGAAAATGTTCGAGTTCCGAGAATAACGTACTAAAATCATAAAAATAAGTAGGATTAAAAGTAATTGAAAGTTTAGGTGCAGGTCATAAATCAGAAATATGCCTACCACAAGAAGCATTATACTTAGAGCTCGTTGTTTCCGGGAAACGTACTCGTAGTAAACGAGAAATATTAGCATTATGCGAATACGATTTCAAACGTTAGCTATAAAAATGCTCGTTATACCCGTGCTCGTTGTAAGTGAGTTTGACTGTACATATAACCTTCAAATGTTGACACCTGTCAAATTCAAATTGATACCGCTTAACCTCAAAATTTTTTGAATTTATGCTTTGTGTAGATACATGTTGTTTGAATGATATGAAAATACAGAGAATCTCACAAAACTTTTGGTTTCTTTATATAGGATTAGCTTAAGCAATTGAAAGTGGTGGCAGATTTTTAGTTTATTCCCCAGAAACAATTGGGAGCTATGAAACTAAATGATTTCTTAACCAAACATTATTTATAAATGTTAATAATTTCCAAAATTAGTATTGTAGTTTTATAAAGGGCATTTTTATCTAGAAGATGATGTATCACAATATTAATTTGATTGCCGATTAAGCTTAATTCAACTTGACAATAGCGTCCATTTTGTATGCTTTTAGTTACTCATTTAAACATGAAATAAATAAACTAATTTGACTAATTACATCCTTTTTTCTATATACCATCCTTCATTATACTCTATTTTACAAATTTTATACATTTGTAGGTATCAAACCCACTAAATAATCCTAAATTTTACACTTTTAGAATACTATGTTAATATGCGACCAAAAGTGATCTTTCAAACCCCAGATCTCCTTTTTGAAAATGTACAAACATGAATATTTACATCTCAAATGTGCTTCAGAATCTGCTTTACAATATCACAATAAAATATCTGCACTCACAGATTAATTAAACTTGGAAAATAGCAAAATAGTGAAAAAATTATTGAAATCGTTCATGTGCAAAAATCTTTACAAATTTGGAAGATTAAACTTGCAAGTATGGCTTTTAGTTTTTGCATAGACATCATATAACGACATCAATGAAGATGGGTTTTTTGCATATTGTGTTAATAAGAATAACGTAAGATTAGAAAGTATTACTGTAATTTCACATAGTACTATCTTGACTACAGGATTTGTAGAGATTTTGTTGCAAAGGTTGTGTTTCTTCAAAAGAAATTAACAAAAACTTGATCGTCAGATAGATAAATGTTAAATGGGTTGCAGATATTGTTGTGATCTAGCTAAAAATGTCCAGATAAATTAATTAAGCCTATAAAGAAGGTATTTTTTAGGAAAAGTTTGCAAAGGTGCTTTTATACAATTAAGTTAGATACGGTTTAAAATCTATTTGATTGATATGGTATTGTTGCTTTATTATGCAGAATTAATATAAAGTATTATATATTTTTAGAATCTATGAGGGTAGGGCTAAAAGTCTATCTTTTTAGTATTAAGATTGTTGATAAATCTTATAAAATAATTTGGTTATGTAAATTTTGAAAAGAAAATTAATTTGTTTCACTTACAATATAAATAGAACCGACTGGAAAAAATAGTCAAGCAGCTTTATCCCATACAAGGAACAACCCGTATCCAGTGGCTTTTAATTAAAGTTTGAGGTTAAAAAGAACAGTTTATGTGAGGTTAAATTTAAAACGTCAAAAATTGTAAACAAAAAAAAGAATTTGATTTATAGTATGTCAACAATTAAAATTTAAAGACTTATTTAGAATAGAAAAATGTCTAACTAAAGTGAATTAATTAATAAAAGGTTAATTAGTGCAAAATAATTTTTATAAAAAGAAGATTAAATTAATATTAATAATTTAATACTTTAATACTTAATACTGGTTATTGGAAAGAAGATTTATGAAATGTCAACCTGATTACTTTAAACTTTTATCGAATGGAAGCAATATTTAATTATCTTCAAAATAAATTAAGTTGGAGCATTTTCTATAAGCTGTCAAACTACCAACACCTTGAATTTGTTAGACAATTGAAGGTCACCGAGGATAATTTTGGGCGCGAATAGCCAAACAGTGAGCTTTTAAAAATCAACAATTTATTTAATAAGTTAATATTAATAATCATTTATTTTAAATAATTAAAAATTTAAATTGTGATCAAATTTTATTAGTTAGATAATACTTGTAAATATCAAGCCACAATTCAAAATAAGGATAAAAAGATTATTAACATATAATTTTTTTATTTTTATATCTCTAACAATTTGATTATTTGATTAGATTAAAAAGATTAGTTTAAGAAAGCAGAAATATTGTTCTTATACCAATAATTTCAATTCAATTTAAAATATAAACCAGTCTTTCTGTTTCGCTTAAAGGAAAAGTAAAAATATTTGGTATTATTTCAATTTTGTTTGTTAATGTTAATTTTAAGACTTAATAAAGAAAACATTGCGTTATTATTTGTGGATTATTTTATATATATATATATATATATATATATATATATATATATATATATATATATATATATATATATATTGCGATGACTTTGCATAAAAAGAATAATTTTGATCTTTACCAACCTCGGCCAGCAAAATAAAAATATATATAATGAATTCGGCTAATTAAAAATAAAATATTGTTTTTATATTCAAAATACATTCAAATAACGAATAATTGCTGTTAGCTTGTAAATAATTGATTTATAAATAAATTAAAATAAAAAAAAAACAACTGTGTACTTTGGAAATGCTTCTCAACTTCCCTCTTTTATAAATTCTTATATGATTCAAAAATACCTTTTAATAGATTTAATAATGCAATGGTTATATAAAATTAATGTTACGTTAGTTCTTGACTAACTCAAGTTTACGTAAGAGAGTTGGGCGCCAGTTAAATAACTTAAATTAACAGAATTCAATTTAATAAAGACTCATCTCAGGGCGAATGTGGATTCCTGTGGTTTTTTTTAAATATACACAAATTGAAATTGAAATCACTTTTAAAATTGAAATCTAAATTAAGTTTAATGGCTAAATTGTTCAAATCACTTAATTACACCTCACAAACGATAGTCTTTTCTTCATCAGATACCACTACAAAAAGGAAATAACTTCCTACCTTCTTATATAGCGATGCTTCTTCCTTTTGCTATAGATGCCCTCTTTCCAAAACCAATTGGCAGAGCAAGTCACTTATGTTGTCTCAGTGCCGATTTCCAATTCCGGTTGACTTCCTTCCTTTTGCATGGCTTTCCCACATAACACCATCCACACTCTTGGTTTTGGTAACTCACTTTTGTTTTATTTTAATAACGGGTACTATATCCCTTTTTCGAAGAACTTGTATTTGCTTTTTGTGTTTAATTAAATAAAACACCGATTGATGGTTTTAATCGAAGATTTATTATCTTGCTTACTTAGCAAGTAAATTAACTTTAAAAGGTTCTTTATAAACGTATACACTTTTACAATTTATAACCTTTTTAATACTTTCGCTGTATTCCATTCACCAACCAACTTAACTATCTATTTACAATTGTACTATGTTTCTTACACGACTTTACTACGTCGCTTTATTTTACTGACTCCCCCTAAAATTATAATTTTCTAAGCTTATATACTATTTCTTATTTACATAATTATATTACACAATCTGACCTTACGAACTAATACAAACTGTACACTCATATAATACATAATAGCAGATTAATATTCTTTATAAAAATGACACATCTATTACAGGTTATTATACAGTACTTTTACGCAATAATAACGAACTATTTACAAAAACAAAACCTTAAAGAATCACATAACCCGTCGATATACTCATTTGAAATTATACATAATTGAATTACATCACAACAATAACTTGCGCACAACTGGATGTTACGTATACTTAAGTAATCGGTGAGTAAGCTGTTTGATAATAAATAGAAACATGTATTATTTAACCTTATTAAAAAGTATACACATTGATTTCAAAATCAATGACACTCCATTAAATAACTTAAATTTATTTTTACCAGGAAAAGTTGATAAAAATATTTCAAAAGTGTTAGTTTTCAACGAAGATTTTAGAATTTTCCAAAATTTTGACACTAAAATCCACAGCATATATATATATATATATATATATATATATATATATATATATATATATATATATATATATATATATATATATATATACTGAGATGTCTAGAATTCATCTCATTGAAAATTTATTAGACGATATGATCGTAAACATAAAAATAATTATTTCATGTAATAAAATAAAATAAAGGATAGACATTATGTTCATTATAGAACATAAAGGATGTTAGGTCTATTTAATCTAAATGGTACATGTTAGGTCACAGATAGATTCATCACTTTTTAAAATAGAAATCAAGCAGGATAAATTGTAACGCAAACATAACCTCAATTTTTATATGTAAAAAAGTCTGATTTTTAAAAAGGATATCAATCATTTAGATTGTTTCATGATAGTACATGTTATATGCAACCCAAGTCACATGTTAGGATGGTTTTTCCATTTGTCTGGAAGATTTAATTTTCCTGATTAAATTTAAGTTCAACGATCGATAACGTAGGAAGAGTTGTTCTGTTTTCCATGAGACTGACTCAGTTTCGGGCCGATATTTAACTAAAGATATGTAAATTAGGTCAATCTTGTAAAGACTAATCTAGCACAATAAACTTACAAACTCTTATACAATAATCCTGAGTATTTATTTTAATGAAGGTTTCGGCTTTGTTGATATGCTTCGAGTTTTACAAATATTGATTCTTATACAACATCTATCACCATTGTTTGAATGCAAACACTTGGAGGACTGTATGCTGGACAATTTGACTATAATTTGACTTCATTTAAGTTGATTTGAAAATAATTTTGTATAAACTATCGTTTGGTTTATCTGATCGTAGAGAGGAATCTTAATTTGTGTTTTTATTTTATTGTAAAGATGTCCTTGTGTAAATTTTATATGTATTAGTTATATAGTGTAATTATGTATTCATTTTGTAAAGGATGAAGCTGGATTTATTGAGTTTTGTGTATAATTAGGTCATAATGAGATTTGTTCATCGTCAATCGTCTTCATGTTGCTCAATTTTCCGGGTGCTTAACAATTTTTAGTGAAAATTTGTTTTTGAGATAGTGCGGAATTTTATGCATTTTTACCTTCTTCCTTTATAGATATGTTACCCATTAATCCAAATCCTTTATATAAAAAACGCCCTGTATATAGGGTGAGCAGTTTTGCTGCGGCTACTATTAACTTTCCTATTTTAAATGGCACATCCTGTATATATTTACTGTATATAAGACTTTATGTGTCTTATGAGTGTCTTATATTTTTTTAATCGTTATTTTACCAGCTACAATTCTATCTTTGTAGAATTAAGATCAGTGGTAATTATAGTCAGCTGTGTTTGAATAGTGACGTCATATAAAACATTCGCGAGGCGGTTGTTTGGAAAAATCGACATAATTTTCATTTGTTTCGCCAAATCATATATAAACCCCAGCTAAAATTAACAAATTGAGTCGATCAAAAGCACTTGGAGAATACACGCTTGTCTCGAGACCCAAAATCTGAAAAATAAGTGGGGTTATGTAGTAATTATATGGTTTATGTCAACTAAGGAAAAATTCAACAAAGTTTGAAGAATATTTACCTGAACAATTTAAATTAAAGAAGATTTATTCTTTATTCAACAATTATATGGAAGTATGAACGAGATTTTTATTGGATAAATTCAAGAAGATTTTATTTCCATTATTGATTTAAATAATCGACGTATTTACGTTTATAAAATCATATCACAGATTTGAATGCAAATGTACCAATTTAAATAATATTGGAGAAGATCCATTTACTTTATATACAAGGTTGATCAAAATAAAAGGTTTTGATTTGATTTTTCAATAACAAAAATTATAAAGACAATCTGAATAATTTCAGAATTCATTTTTCTAACTTGAATGGTTTTTAAATAATTAAATTTTTATGAATAAAACAAATTAAATTTCTCTATTAAAATTTAATTATCATAAATTAAATGTATTTGAACATTTATAAATATTTTTATTTGCTTGCATTGATTGATGTCAGTTTGCTCAAGTGGAGAACTGTTATAGCCCTATGTCAGGTTATTAACGACTAATTAACACACTTGAGCAAGATCAGGAAAGAATTTCCTATTTTACTTTATTGTTCTGTTTTTAAATAATTTTCCTTTATTTTTCTTTGAATTTGATTTTCATTTATTTTCATTAATAAAATAAAGACTGTGTTTTTAATTTATCTATGTGTTTATTTGGTGTGTATTACGGGGGACTCAACTGAGGAGACGAATCGGCAATGGGCGTTCCAAACATTTGCGTACCCAATGGCCTGTATTTTAAAAAATTTTCGTTAGAGGGCGCTTCGGTCCTTGACAACGCTCAGACCACGCTGGCCATTGTTGACAGTTCGCTGGAGTGCCATATGGGTCGCAATGTTTCATAAAAATTAGCCAGATTTGCGATAAAATTTGCGATAAATCGCATAATCTGTCAACACTGTCAGCGTTGTCCAGAATCGTAGCGCCATCTAGAAGTAACGTTCAAACTTGAATTAACGTTCAAGGTCGGGGACGCTTTATTTGACTCGTTTCGTCTCCTCAGTTGAGTCCCCCGTAGTGTGTATACAAGCATCCATTTCTTTTTCTTTTCATATTTCGAGTTTAGCTTGCTGTTGTCCAGTTGCGGAAGTCCAAGTGTCTTCATTGTAAGTTTTTCTTTTCTTCCAGGTATAAGAATCAATAAAATTTTATTATTTCATTTATTTCATGCTCTATCGATTTAAACCTGAGTTAACCAATTGGGAAAAGGAAAAATATTGGGGTGTATTTTATTTTATTTTATTAGGGTTCACCGTAGATATCTTATGGGTTATCCTGATTGTGGCGCAGATTAAATATCACCTCAATATATAATAAATACAATAAATATAATAATGAATAGCCCATGCTTCTTAATTTTTTATATATTTATTCAAATATGTATTAAATGTGTAAAAAATATAAAGATTCAAATGTTTTATTCAAAGTTTTGTAGAAGAAGTTAGAACCCTAGCTCGGATGTCAATTGAACAGCTAATGAACGCAAATATTTTAATAAATACAAAACTTCCAATAATTTCATTTCTTTTGAATTTCCATTGCATTGTCCTTACCAAATAGACCTTCTAAGGAAATGTTAGTTGATTGGCACATTAGGTTAAGAAATGTTATGTCGAAGGATAAGAAATAAGCGAAAAATCTTATCAAAATGGGTGTATCAGGTAGTTCAGTAGCAAAACTGGGCGTAAACTGACATTTTAATAAATAAATCTAGCATAGTGTTGTATGTATAGAAACTCATTCTAATAATAAAAGGCGTTTTACTAAAAACAATTTAAATTTAATATATAATATAAAATGCAAATCAATTCCAATGTTTTGTCATTGAAATAGTTAAATGTTAATAATTATTTAATACACTTGACAATCACCTTAATATAGCGAAGCAAACCTGTTTATATTTCGCTACGTACACACAAAGGTTTTCACTGCAGAGAGAATTCGTGTAAAACGCTAATTAAAAAATTACTACGCCTTTGCATACAGATATGTATGTGTGTATATAAATTGCATAAATCTAATTCCTAATTAAATAGACGTAATTATTGCAAAGAGTATGTGTAAAAGGCCTTGATTAATTTTAATATGGTCAATTATTTTTTATCTGTTTTAAGGACACCTTGTCATAAAATTTAAATCATTTCAAAGGTAACTAATTTGCAAAGAATATCCTCGATAATAGATTATTATATTTTTTATTCTTTTCAATCTAATAATAGATTTTGTATAATCCATCCTTGATTATAAAACGAATAATGCCGCACGAATAAAAGGCAGCGCTCGTTCATTGTTACGGACTGAGGAAACCCTTAATATAGTGGAAGTTGACGCACAAAGTAGGGTTATCGTATGGAATATATCAAATGGTAACATTGCATCCACATACAACGAAAGCTTTTCATGAACTGTTTCCATTGGAACATCGTAGACGTGTTGTATGCTGCAATGCATAAAATAACTGATGAAGCTAGCTTTCATTTCTATGGATATGATAATTCACAAACTGGGAGGCTGTGGATTGCGGAAGGATGAGAACTTAAAGGGTGTGCACGAAAAAATCTGACCACAGAAACATCAACAAAGTAGGGTCTTCTGAAATTATTTATTACCTAAAACTATTATTAACTTTTAACATATATGTTGCTTTTGAAACGTATTTACATATATTGTACATTATTACTGTCTATAACTAAAATTTTTAACTTTCCGTTTCACATCAGACATCAAATTTTGTACAACCGTAGTAGTAATCTTTTTGTCAGGTTATTCCACTTTTTCTGAAAGTCAACAAATTCTTTAGCAGTTTCATTTGTTTATCTGAGTGTTTACTTTACAATAGCCCAGTATTGTTCGATCAGCTGCAGTTTGGGGCGATTCGGTGGATTGCTATCTTTAGGTACAAAAGTGATCCCATTCTTTGCTTGCCAATCAGTGACTTGTTTGGAATAGTGTCATGCGGCCAAATCTGGCCAAAAGAGAATAGGAGCATTATGACTTCTTATAAATGGTAGCAGGCACTTTTTTAAACCTTCTAAATAGATTTCAGTGTTGATGGTGCCTTTTTCCTTACAAAACTTGAACTTCTTTTTCGCCCGTAAATGCAAGAGTGCAAGTCGCTTACCAGTCCAAATATTTTCTAGAAGATT
This sequence comes from Agrypnus murinus, assembly GCA_929113105.1. NCBI lineage: Eukaryota > Metazoa > Arthropoda > Insecta > Coleoptera > Elateridae > Agrypnus > Agrypnus murinus. Next base: position 5,856,227 of record OV816030.1, on the reverse strand, counting down.
CCGAAATTTTCTTTTGTTGCTGTTTCAGTTGTTTGCAAGTAAGAAATTATTTACCGGGAAGCTGTTGAAAGTCATTTTTGACGTACGGTTCGTGGTCCATTGTTACACAATCTGCTTTCGTCAAAAAATTGGTGTACAGTTTTTTGCGAGGGCTTTCGCCTTGGAATTTTGTTTTGCTTCCCGATCCGGAGTTTTCTGCACCTTGAATGTTTTCAGTCCATCCCTGTTTTCTACTTTTTGAACATATAATGAAGATTTTCCAATCTTTTAACCCCCCCCCCCCCACTGACAAGTTCGGATTCTACGTAAAAGCTTGCATCACCTTCCTTTCCGTTTTTTTATATATTACACCCGATTTCCTACCAGAACCTGGCTCCCAATCTATTGTTAAACGTTCAGAGAAATTGTTCAAAACTTTTGCTACGGCCGATTCTGATATATTTTGACATTTTCCGATCGCGTAATCTGACAATGCAAGATTTTCACAATGTTTGTGCAATATTTTTTGACGAAGCTTGTATTCTTTTGAATTTATTTGAAAACTACACAACGAAAACCCTTTGAATATGTCATTTACATTAAGATATCAATTCAAAGAAGCTATTGCTGCAATGCCACGTTAGTACTTGCAGTGTAGGGGCGCCTGATGTCATATTTAGGTGGCCAGGTTTTTTCGTGCACACCCTTTATGTGCATGAAAATTTGGTATAGGGTTGCTGTTTATCGTAGTTGCCAAAAGAAGCGGTTTCAAGTTGGGATACTTCTACCAAGATGGGGTAAATGCACATAGTGCTGGGACAAGCTCCTTATTTGTTAAATAAGAAATATAGTAGATGTGCTGTTAGAATATCCTTCAATTTTTAGAAATTAATTTGTTTAGACCTTCATGTGTTCTCACACTTAATATTCAAAAAATTTGCTACAACCGACTTGCCTTTACTTAACAGTTTTTGAACTTTTTGAAAACGTGAAATGAAGAACCGATTTGTGTTGTATAAGAGATTACTGGATGCTTCAAATAATTGTGGAAGAAAGTTTATTTATATTAAAATAATTGTTTTTACAGTCGCAAATATATACTTCCTAAGTTTCAATTGTAAGTATACTCAACGGTTAGTTTTGTATTGTATGGAATTTAATTTAATCATAACCTACAAAGAATAAAAATTAAACTTCCTACATTTTAGCTGTTCTTTATTAATGTAGACATTTTCACAGCATGTAAACATTATGATTAGAAATTTCTTACCAAGATGTATATCTAGAGCCTGCCAATTAAGTCCTAAACAATTGCGCGTACAACATTCCGTAAAACAGCAAAACCATAGATTTCATGGACAATATCGAGATATTATGAAACACGCAACCCTCAAAAGAATATATCTCAAAAAATCTAATAGCTTTTTAAATTTTATTTATAAATACGAATAAATATATTGTGTCTTGTTTTGATATCTTAAAATTGTGAACAGCTATTCCGATAAAATGCCACAACAAAAGAATTAGCTTGAAAGAAGACAACTTTTGACGCTCTGCTGAACCAACATCTCTTATAGAACTAACAATGTTCCTCCTTTTTTATGCATAACAATTAGCAACATGAAATAGTATATATGACTAGTATAAATAATGGAATATAAATAGACAATTCTTAATAAAGAATTCGAAATCCATTCTCTCTTTATCTTGTCGATTACATCAAACATCACAATTTAATTTAACTGTTACTCTTCGAATTTTTCATTTAAGATTGTAAAATGCAGGAATGCCGTTTAGAAACATGAGATGGATGCTTATACGCGACAGGTTATGTATTATATTATGTATATAATATTCTTATAATAATGAATTTTATGTGCGACATCGTCATAGATATTATGGTAATTGTATCTTCGGTGTCCACTTTAATATAAAATTGATAGATAATATCAGTGCAAAAATTTATTATTTGTTCACACAACATAGATTTTTGACCTTGAAATGTTAATTTTGTAGTACCGTTTGTGTATAATTACGCTTTATGTGTAAATGCAAGGTGAACTATAACCAACATTTAAGTAATTTCTAACAAAAGGTAATATTAAGGTTCTGGGAAAATGAACTTCGGAGTGAGTCAAATATATATTAGTATTAAAAAGTTTTTTTGCATGAAAAAAACTGCATTATTCATTTTCCTAGAATATAAACAAGAACACTGTATAATAAGAATTACGCAAGGGAAAATTATGACGCTCAATTTCAAACCACCTGGTGAAAAGTCATAAAACCTTCACGCAAATTTTTATTTTAATTTTTAATTTTTTTAAACATTGGTTTACAATAGCCTGAATCAGTAGATCGGAGTGTTTTTAAAAAAGTCATTTTCAGATAGTCAAGAAAATGTCTAGATCAGTCGCGATTGATGATATGAGATGGTAAGTGAAAAAAAAGTTGAATAATAGTTATATAATAGTTATATAGTAGTTATATAATAGTTATATAGTAGTTATATAATAGTTATATAATAGTTATATTAAGTTATAATAATAATTAATGTGGAGTTGTACTGTCTTGCGACTGAAATTGAAATTTTAAGCAAGAAGAATATCCAAAAAAATCAGAATACCAGAAAGATGTACCTTAGTGAATAAATAATTACGTAATAATCTCATGAAATGTTTTTGAAGATCAAAAAATCAGATAATCTTTAGTTCCAAAAGTCGTCCGACATATTGTAAAGAGTGCCTACTATATAATTATATAATCTATATATTTAAAACACAAGGCTTATTTTTGTTCCAGTTCGTTTGAGAGTTCCACCGGGTCGATCTAAGCGATTCTTTTTTATATTAAAGCTTTCGCTGTGTAGATTAGTCAACACTACTTAATTTTTATATATTTTTAATGTTTATATTTTTAATTTGAAAAGCCCTAAAATGTTTAATTTGAGACGGACAAATTGGACATTCACTTGGGGCGCCCTATCACTTTGTACGGTGGTGAGTTTCGAACTACTCCCGCTTATAAATATAAAAGGGTGATGCAGCCGTTAACTTCCATCATTAACAAGCGCTTAACAGGCGGTTAATGTTTAAAGAATTGTTAGGTTGCGTAGACCGCATAGTTGAAAGTTATGTACAACAGACGAATTATTATACGAATAATAGCTGATGGCAATTGCCTATTCAGAGCAGTTTCATATTGTTTCTATAAAACGCAGAAAATTTGTCAACACTATGTTTATGGGATGTTTTTGAAATATGTACTAATAGACATTTTCAAGAATGTTTTGAAAAAGATCGATTTTTGATTTTATTCTTCTCATTTCGTAAGGTAGAATTTCCGTATGTATGTATGTATGTAGAATAAACCGGCGGCGAGGGGTAAGCCAGAGAGGAATATATATCGGAAGAGAGGAGGGTAAGCTGAGAGAGAGAAGTGCTAGGCATAGAATTTTCAACTGGTTATGCTTGGTTGCGTTTATTTAAATAATCACTCACGAAAATCCGAAGGATTGTAATCACACATCGAATGTTGTATATAGGTAAATCCTTCAATGCTTTTAACCGTCATGTCTTGATAAGGTTTCCCTAGTTTCATATAATTTTTTAAATATATAATTTCAGGGCCAGCATAGCGATAGCAAATAAAAAAATATAGTTTAAAAATAAACCGAAACTCAATAAATAAATTGTGCTATATCATGGCAAATTAAGAAAAGAAAATCAAGAAATCTGTTAATGTTTTAGTTCCAAAAGTCGCCCGGCAAATTATAAGGGGCGCCAACTGCATATACAGTGCGTACCAAATGTATGGAACCGGCCTTGTTATTTCAAAACTATTCAAGGTAAATCGATAAAATTTGGTATGCATGCTGTATACAAAGGCTCCTATTATTTCCACAGTTTTATTATTTTTTTAATTGACAAGGTCGGGAGCTGCACAGCCAACTTGATTGTTTTTAAATAGGAAGGGGGTCAAATCGCATACCGTTTGAAAGGTATTTGCAAGTAGAATTCAGCTACATGCCACTTGCCATAGTTATCTCTAAAGATAACTTCGCTATTGTAAATTAAAGATTGGGAGTAGGTATTAAATGGATAACTAAAGATCCACTTAGCATGGGGAACAATGAATTGTTTTATGGTGTTTAATGTAACATCAGATTGTTGAAATCGTGTTTTAAGTTTATGAAGTGCATCTAGTACAAGAATGGAACATTTATAAGCGATGCTCAAACTGTTCCCCATTCGCCTCTTGGCAGTAATAAATTCGATTAGAAAATCCTTCAATTGAATTCAAAATGAACTGGCGAGGAATATTTGCTGTTTCTTCTCGAATTCGTTGCACTAGTTCATTCAAGTTATTTGGTTTATCGAGGTAAATACGACTCTTCAGGTAACCCCACAAGAAAAAATCTAGTGGGGATAAGTCAGGTGATCGCGGTGGCCATTCAATACGTCCTCGACGTCCAATCCACCTTTCCGGAAAAACGTTGTTCAAATAAGCACGAACTTCGTGGCTATAATGCGGAGGGGTTCCATGATGTTGAAACCATAGCGTGTTGCTAACTACGTTAGGATCGTTTTCATCGGGGTATAATCTTGTTAGATGAGGGATCTTTGACGCTGAAGACTCTGCAGACGGAAGACTTGATATCATGATTTGCTGCTAGTTGCTGTACCGAAGTCCTTGGCGTATTAATAACATTCAACATAACATTTACAGAATTTTCATCCTTTGTTGCTGTTTTTGGACGACCAGATTTTAAACGATTCTTTACAGTACCTATTTCCGTAAAACGCTTCATTGTTTTAATAACCGTAGATTTGGAGATTGGGTTGCGGTCAGAATATTTCAAAATTTTCAATATTTCTGAAACAACTGCGTTTAAAATTCTTCATGAACATCTTGGAATGTCAAAGGTTAGTGCGCAATGGGTCCCCCGAAACCTTACACCTCATCAAAAACAATACCGCGTTGATTGTTGTAAGCAATTTTTGGAACTTTGTGGGGACAATAAGGCAGGTGTTATCAGCAGAATTCTGACTGGAGATGAAACATGGGTTCATTTTTACGATCCTGAATCAAAAGAAGAGTCGAAACAGTGGCATGTGAAGGGGGGGCCAGCCCCAAAGAAATCCAAAGTCCAGCAACCGGCTGGAAAAGTAATGGCGACAATTCTTTGGGACTTTCAAGGAATTTTACTTTTAGACTACAAACCTAACGGAGAGACCATTACAGCAGCATACTATGCAAACATTCTAACTCGTTTGAGGGAGGCCATAAAACAAAAAAGGCGAGGAAAGTTGGCAAAAGGTGTTCTTTTACTCCACGATAATGCACCTGTTCACAAGGCTCGCGTTTCCGTATCTGCTGTGGCGTCGTGCGGCTTTGAAGAAATTAACTATCTTCCATATAGTCCTGACCTGGCACCCAGTGACTATTTTTTGTTTCCCAATCTGAAAAAGGACCTACGTGGAAGACGTTTTGAGGACGAAACATCATTGGAAGCTGCCGTAAATGAACATTTTGAGAGCAAATCGGAAATTTATTTTTCTGAAGGTTTACAAAAATTAATTCAGAGATGTAATAAATGTATCACTGTTCGAGGAGATTATATCGAAAAATAAAAAATTAAAATTAAGAAATATGCTTCTCTTTATACCACATTCCGCGAATTTAAAAAACACCCCTCGTATCTATGTTAACCAAATACCTAAAAGTGAACAGTTTCAAAGTTATCAGCGTTTTCCTGTTTTTTCGATATTTTTCCTGCTAATTTGGGTGGGAAGATTTTCAGCGTTACAGAAGCAGCTCTTTCTATTGGTTAATCATTTTTTTGGTTAAGAACTAGATTGACTACTATCAGTTACTGTCGATTTCAATGAGTATCGGTATTTAACTACTGTCTTTTGTCACCGCCATGATCATCCAATATACATAGCAATGCAGGGAGGTTACGTCGAAGATATATTATAATCGTTCACTAGTTATGTTTTACTGTAGTAATTTATTCTTATCCTTCTTATCTGTTGCTGTTTGTTTGAAATGAAAATGTTCTAACACACATCTTACAGTTATTGTTCAGCAATTTGATAATAGCTCTTTAATATACCCCATTCTGCATCGGTAAAAATCAGTTGAATCCTGCTATTTTCGAAGAACAAAAAGTTCGTCTCTGAATTCGTGAAGTCTGTCGGTCTGTCGGTCTGTCGCCTTTTTCCATGTTGACTTCTTTGAATTCTTCTTGAAATCTTATAGTACATCAAATTCTAAGAAACTTTTGGTTGAAACATTCTTTTGTATCTCTTCGGGAAAGTGGTCAAAATGACCACCGAAAATTTCGGTAAATTTTTGAAAAATGAAAAATTTTGTATTTTTTAAAAATTTACGAAAAAATGAACATTTTTAGCAACAATTTTTTTTTAACGAAAAGTCTTAAGGTAAGTACTCACAGCAGCGGATCCGCAGGCGGATGTCATACGATTGGTCGGTTTGAGTCGATTTGACTAAAACCGACCAGTTGTATGACATCCGCCTGCGGATCCGCTGGTGTGAGTACTTAGCTTTAGGACTTAGAATTTTAGTTTTTATGGTCAACATTAGTTTTCAAAAATAAATTAGTTTATTAAGTATACAGTAGTTTTTGTTCGTCATGGCAATGCTAGCTCTGCGCATTCTCAACTGGTTTTAGATGAAAACTAATAATGAAAATGTTGAACTAAACTGTTACAAAACCGTAAAATCATAACCTAGTCTGAAGTCTATAATTTTGAAATGAACTTAAACTGTTCCAAAAGGAAATCGGACAAATGACAATGGTTAAATACATAATTAAATACTGATACTATTGAAATCAAAAGTAACTGAAAATAGTCAATTTAGTTCTTATCCAAAAACATGATTAGCCAATGGATAGAGCTGCGTCTGTAACGCTGAAGATCTTCCCATCCAAATTAGTAAGGAAAATATCTAGAGAACCAGGAAAATGCTGATAACTTGCAAACTGACCAAAAGTATAAATCTTTGAAGAGGAAAACCTCATTTTTGGAAACTGTTCGTTTTTAGATAGAACATATATAAATGAGTTGGTAGGGAACCAAAAACGAAAGCTTATAAAATTTAAATATACAGGGTGTCCCATTTGAGAAAATGAGGTTTTCCTGTTCAAAGATTTATACTTTTGGTCAGTTTCCAAGTGTAGTGGTTCCAGTGTTATTTTTTTAATAAGTGCGCGCTTATATCTGTTAAGTGCCAGGAGAAGAAGTAGCTTCAGGCGAGCGTGCGCAGAGGGGAGTTGAAAAAGAACGCTCGAGGGGTTGTTCTGCACTCAAGTAAAAGCCTCTGTCCTTGGTGGGTCGTATATGAATACCGCATTATATTACTTGTTGTGTTCTATATGTGTGTATCTGTGTATATGTTTTTTTATTCTTATCATGAAATTTAATAAAGAAGAAATACCAGTGTTTACTGCAATATTCCGAACCTGCTTCAAAATAAACGTTATCATCGTTTTTTCCAGGTTCTCTTGATATTTTCCTAGCTATTTTGGATGGGAAAATCTTCAGCTTTACAGAAGCAGCTCTGTATATTGGCTAATCATGTTTTTGGCTAAGAACTAAATTGACTCTTTTCAGTTACTTTTGATTTCAATGAGTATCGGTATTTAATTATCTATTTAACCACTATCATTTGCCCGATTTTCTTTTGGAACAGAATAAACTCATTTCAAAATTATAGACTTCGGACTAGGTTATGATTTTACAGTTTTCTAACAGTGTAGTCCAACTTTCATTATTAGTTATCATCTAAAAAATAGTAGGATTCAACTGATTTTTACCCATGCAGGGTGCATGGGGCATTTTAAAGAGCTATATTATCAAATTGCTGAATAATAACATAAGATGTGTGTTAGAACATTTTTATTTGAAACAAACAGCGGCAGATAAGAAGGATAAGAATAAATTACTACAGTAAAACATAAACTAGTGAACGATTACAATATATCTTCGACGTAACCTCCCTGCATTGCTATGTATATTGGATGACCATGGCAGTGACAAATGACAGTAGTTAAAAACCGATATTCATTGAAATCAATAGTAACTGATAATATTCAATCTAGTTCTTACCCAAAAAAATGATTAGCCAATGGATAGAGCTGCTTCTGTAATGCTGAAAATCTTCTCATCCAAATTAGCAGGAAAAATATCGAAAAAACAGGAAAACGCTGATAACTTTGAAACTGTTCACTTTTAGATAGAACATATATACATGAGTTGGTAGGGAATCAAAAACTAAATCACATACAATTTAAATATACAGGGTGTCCCATTTGAAAAAGTGAGGTTTTCCTGTTCAAAGATGTATACCTTTGGTATATCAGATTGAACGCCCTGTATACTATTCAGTAATAAATTTATGCAGAATCGCGGATTTAGATATATATATAAGTGTCGTGTATTATTATAATCGTGTAAATGTAACTTGCACTATGTAAATTTATTTTTTGAAAAAACTTGGATTTTTGAAAAAATAACAGAAAAACTGAGTTTGCTCAGAAACTGTGCAGACTTTTGATAAATACATTAGGCAATCATACTTAAAATAAAGAGTAGAATCAAAAACAGTAAAAATATAGAGGGTGTTCCATTGAAAATAAAAAAGTTGATAGTAGCCACAGCAATATGACTCACCCTGTATATATGTATATATACGCAATATATGTATATGTATATATATAAAACCCGATACACTCTAAAAAATTACCGGTAAATTTACCCTAAAAAATGGAGGCAACTATGTTACCTCCATTTTTTGGGGTAAATTTACTTCAAAGTGTAATTTTCATAGGAAGTGGGAAATTTCAATATTAGGTTAAATTTGCATTGTAATGTTTCCTTTTTAAATAAATTTACAGATTAAAATTACAATCTCAATGTAATTTTACATTTTGACATTAAAACACCTGTGTAAAGTTACATGACAAAGTTAATATTTCATGGCAATAGTACTTTTCAGGATTAAAATACAAATGTGAAAATACTTCTTGAATGTAATGATAACTTGCGAAAGTACTTGCAAATTCAATTGTACCTCTGAGTTCGGGTGTGTGGGAGACCACATGACGCACGCCCGTAAAACTGGCTGTTTTCTACCCTATCCTTGGAACCTGGTTACGGGGCATCGAAACATGACTGGGCAATGGGCGAAGTAGTCAGGTCAAGTGTGTGGTAGAGAAATTCCTGAGAATTCTCGACGGTTACTCATACCGATCAGGGGGAGCCCTGGTAATATGATACCGGTGTGGGTGGATTCGAGTCTCGCCTTGGAGGAGGTCATTTATGGTCACCAAACGGAACCCGCTGTTTGACTTCGGTCATTTATGGTCACCTATGGAACCCGCTGTTTGGCTGAATCTTAAGGAGGAGAAGCGAAGTGAGGTTTATCCCGGTGTGAAGGGGTAAATTCATGCCAATGGGAAACCGCATGCCACCAGGTAATTGTGCTTAGGAGCTATCCCGACCACCCTATGATCCGGGCTGCAGCTGGGTACTGTGGCTGGGAGAAGTTCTGAAAGCCTTTGCGCTTAAGAATTGTTGAAGCGAACACATAGCCTCTCACAATTAAGACAACTTTACCTCAGCTAGGTACTCACTGGGGGTCTATTAGCTGTAGACCCATGGACGAAGCTCTGTCGAGGGCCCACCAAGCCTATATATTGGTAGATCGGGGTGGCAAAACCATTTAAAAACCAAGTCCTGCCACAATTGAGGTTGGATTCGATCGGGCAGTGGCTCCCAACAGCTAGGGACAGCATGTTGGGAGAAAAGTCTGAAGCTAGACTAGGTGAAATCTCCTTGGTCGTGTGATACGTCCCTCACAGCCTCCTTGGAGATGGAGCCGACGGGTGAGCACGTTTATCGCTCCGGTACTGGCCTGGAGAGTCAGTAGAGTATGGATAGTATCTCGCTCCAACCAGTGAGTTAATACTGGTAGCATTGTTTAGTGTAGCGACAATGCGCGCTAATTGAGCGTAACTCAATTATTCGAGCTTCGGCTCGTCTTAAAGGCGGGAAGGAACACCCATAACGTTCAATAAATTAGTCATGCAACAAGTACCTTAAAGACAATTACTACGGCCTATTGTATATTTAAAAGGTAATAGGCTAATAGATCACTGTAGAGAAGGATTCAGTTACCTTTTCGCGGACAGTTAGCCTTACATGTACCTCTGAGTATTACTTACACTAAATGGATTGTATGAAACATAAAATAAAATCAAAGTCATTTTTATTGAACGTATGTACGTACTTATATAAAATGTAAGACATTAACAGAGCTTCTTCTAAGGGACTTTTAGAACTGTCTCTGGAACACAACAGACAATGTTTCGATTCCACACTCTAAAAAATTCCCCTTTAATTTACCCTATAAAATGGAGGCAACTATGTTACCTCCATTTTTTGGGGTAAATTTACTTCAAAGTGTAATTTTCATAGGAAGTGGGAAATTTCAATATTAGGTTAAATTTGCATTGTCATGTTTCCTTTTTAAATAAATTTGCAGATTAAAATTACGATCTCAATGCAATATTACATTTTAACATTAAAACACCTGCGTAAAGTTATAACTTTACCTAATATTGACCTAATATTGAAATTTCCCACTTCCTATGAAAATTACACTTTGAAGTAAATTTACCCCAAAAAATGGAGGTAACTTAGTTGCCTCCATTTTTTAGGGTATAATTCACCGGTAATTTTTTAGAGTGCACCTAGAAAATTTAAAAATTATAAATTATATAAACAATTCTACACGAGTACCTTTCTCAATTACAGTTATGCTAGTTTATTTCGAATTCTTCAATTTTTGATTCATCCTAGAAAAACATTAAATAAAATATTTTTATTTTATCGATTTATTTGTAATGTAATACTTACCGATTATTCTTTTTTAACTTCTACTATAAAATAAGATTCTTCCCACTTTGGGTCATACGTGTAAATATTTGCCTTTAATAAATCTGCACTACACTACAACGAATAACAAAATATTAATGAGCAATGTACACTTTGTTCGATATCGATGGGGTACGCCTCGCCGATTGCGCAACCTGTAACAAGAAATCATAAAAGATTTGGTACACACCATTCTGACCATTCCCAAAAGCCCAATGTGGACTGTTCATAATGGGTTCCTGAATTCTTTCACGAAACGAAGGTCACCACTCACCAGCAAACAAGTGAAATCAGCTTAATAGTTTCTCATCGGTGAAAAACATATTAAGGCCAAAATTACACTGTACTTGTTAAAGTTCGTCTTATCTTTAATATTACATTAAAAATGAATCAAGTTATTGGGTAATAATACATTTCCAAGGAAAAGTTTTCTGAGTTATGTAAATTTACATTATGGATAGTGATGTTAACAAGCTAAGTGTAGTAGAATTACTTTATATTTGTGTAATTTTACACAATTAAAGAACATTTTACCACAACTATTAACGTAAAACAACTATTAACGTATATGTAAAGTTAAATTTTAGAGTAAAACTACCGCAAATAAGAGAGGAATGTTAACTCTTTCTCAAGGTAAATTTCACCTCATTTTTTACAGTGTATGTATACGATCCGAATCCGAGTCGAATTTCGGGTATCCAAGTCGTATCTCTATGAGCCACCCTGTACACAATATAATTAATAGTTATGACACTTACTAGGTGCTGTTTTAAAACTTTTGTCAAACTTTACAGAAAAGAAAACTAAGGATACTTTTAGAAAATATTTAAAGAGAACCCCAAAAAGTGCCATAAGTGAAGATGTGAAGAAATACAAAAAACATTCATCTAGAAACATTGAGTATGGTATTTTTGAAAAGGACATGAACTTTACAAAAATGCCACATAAATTCGTCATGCCGTTAAGTTGGAGGTTTCAAATACTATAATTTTGGTTCCCAATCGTTTTTTCACAAACGGCTGTTGCATCTTATTAATATCTTTTTGTCATTGTCAAAGATATTAAGGGCGAAACGTTTTAAAAATTGACGCTCCGAATAAATGCAAGCCAGCAGCAATTTATGGCAAGTCCGTTAAACACGACCAATGGGAAAGTTTTCGTATTTTTCCTAAAGTTCCCATTTTTCATAACATTCTTCAGTTGTTATTATTTTGTATTCCAATGTTGTTGATTAAACGAGAAATAAAATTAAAAGGTGTATTATTTATAAATTTAAATAAATTCAAGGTACTTTTGAAAAGAAAAAAGTACGTTAGATATCTGTAAAAAACATGAAATAAATTCAAATGCCATTAATATATAAGCAGGTAAAAATGAAATGCCAGAAAATTAATGTGCAAATTACGTTAGCAACACACACACATTCAACATTTTTATTTTGATTTTTATACATTTCAAGGTAAAATTACATATTTGTATAAGGATAAAGGTTAGAGTTAGATTGACATTATTCCACATACTTTGGATCTAAATTAAAGTTTCTTTGTTAGCAAAACTACATTTTACATTTCTAATGCAACAACCGGTTTATTGAATTATAATTTAGCCTAAAAACCTGTAGTCGATCAAAGATGGAAGGCTTCCTTGTTTAAAAGAGTTTTACTTTGTCTATTTCTAGTTTTATTATTTCATCCTACGCACTTTATTGAGATTTATTAATAAAATATACAGCATTTATCATCATTACATGTTTATTACCCTTTATTTTTACAATATTTAACATTATTCAAGGTATTTACAATTTAATCGTCAAATAGTTTTTGGAATTCACCTCGCGACAAAATAAAAATGGAACCATCCCATTGGAAAGTGAAAACAAAGAGCGCCAAAAACAGGTTTTTGGGTTGCCCATCGTTGTTATTTTAAAAAAGAAACCAAACGCATTTGAAAGGAACCGGTACCGCTACCTCTGGGGTATTAGTAGGCGGTCCGATTTTTTTCTAAATGTTTTCTATTTGCCTGTACAAATTTGAAGGACGCCATGTCCGAATCCCGGCGGTACTACAAAACTTAAATATAATTCTTTCAAACCATTCCCCTGTGGGCGGATGCCTAAAATTTAAAGTGTGGAACCAGTACCAGTTGTCCCCACTATTACAAAACAGCTTCTATTTTCTAATCGCTACTCGTTGGGTGCAATTCAAAATGGTAACCAAAAAAGGAAATGGATGTTTGGGTAGATTAGAATTAGAACAGATGGGAATTATCTAAATTAATAATGATAAAGACAGGGTCGACTTAAGTATGTATCTATTAATGTAAATCTAATTAATGACAGGATTATTTGTAGTAATTGTAACTAACTGTTTTATTTTACTTTATAGGTAAAGCAAAAAGGGAATTTTCAAGGTGATTTGCTAAATAATATGAATTAATGCAACGGGAGAGTATAATTCAAGGATTCTTTTTATATACCTACATAAAAATAACATTTTAGTTCAAATGTGTGTTCTCGATGTTAAGAGATATGAACTAAAATGCATACGATATTATAAATAAAGCCGTTCGTTATTGTGGCAACAACGAAATTACTTAATTTAGAATGCATTGTATTTTAAACATAAATTCATGATTTTTTCTAACCTTTCTATTGCCTTATTCTAAGCATCATACATCTTCTTGCACCAACCACAGATTTCTCCTTGATTCTCTCGACAAAATCCTCTCTCTTTTGACTTTGATCTCTCTTTCGAAATCGTTCATACCTCTTCGTATAATACAGGGTTAAGATATGTACTCTCTTAAATCATCAGAAAATAAAACTGATAATTAATTGAACCCTCATCGATATCTGCGGCATAATGATCGACAATATGTAATAAATCAATGGGTTGACTTTAATACACCATATATGAATATTATTATTATTATTACTACTATTATTGTTACCACACACGTACACGACACCAAAGGTAGTTTAATAAAATGTTTTGTAGTCGTATTGTATAGACTAAATAATATTAATATTATTTACTATAATATCAACATTAAAAAATTTTTGTTAGTAGTGCTAGCATTGATAAAGTAATTTTTGTAAATTCTTAACAAAAATATTTTATTGATTTCACGAAAATCTTTCGTTTCGATTCAATAAATGACTGGCTCGCTGGGCATCCGGGCAAATACGCGGTGGGCCCTACTATGCGGTAAATAATTAATTATTTGTAATAGCCACAAATATTTAAGGCTTAACTCAACATATGATTAATGAAAAATTCAAACTTAAATATTTAAATTTTAACAGTAATACATATGTCTAACGACAGTTGGTACTAAAACTGCAAATAATTTCAAGTTTCGACAAAAATCTTCAAATCCCCGACCGATGCGCTGCGATGAAAATACTGTTTATTGACCAGAAAATACCAGTATTATTGGTAATAGATCTACCAGCAGTGTTGCCAACTGGACGAAGATTTCTCTTTTTTTCCGGAAATTTCTATGTGCGAGAAAAGAAACACCTGAGAATAGGTAACGTATATAAAAATGTAAACGTGATAGTCAATCTCAATTTAGTTTATCAATTTTTCGTCTTGTTTCTGCAACAAAAGAGAATTGCCAATTTTAATTTTAAGTAAAGAAACATTAACAATGAAGTATTGCATTATTTGTCGCAACAGTTTATTAGTTTATTATTTATTAACAATGTTACAGCTTACTGCATGAGCTGTTAGATTTTAAACATTTTTTTTTAAATAAGATTTCAAACATTCATCAATTATATTCTTCTTGTTTTTGAATTTGAATGAATAGGAGTACATACATATAGTAGTATTTTGAATGTTGGCCAAAGGAAAGTAATTTAAACAATTTTAAGTAAAAAAGTATAAACCTATAATTGATAAATATAAACTTAAGTCATTAAAGATGTCACGAGAGACATTAATAAAAAAAAGGACATAAAATTATTATTGGTAAAACTGAAGGTTTAGACAGTGGATTCGTTATCCAAATTTTTAAAACATATAGTTTTTATTCTTAGAAAACATCTCTACAAAAATTAGTTGGGTGTTGAAACCATTATAAAAATAGAAAACAACTTTTCCAAACAAAGTAAATTTGTACACGTTTGATTGCGTAGAAGATTGTAACTTAAAATTCAAAGTATAGAAATAATTATCATATTGATAAACTAGAGAGTCGTATGCAAAATAAAATTATATCTACAGAAAATATTTAAAGCCACGACTGTAAAATATACTTGTTTGATCGGTTGTTTTCAAATTTCGGGGTCGTTGTTGAAACATTTAAGATTGCTTGCTTGGTCAAGAATGAATAGAAAATGATTTATTTTTTAATAACCGAAGTAACTTTTATGTTATTTAATGCATTCAAAGCATTAGAATTAATGCTTTGACTGTTCGTTTTATGAATCCATTTCTGACTTGTTTACATTTATTGCCTTGGATACTCCAAATTATCCGAGGCACCCGTAGTCATCACAGTATGTGTCGGTTTATTTCCATTTGAATTATTTATTTGGTTTTATAAAAGTCATTATCACACTTTCCAAGTAAATACACCAATGTCGTTTGAATATTTTTAGATTTCTTGCTGAATTGTAATTTTAAATTTGTAACTTATCTGGCAGCACAGCAGGGTGGTTATAGTGGATTATATCGCTTAACAGAGTTAAGTCGAGTTTACTCGGGAAAGTACTCGGATGAGTAAACTACAAACGCAGTGTACTTGCCTACATGGCTCCACTGCCTCGTCTCACATACACTTATCCAGTCTGCGACTCGGTGCGCCCGGCACCTCGACACCGGATGGTTATAAGGGGTTAAAGATTATGTAAGTATGTATTTTTAACTTAGGTTGTTAACGTAAGAATAGAGAATGAATATTTTATATTTCGAATTAGTCGAAAAAATGTTGTTTATTTGGTTGTATAAAAGTCATTATCACATTTTCAAAGTAAATACACCAATGTCGTTTGAATATTTAAAAATCTTTACTGAATTATAATTTAAAGTTGTGAAATGTGATTTGTTCTAGTTCAATTTGTTTTTTATTTCAATTAACCTTTTTTGTAGTTTTTCTTCTTTTTTTATTCTTAATTTAGCTTCTCTAGTTTCCTAGAAATGGTCGTTATGCTACCTGCGTGCACTTATTACATAACATTTTTATTCCAACAGGAAAAAAGTAATATTAAATAACAATATCTAAATTTCACTATAAATCTTCAATCAAGATCACTCAAGATTCATGTATAATGTTGAGAAATACACTTTAAGAAATCGAAATTAATTTTGAAAATCTTACGAAAAGAAACAAGCCATTCAACCGTTTAGTAGTATTACTGGAGCTTTAAGGACATTTTTATATGTATAAGCGTTTTGCAAGCAATCAATTTAATTTAATATCTCCTTTCCAGTACTAGTTTTGTAATTTTTGCAAAATCGTGTGGTCTACGTCTGCCCGTATTTTGGATTTCGAAAACGAATTACAGTTTAACCTTGCGCTGTCTTGATTTTCAGACCAGAACTCACAAGACAAAAAAGTGTTGGCAGCTTTATCATAAAAGTTTCAGGTTGCTTTTTTTTATTTGAAGTACATTATTTCTGAATTTCGCACATCAAGTTGCACGTAAAAATTTAATCATAAAACTGCACGTCCCACATCTAATAATATAGCTACCAAAACGTCCTTATTTAGAAGTCTTACCTAACTTTCAAATATAATTGTAGAAATAATTATCGGACACCACTATAAATATAAAAAATCAAAACTGTTTTATAATACTTCCGATTTACTTATAATTATTATTTATTTCATCATAATTTCTACGTTTTTTCCTAAATATTAAAATCCACTAGTATTCAATATCGTAAGATTTTTTTAGATTGATTCTTGGTTTAAACGAACTTTTAACTTGTATAAGGTTTCATAATTTTTATTTAACTCTTTTTCTTCTTAATATTATTATTTAATAGTTAAACAATGAAATAATATTTATTATTAATTAACGGCGGTTTGAAAGCACATGTATCCAACAATTTCATTTCACTAGTACAAGTAATAAATACATACATGAAATGCATAAATTTTTTGGAAAATGAATTAAACCTTGGATAGTTTATTTTTAATTATGATAATTTTATTTTATGTATAGAAATTATTAGTACTTTAATTTAGAGTTATTAACTAAACTAATGAAATAAATAAAGATTAGTAAAAGTTTCACAGTTTTATTAAAATACAACCTGACAATGTTGTTTCGACAGCTATGCTGTCATTATCAAAGGTAATATAATTATAAACAAACACGTCGCTAAGGTAGATACAAAAATAGGTAACTAGATAAAATAATAATAATAATCAGAATTAAATATCTAATACTTCCAGTAACGGAGAATTACTGAGCTCAAGTTGTTCATTCATTAAAGGTACCCTGAGTTTGTGTTTGTGTATCTCAAAGGCTTCTAAAATGTCTAATTTGCGTTTGTTAATACAAAAATGTAGGAATTTAATATTATTTTGAGGAGTCATTGTGTGATTTTGTTCTAAAAGGTGTTTGGCGTAATTAGATTTTTCAGGATGTTTATTTTTGTAATTAAATTTCTACATTTTTGTAATAACAAACGCAAATTAGACATTTTAGAAGCCTTTGAGATATACAAACACAAATTCAGGGTACCTTTAATGAATGAACAACTTGAGCTCAGTAATTCTCCGTTACTGGAAGTATTAGATATTTAATTCTGACTATTATTATTATTTTATCTAGTTACCTATTTTTGTATCTACCTTAGCGAAGTGTTTGTTTATAATTATATTACTTTTGATAATGACAGCATAGCTGTCGAAACAATATTGTCAGGTTGTATTTTAATAAAACTGTGAAACTTTAACGAATCTTTATTTATTTCATGATTATGGAGATCCACAAAGTAAGGCTGGAAACAATAAACTAAACTAATATTTATTTTATATTTAATTTATTTATTTTTATTTTTTTAATTTTATTACCACGATAAGAATAGCTAAAGTAAAATAAATGAACTTTTTATATTAATATATAAAATTTTATGATAAGTACAAAGTTTTAAATAGCAAAAATGTCTTTCTTCTCTTAATGTTTTACAAAGGCGTTATATGTAATAATTGAAAATTAAAAGATAGTATTGTAATAATTAAAATAAAATTTGAAATAATTTCTTCTGACAACTAATCTTCTATTTGCATGCATTAATAAAAAAAAGCGCGAAGATAAGTTTTGAAAAGGTGTTTGTTAAATGAAAAATAATAATAAGTACGGTTTCAAGAGAAAATCTTATTATACTAATGAAAATGAATATGCCACTGTAATAAATTTTGTCAACATGACAAAAATTCTAATGTTTATGACTATTAAACATAAGTTTCAATCACTTAAACATATATAATTTATCCTTAGATCAACTTTCAACTTTTGCTCGCTCTGTACTAATAAAATTTTGATCAGTTTAAATAGTTTTTTTGTCAATTTTATGTACGTTTTTCTTTCATTGTGATATTACTCAGGGGTTGATAATTTCTTTTTTTTAATTGAATTTATTTTCAACACTTGGCAATTCATTAATCCTATCCTATAAAATTATGTTTAAACAAGGCTATTAAATATCAATGATATTTATAAATATTTATAATATATATAATTATCGTAATTATTATATTATTTAATAATTATTACTTCTAATCAGAAATAATGCAACACTACTATTACTTAATGCAAGGTAAAGATTGAATTTTTGTCACTATTGGTTGGTACAACTCTATTTGTCTTTACTATTTCTACTTTGACGTGATCGATAAAGTAAGGCCCATCTCCGTGCATTATTTATACTTATTTATTGAATAAATATTTAATTGCGTTATGGACGGTTTCACAAAGCTTGATTAAGTTCTAATTAACTTATTCATGATTAAATTTGAAATTCAGAAACAGAATTGGATAAAATTCAAGGTCTGTTAAATCTCGGCCAATGAAATTTCTGGATTTCAAATTTAATCACGAATAAGCTAATCAGAACTTAATCAGGTTTTGTGAAACCGGCCATTATAAAACTTAATTAATCCACTATTTATATATTTCCATCTGTTTAATTGTTATATCCATCTAAAATTGACAATTATTGCACTTTTGCATAAAATAATATTAAAATTTTTCTTGATAATATCTAAACCGTTGGCAACTCGATTGCAAATGTCAAATTGACAATAATTATACTCTAACCTATATTTCAAACTTGTTGCTACCTATCTCATGTATTTTTTATACATTTTTTTATATAATTATACATCCTTATTTAATAAAGGATAATTAATTGTTGCAAGTATAATTAAACTATTATCTATTTATTAATTTCAAGTTTTTTTAAATATATTTAAATATTTATTAATTTTCTGATGGTAGTTAATATTTGATATATTGTGAGTACGGGGGACTCAACTGAGGAGACGAATCGGCAATGGGCGTTCCAAACATTTGCGTACCCAATGGCCTGTATTTTAAAAAATTTTCGTTAGAGGGCGCTTCGGTCCTTGACAACGCTCAGACCACGCTGGCCATTGTTGACAGTTCGCTGGAGTGCCATATGGGTCGCAATGTTTCATAAAAATTAGCCAGATTTGCGATAAAATTTGCGATAAATCGCATAATCTGTCAACACTGTCAGCGTTGTCCAGAATCGTAGCGCCATCTAGAAGTAACGTTCAAACTTGAATTAACGTTCAAGGTCGGGGACGCTTTATTTGACTCGTTTCGTCTCCTCAGTTGAGTCCCCCGTAATTGTGAGATTAAATAATAAAAGTGCTAACAACTCGGGCATTATTTTAACTGTCATCATCCTGAAAGTTAATTTTGGTTAACATAGTTTATTAAATGTAATTATTGAGCATTATAAAATATAAAAATATGGATACTGTTAAGTGTTTTTGTAATGGCTATTTGCAGGTAAAATATAAATAATGTTATGTTGCATTTTAACATTAACCTCGAATTCAGAACTATCAAACATAAAAACAAAAATATTAAACACTTGTTTGGAAAGCTATTGCTAATCCACCGTTGCCACCTTCAAACAAATGAATATTACCTTGAAGCTCCGCCAGATTTGAAAAAGATTATACAATAAAACAAGAAACTGATTCTAAGCAAAGCTAAACAATTATTTTTCATCAACCGTTCGTCCGAGGAAGGAACGTTTATAAATCAAAACATCCTTCCTTAAAAATGAATAAGGGTGGTCTAGTAAACAGCCATAAATATAGAACAACACGGCTGTGAGAAAATTGGAATAATCTTAGGAATAAAAATTAATAATAATAAAAATCGAATTACAACCTATACCTACATTATTTGTAAATATATGTAATATGCCGGATTTGAAAATGAGCAAGAAATTCCACCATCCGAGAAGTAATATTAGAAAGCCACCCACAAAATGTAATCCAATTGAACTAGATCTACCGGAGATTTCGCCAAATAGGCAACACTGTATTAGTCTTGTGAATTAAGAATTTTAGAAAGAAAAAGTCCCAAAACTGCATGTCAATGACCAACAAATTCTTAACCAAGTAAGAACCACCACAGACAGTGGCGCGTTGGGAAAATTCTGAATTTATGAAAAATGCTTACTAATGGTTACTTCAAACTGAAGATGGAGGTAATAGTCGAAACTAACGTTATATTGAGATGATGCAAACCTTTTTAATTAATGGCATTTGAGCTTGGATTTCCTATTCATGCTGTATGGTTCCAGCAAGATGGTGCTAAAAAGCCGATTCTCGACATTTTCCCATGAAAATTTTGCAGGCAACTTTCTTTGTAGCACCATTGTAAAAAAACTTACTAAACAATGTGCAAAATCCGAGGATAATCTTACAACCAATTTTTTGTTAGAAGTAAAATCGTAAAAACAAATTAATTAATGAGCGGTGGCGCCCTCGCCATACCTACTCGTTTGCCCTCTTTGTCAACGCCCATTTTAGATTTCAAAGCATGTTTACATGCGCAAATGAATTAATAGTAATTGTTGGTGAATTAACCAATTACCATCCATTAATCAATTAATAAATAAATGTACTGTAATTAGTAATTATAAAAATCATCAAAAAACAAACAAAAAAGGATGATAAGTGATAAATAAACATTCAAAAAACCCAACGAGATCAACACACAGCTTGGTCGAGTGGGAGGCTCGCTGAATCTCCGATTACAAAACCCGAGTTCTATTCCCGGTTGAAGTAAATTTTTGAATTGTTAATTTTGAATAATATATTTCATTAATAGACTATTATAATATTTATAAAAAGGAATAACATACAATTAAATACTAATATGGTACATATTGCTACGATTATTTATAATGAGATGTACAAAAAAAACCTTAAATAAATAGCTTAGATTTTTAAATCAAAACAATATTTGGCGCCAACAGTTTGCCAACTGAAATTGTTACAAAACAGCAATCCTCTGTTTTCCGTGAGGTTTAAATACTAAAATGGTGGAACAAGCAGCATCTACTTCTCTTTTAAATAATGTCCAAATAAATGGTATTAATAAATAAAATTAAACCCAATTGCTTGCTTGAAATATGGTGTCCATTTAATAATTCAGTTTTTAAATTCCCTTCCAATATCCAAATTATAACGAAGGTTAAAAGTTCCATTACCATCCAAATAAGATTTTCTTCTTGTAATTAAATATTATTCCACAAATAAATTCCCAACACTGATTATTATATCAATTAAATGTAATTATTGTTAAAAATAAAAGTCAAATTCAAGATCTTCGATGATTATTGATCACTTTGATATTTCAACAAAGTATAACCTAACTTTTTTTTACGTTTAGTTTGTTTACAAAATTATCGAACTCACTGCATAACCTTAAAATACTAAAATTGCTCTCAACATGTGTGCACTGTCTGAAAAATTTAAAATAACACTATATGACACTTGTATTGACACAAAAATGTATGGTCACTATAGAAAGCCAACCAAATCACATTTCCTATACCACTATCAGATAACTAAAATAACTTAATGACTTCAAAATTCCTATTTACTTGCTCCTTCCTATCTTGACAAAATCCAACCTTACATCCTAAAAAACATTATTTACTTGCTTTTAGATAAGAATAACATCAAAATAGTAACTACATTGCCTAATTTCGGATTGCAATGGCAAAACGTACAAACTTGCATTTTCTTTCAATGATATCTTCTACAAAAAACAACCCCAACAGTAAAATTTGTTTCAAGATTGTGCTTAGGAAACTACTTGACAAAACAGCAATGAAGCATATACCCACGAATTGTACAATCTATCTAAAGACAAGAATCTAAGATTTAAAGATATCACTATCTCGTTAACTTAGAACATCATTTTTTATACAAATAAATTAGCTAAGGTAGCAAATACTTGCATACATCATCACTACCATGCACCTTGTCTGATTTATTTCAAAACTTGCCTTCAAATGGCCTCAACTCCATTTTACTCACTTATCTAGGTAACGATTTCACAACGTTAGCTGAACAATGAAAAATTGCTCTGATTGTAAGAAAAATCACATTTAATGTTTATCCTTTTACTGCCTAGTGTGTTCTAGAATGCATATTTATTAAATTACAACCTTTTTTCTCCTTGACGTTATGCAACCCATCTAACATCATGTTGGAAAAATTTTATCTGGAGGTGCATACTTTCTATTGTATGTCAAATATCATGACAATATGTTTATGTATAATCATTTAGTAATATTGTTATTTAACATAAATTAGAATTGGATAGATTTTTAAATGTTTTCAAAAATTATTATTTTTTTATCAAAATTAGCATACTTTGGACAGTTGAGAAAATTTACGAGACTCTACGTGAAAAATCAGTATAAGCGGAAATGAAAAAGCGTAGCAATGAAAAAACTAATAATGTAAGCGACTTACCATTTTCAAAAGTTCTATGCGGATAGTAAGTACAGTGCGGGGGTACCCCTCTTCTACCAAGCAGCACAGTTACAGCATCAACCAAGTACTATAAGGTTTTTTATAACTAACCCAAAAAGCGTCCCAAGCAATGAAAGTCTATAACAGCGTAAACTTTTGACACAATGCTCTAGCAAAGCACTCAAATAAAAACGGTTGACAATAATATATCGTCCATAAATATGGCGTTCGAAAATATGGTCTTTTTACCATGCGATGCGGTTTTGTTCTATCTGCGTGCGCGCATTTGAAAAATGCCAAAAGATCTGGTGCGTATCCAAAACTATCGCTTTATCAGAAAGACATTTAATTGCTAAATAAATGCGCGAAATATTTAAGTTTAAATTAATACGAATTCTCGAAACTCGTAAAAGCATATGATGTGCTGTAGAAAAACAATCAATTATCAAACAGAAGAAAAATAAAAACAAAAGAAAATATTTACATATTTTAAGAAAGTAAATAAATAGGTTGTGAAACTTATTCAACACTGAATATAAAATTCAGGGATAATTGTATGTAATTATTCTTTTTTATAAATATTATATTTCTAAAAAATGTATTTTTTATAAACAATTCCTTAAAGAAACAAACAAAAAAGTATGATAGATGACATTCGTTACAGAAGCCAAAGAAAATAAAACTAATTGATTATACATTACCATATTAGTATTTAATTGTAAGTTATTTTGTTTTATAAATATCATATTTATAAAAAAAATGTTTATTTATAAAGTATATTAAATATTTTATTTAAAGGAATACTCGAACTAGGGATAGAACCCGGGTTTTGTAATCGGAAATCCAGCGCGCCACCTCCCACACAGCCATGCTGTCTGTTGACGTCGTCTAATTCTTTAATGAATGTCATTTATCATACTTTTTGTTTGTTTCTTTTTTATTATTAATTACTTTTTGATAATTTTTTAGAATTACTAATTACAGTACATTTACATATTAATTGATTAATGTTAATCAATCAACAATTAATATTAATTCATTTACGCACGCTGCTTCTGGTATCAAAAATAAAAAATTTCAAGTCTACCCCTATCGAAAATGTGTGGTGGGGGCCTATTCGACAGGTTCCCCTATCGTTGTCCCCTTACCGCTGACCCTTAGCAGATGGTTCGGGACTGTTTGAATATAGCCTTAATATTCTTACTGTTCCCACATTCTTTACTTACCGCACTGATAACTACAATCCGATTTCGAAGAGTGGATTGTCTTGAAAAGCAATCGTGTCATTATCTTGCTTTATGTAACAACCAATCTCCCTAGAGACCCTAGATCGTCTTATTCCATTACAGTTAATAGTACTAAAAAGTTCTAACTGAATATATACCCCTCCACAATGTCTCATCGTTCGCTGAGAATAGGCAACTAACTTTCATATCAGTTTATAAACGCTTTTTTCTATTTTCGTATCCAAATGAAGCGATTTGAACACGCATTTTGCGAAGAATACTGGAAACAGAAACATTTAATATTTTAATATTATAAGTTGATATCACTGTTGAACAGCTGTTAAAGTTTAAAACGTCAAACTTGTTTACTCTGTACATTTGAAAAACAAATGCAGAATTGGAATTTTCAGTGTTGCCAACTCTCAAAAAACAACAAAGTTTCCCTAACAAATTTTATTTGAAAACTAAGTTATTATTTAAAGATTATTACATAATAACGCAAACAAAAAATAGCATATAGTGATACTCGTTTCATAACGATGTTTTTTCGCACTTGTCATTTAGAAAACGACCGGCGTTATGAAACTAATAGTTTCTTGAATATGGTTAGTGATGGACTCGAGCCGAGCCGAGCTTTACTAGAAAGCTCGACTCGACTCGAAAAGAAATATTCAAGCTCGACTCGAAACTTTTGTCGGTTCTTTTTATTACACTTTAAACCAAAAATGTGAATTCTTAGCAAATTTTAAGTAATTTTCTTGTGATTATGTATTTAACGTGCCTAAATAAACAATAAATGTGTCAGTAAGTAGCCGGTGATAGTAAACAGGTTTCAAAAAAAAGATTAAGGGATCATTCATTGCGGCTCCTTTTCATTACCCATCCGGTTTAAGACCAAATGTTAAACAAATTTTTAGAAAATCCCGTAATAAGTAGGTAAATCTTTTTAGATAAAGTTTTTAATTGATTTGTTGTTGAATAAGTCTAACCTACAGAAACAGAAAGGCTATTTTTATATAGATAAATACCTAACCTACCAAAATATAGCTGTGCTGGAAGTATCAGCTTGATCCAAATAACACTGCTTTGAGATATACAAACACAAACTCAGGGTACCTTTAATGAATGAACAACTTGAGCTCAGTAATTCTCCGTTACTGGAAGTATTAGATATTTAATTCTGATTATTATTATTATTTTATCTAGTTACCTATTTTTGTATCTACCTTAGCGACGTGTTTGTTTATAATTATATTACCTTTGATAATGACAGCATAGCTGTCGAAACAATATTGTCAGGTTGTATTTTAATAAAACTGTTAAATTTTTACTAATCTTTGGCTGGAAACAATAAACACTGCTTCAGTTTTTGCCGGCCAACCGCAATAAGTCGGAGAGGAGCGGGGTAATACAAGATATAAAAGAAAAAAAAACAAGCGCCACTTCGTTTAAAAACAATGCAAGCTTATCAGATAAACGAAGAAATAGATATTTTACTAAAATATGGGCAACTTCCACAATTTTGGTCGTACAGTGCATATATACTTACAATTGACGAGCTGGAAAGCAATATTATAATCACACAAATAAATAAATAATAAATAAATAAAACACACGTAGTGAAATGTAAACTTTCTAAGTATGGCTATATTGAAATTGTAATTATTGTGCTGATCAAAAATTTTAATGTCTAATAAAAAAAATGAATGAATGGTGATTTGTATCACAGCAGGTTTTAAACTTAAAAACTACCCTAGGACAATTTCACTACTCGAGATCTCGTGTTAACTAGTTCTTAAAATTAACATGCATGAATAAATTGTATACACGTTTAATAAATATATATATAAACATAAATAGAATGACACAAAATACATACAATTTTAGACAAACATCCCACCATTTCAAGACCCATGGCTGTTTTAGTATAATTTAAAGCCTTGCTTAGGGGTTTTCGCTTCACCCCTCGATATTTTGTTGTTTTGTTACGACCCGGTACATATATAGATGCAGGTACGGACCCAAAGGGGAAGGACCTTCTAATTAAACCCACGGTCAGAGGGGCAGGAACAGGAATAAAAGACAACGAGCAACAAAACCCAAAAGAAAAGACCTACAAAGAAATCACCCTGTATATGGTATTGATGATAAATATTTAAAACAGAATTTTGCCTTTCTATAAACTGAAAGGTCTTTTACAATACAATTCCCTCAAGGTGACTGATAGGGAAATATTACCTAAAATAGAAAAAGACTTTATCAGATTTTAGCACATTGGAGAAAATTAAAGGTTTACCTTAAATGGTTAGCACCAGAACGTAATCCGTCTAATTTGGCGATTGATCGCATATAAATAATCAAGCGATCATTCTGTTGAATGCGAGATTTTCTCCGCTGAAGCGAATTACATCCAAAACCAATTTCCTAATATATCTCGCACATTCAACTTCTAATGCAAGACCGCCATTTTGTTACTCAACTCTACTATTGAGAAGGAGCTTAACCGCGCAGGTATGACTTTACGATAAACAGAAAGAAAGGGAAACCCAGTGCCAACAAAACTAACGGAGAAGCTTGGTTTTAAACAGTGACCGTCAAACAATCAACGAGTTGTAAATTTCAATGTTATATAAGATTCTGGAAACCGGTTTATTTCTTTGATCTTGTCCGTGTACTTACACCAAGGGGTCATTCACAATTTTAAACAATTTTACCGTAAACAAATTGTACTGCAAATGATAGAGCAAATGGACAATAACCAACAGCTTAAAGCAATAAATGTTCTCGATGCTGTGCGTTTGATATGTTTGTCATGGAGTCAGATTAAACCAGAAACAATTAAGAATTGATTTAAGAAATCGGGTTTTTACGCGGAATTTAAGGAAAATTATTTGGAAGAATGTTTTTCTGATGAGGAGCTTGCAAAGTGGAATACAATAAACTCTGAGATTTCCTTGACGAAAATGATATCGTTTCAGAAGTTAAAACAATTAACAAAAACTCATTGTCTGAAGATGAATTAGAAGATGAAGTCAGAATCCCACCATCAAATAATGAAGCAAACAATGCAATCCTTATATTGCAACAATATTTTGAAAATTAAGAGTCCACTGAAAGTGAAGTGTTTGAGTATATTAATAAATTAAAAGTCATCATTAATCTTGATAAAAAAACAAAACAATCTAAAATACTGATTTTTTTAATATAAGTTAATAAATCCACGACGTTATCAACACATAAAAGATAAGATCAGATTGCAAACAGCAACTCTTGTTACTTCAGCTGTTAAAAACTTATAAAGTGGCGTGCAGGAGTTTTACTTTTTAACATTTTGTGTCATTGATGAATACATTACACCTTAATAACGGGATAAAATAATTATATAATAATTAAAAATTTCATTATGTTTTAAGCGTTATAGTGTAATGAAGCCATTTAAAGAAAAGTAATTGCGCAAATTCTTAGTTATAATTCGTTAAAGTACAAAATAGGGGAAATACTGTAAACTGTACAATTTTCTCGAACCGGCTCGAAAAACTCGAAAAACTCGACTTCAAAAACTCGACTCGACTCGGGCTCGACATACGTGAAGCTCGACTCGACTCGAATAAAGAATTGTGGAACTCGACTCGAAACTCAGCTCGAAATCAGTCGAGTTTTGAGTCGAGTCGAGCTTGGCTCGGGCTCGAGTCCATCACTAAATATGCTATTGGATTGCGTTTTAGAATTTTGCAAAGCGTATATTTGTTGATTGGATTACGGCCTAAATATTTTTTTATATTGTTACTTCTCAGGTAGCTGGGTTATCTTCTTCACTAAAAAGCGACTAAAACCAACCCTGGTGGGTTCATGATGTTTTAGCGGACCACTCTCATTACAAGATATCGTGCGTCGACATTTCCGAGTTAATTTTAATTTTAACAAATAATAAATCATTATCTTAATTCAGTTACCCTTTACAAAACACTTAAATACGAATATTTTTGTGTAATATGTATTTATGAACAAGTGTGCACTCTTTACAATTGCTCCCTTCCCTTAAAGATGTGCACGACGCGCTTAAAACGGAATCTTTCATCGGTACTGTATACAGTGTATACAAGATATTTAGGCTGCATACACCTTTTCAAATATTAGCCTGTTCATTAATTGTTTTTTTTGTTGCAGTTCCTTCTCCTATAAAGTTGGTATTCTAATAAGTATTCTTTTTTCTTACATTTTTCTTCCGGATATACATATATTTCGGAAGTTGATTTTGATAATCCAGTTTTACTTAAAAACAGATGTAACTGATTATTTTTTTATTCATTAATTAGTTTTTTATCTGGAAAGTTGTACTTGCAGAAATCCACATGCGTCAAGTATGAATTAAACAATATCAACTGAAGTCAGGGCTCGTTATTAACTTAAATTAACTATGCGTAAGTAGATGATGAATCTATGAAAGTTACTTTAACAGTTTCAACACCTTGAAACCACCACATTCTAATCTCGTTATTGTCACAAACGGAATTATTTCGAATTGAATAATTTCATAACTCCTCAACTTGCATTCCGTTTAGTGAAAATGTTACCAAACTTACATATTCGTAATGCAGTGGCGGCCCTCTCGACATGACCACCTGCAGAAAGCATCGCATGCGAATCGCCATTTGTATGATAAATATATGCATCTCATTAGAAGTAATATATTCATTTATACAATATGCATTTATATATTCATGGCATTCTACCTAATATATTCATCTATGCGTTAACGGCTTCCTCAATATTCATGAGAATACAGTATATAAACGACTTGCTTGAAGTTAAACACTCAGTCGTGAATTGACTCCCATCCGACCATGATCTTGAAGCAAGCCTGGTAAGAAACCTTTTTAATAATTATTGTGGGGGATCTAGAATCTGGTGTCCAGGGGCACTGATTACCTGATCCCTAATGTGTTTGGTTGTAGTATTTTAGGCGCCTAGAAGCTAGTACCCAAGGGTACCCCTTATCTGGTTTCCTAATGCTTAGTTGTAGGACTTAGTACTAGTACAGGGTGGTTCCGATCACCCTTATGTTTATGTTAGTTTTAGGAGGACCTAACCGTGCTCATACTTATGTTTGTAACCTATTGTATTATGACTTGTTGTTTAGTATATAATCAATTGTGACCTGTGTTTACTTTCTATCTCTACCTCTTACTACGACCCTCAGTCACGAAAACCCCACGTGACATTATGTTGAAATTATGTTTTGTGATTGGTAGTAGTTGTGGAGTCCTATTGAAATCTGAACGTTACAGGTCGTGAGGTTCCCTTGTCAACTAAATTTAGTTTTAAGTAACGGTTATGCTTAACCGTCATGTATACGATTGATTTAATAATTATATCCGCGTAGATTAAGATGTGCTTAATGTTAAGTAAAGCTTAACGGTTGGTGCAATGGGCATAAGAGCTTAAAAATCCAAAGTTTTAAAGTTTAAAAGCGTCAGAAATGTGACATATTTTGGAGACAAGGCATTGTTGATATGTTTGATCCCAATATACGATTGATACGCGATCAGCGGTTGACAAACTATTTGATCCCTCTTTTCCATGGAAGATATGCGGAAAATGTTATGGCAAGAATAATATTATGTTTCGTCATTTTTCATTTTAATTAGATCCATTTACTTCTATTCTCTAGTTGCATGTGTCTTCAGGATAAGTGCCTATCAAGATATAATACAAGATAGTGGACCTCGCTTGTTTGAAGAATCTGTTGGCTATTGATGGTAACTTGTAGAACAAGATATTCGTTTTGTCGCAAAGGTGATTGTATTGACTTATATTCATTGTCATTTACACTGTTGCGTGCGTAAGGGCACTTAACTTTTGGAGGGTGGCTCGCATTTAACTCAGCGAGCTCCTACAATTTTTTCTTTGCCAATTTATTATTGTACAAATTTCTGTGAGCGAACTCGTATGATACTTACACGTTCAATTTAACCCAGACAAGTTATATGCAATTTTGAAAGTTTGACGACGACATTTTTTCTTAAGGCTTTTTTCATCTCAGGTGAGATCTTTTTGCAAATTAGTACTTTGATATATCTACAATTATTATGTAATTGTAATCCACACGTTCATTAGTATATAATTTAATTTAGCTTTTTTTTATTTTAAAGCCTTTAGGAGACGTAAGAATAACGAAATAAATTTTAATTTTCTTGTAGACCAGTCTTTAGATTTATTTTAATGAGTTACTGGTAAGGTTTCGAGCCGTTTACTCAGTAAAAATTGTTAAAGTAAAACTTCTTGGTATCACAATTTTAATCAATCTGCAATTAAAGATTATAATTAAATAATTTATATCAAAGAGTCTCTTGCTACACCTTCGTGATAGGTTTTTAAAATATTTAACAGTAATATGATAAGCGCGGTCGTTTTAACTTTATTTTCGTTTGTTTTTTCCCAAAATGTTATAAAGGGATAGTTCAAG
Organism: Agrypnus murinus; assembly: GCA_929113105.1. Taxonomy (NCBI): domain Eukaryota; kingdom Metazoa; phylum Arthropoda; class Insecta; order Coleoptera; family Elateridae; genus Agrypnus; species Agrypnus murinus. The sequence continues at coordinate 5,825,598 of OV816030.1, read as the reverse complement.
ACAATAAAACTTCGCCCACAGCATAATATAATAAAGCAATAACAAGAAAATTATACATTCAGAATGCGTTGAGTATTTTCTTTATTGTATCAAAATTTAATTAAACAAAATTATAAACTACCTACACGTTAATTCATAATCCTACATAACCACATTTGGGTAATTCTAAAAGCAGTTATTACCTGAACATTATCATACCTACAGCTTCAGCATTGTTATCAAACCAACTATAACTGACTCATTCATTAACCATTAACGTTACACTCGTATTTGAGTAGGTACACATGTGTATATGAACATTAACAAAAAGGAGGTTAAAGTTTTTAGGAGGTTTTTCTAATTTTTTTTTTGTTTTTTTTTCTTAATAACGATGTATAGGGGAATAACAGAAATGGTGAAATAGTATATTAAAGTATTAGTTTCATAAGACACGTTTTTAGAACATCACGTGTCCCGTTTTTTATATTTGCCTTATTTTGTTATTTTAGTCATTTTAAAAAAGAAATAATTTAATTTTAAATAAAATTTGTTAGGGGAACTTTGTTAAGTTATTTAGCAGTTGGCAACACTGAAAATTCAGATTCCACATTTGTTTTTGTTTGTTTTTACAGCATAAATAAGTTTGACATTTTAGGAACAGCTGTTCAATACTGATATTACCATACATTTTCTACAAGTAACATACCTACCGTGAAAGCTTACTGCCGCGGCTACCGTTTGGGCCAGGAATTGCGATACGCTCAATTAGCGCGTCACTTACATATGCGAATGCTGCTAGTTCTCACGGAAGAAAGCGAGACTGCTATCCAGGCATTTATATGTTCACATATAAGCAATATGTATACTGACAAATTGCAGGTTTTAGGCTTTTAGAATTTAATAGATTAGTTAGATGTTAGAAGATTAACTAAAATTATGTATTTTTATTATTTTGCAAGTTATTTTTATAATCTTACTTTGTTAATTAAATTTTAACGTCACGTTTTCAAATTGTGAGTAGCAAAGAAACACGTCTTTTCACATTAACAGATAATTCACATTAACAAAACAATTGAATTTTTCAAAAACAAAACACTTTTGACTTATAAAATAAATGTAACTAAAATTATAATTTAAAAATGATAATGAAATTTAAAATCGAAATTAGAATAGATAGAGAGAAAGCCAGTATCCCTGATTACAAACTTATATCACGGAAAATTGGCTACCACTCCAGGGTTAAATTGCATATTAATCTCGCATTTGAATGTCAACGAGAAACTTCAAAACCTTAATACTAATTAACATAATTTACTTTAAACACTATTGCAAGCTGATTTATCCTATTAAACACCTGCATTACATGTTTAACTTTTTATAATAGTTTAATAATAAATAGTTATGCAACTAAAATCACATGAATCTACTTTACGATTAGGAACGCAAGCCTACAATCATGTTTTTAGTAATTTCAACGAAATAAACTCCATCCTAATAAGAGAGTCCCACAATAATCATGTAGGCAAGATGATATTACTTAATATATTGCGATGATATGGATCATCTATTTGAAAATTTCAGTAGTTTACGACATATTAAAAATAATCAATAGGCTACGATAGGATCGAGTTTAGCCAGATAGCATTTATATAATTATTCATGCCACAAATGAAAGGATGTACATGCTAGGACAGTAGTTTTATTTATGCTAAAGACTACATGCTTGACTATAGATAGTTTTATCAAGTAAAATAGGACCATAATAGGTGCCGACAATATTTAACTTAATTTTATTAGAAATCATATTTTATAAAAAGGAATATCATTTACTTTGATTGTTTTGTACTAAGACATGATGTATGTAACCCATGTTACATGTTTAGGATAGCTTGTCCATTTCTTTAGAAGATTTTTATCTTTTCTTAAATTTAATGTGTCGATGATGGGACCGCAGATAGTATTTTCATTATCCTAGTAAGCTGAACCAGTTTCGGGGTTATATTTCACTGGAAATATGTAAAATAGGTCATTATTATGATGTCTATAATAGTACATTTAACTTACCAATGCCTATAATTAAAGGATTTGCATTAATTTTTAAGGAAGATCAGCTATTTTGGATATGTTGGAGTTTTTTTAAATTTTGATTTAATTAGAACAATTTTCCCCGTTGTTTGAATACAAGCACTTGGAGGACTGTATGCTAGACAAGTTTGAGTATAATTTGATTTCATTTATGTTGATATTTGTGTAGGATCTTGTATAGCATCGTTGACTCCTAAAATGTGTAAACAGATTTTTCATTTGAGTTTTTCTTTTATTGTAAATATCTTCCTATGTAAATTCTATATGTATGAGTTACCTGGTGTAGCTATGTGTTCATTTCTTGTAAAAATATAGCTAGAGATAATGTGTTTCCATTGTAATTTGAGTTTTAATGAAGTTTTCATCGTTAATCGTTTTGATTGGTTGATTTTCTCAGTTATGATTGATTTTAGACTATAAGTGTATTACATTAAAGGAGTTGTGGTGGGATAGTCTGAGCCAAAAGTTATGGAGCTTTGCTATTTTGACAAATAGAAATAATTACATAGTTTTGCTTCAAATAATGGCTCAAACGATACTAGTTTTATTAGAATGTATGTGAAAGCAGCTGTCTAGTCCAAACTTAAGAACGTGAAGATATGACGAGAAAAACAATTATTCTAACCAGGAATTTCATTCAAGTTTACTTCTTTATTAGTAAAAATAAAATAATATTACTATATAAACACTAAAAATAAAGAAATCTTTCTAGAATATAAATAAATTATACGCTTCTAGAGTAGTGAAAAAGTGACAACGTTGCCTTAAATTGGCACCAGTATTTAGTTTGTTGTTTTGATGAAAAAAGATTAATGCACTAAATGACGTTCACTCAAGTTTTGAGGTTATCTTGCAAATATATGTATATAAAAGGATGGATGAAAAACACTATTCAAATTCATTTAAAACGTAGCAGTAAAAAATTTCCGAAGTATGTATCTTTTTATCTAATACAACTGATTTTGTTGTCGAGATGTAAATTACGAGCTGCAAGTGGTGCTGCATGTAGCTATATAAAGCAATTAAGTTTCCTGCTCGTTTGTCGCAATGTAACGTTTTTACTTTGCGAGCTATAGCAAGCGTTCAATAGACAAATTCTTCGTATTAATTTTTCTTTGCCAAAAGCATCTTTCTAACAAATTTGAAACTTTAACGGCACAATCTTACAACGTTTTTACGTGAAATGTTTTCGTGTCAATTTTTTCTTGTCATTCTTTATGAAGTTATTATAATATATGTATCAACAAGAGGCCATTTTGCATAAGATCGCGTGTTATTTTCAATTGCAACTTATGCATAAACAAACTTCCTAAACATTAAAGATTTTTCAGGAAATCATTTTGTGCATTAAAATCTATCAAGTGCACTAATTTCTTTTACATTTTCATCATTTTTCTCTACCGCCACAACTTCCTTAATTTGTTCGTCTTTGTGCCAGCTATATTTCTGTTTTTCTAGATTTAAGATTAATGCTAATTTTAAACATATGTTTTCGTCCTGTGACGTCACGAATGTAGCGAGTAGATTTTGTTTGTAGAAATTTGTCATAGTCGTCAATTGTTTTGTGAAAACTTATAAAATGGCAAGGAAAATTTAACAAATTCAGTCCACAAAACGTATTTGAAAAGTCCACGTCGATTCGTATAAGATTTTCTAAAAAAATAAAGTAAGGTTAAGTTATAACCATACGTTTTGATAAACATACGTCGAATGTAAACAAAGTATTTATGGAATAGTTACCTGTTTATAAAATAAAGAAGAAATATTTCTACATTTAAAACAATTATTTGGGATTATAAAGATTATTATAAACTATATAAAGAAGATGTATTTTAAGAAGATGTAAGATCGATCAGCTGACTATTAGAAGCAGTCTGTATTACCAACAATGCAATTGGAGCAATCTAATAAAAATTTTTAAAACGATCTGGACGATTATATACAAGGTATTTCGAAAGTGAAAGATTTTGTTCACATAAAGAACTATAAAGTTATAAAGACAGTTTTTATTTAAATCTAGAATTTGATTTTGATTATTTTGGATTGTTTTTAAATAACAAAGATATAACGATTAAATAATTTTGAATTTCTTTATTATCAAAGATAGGTCAATTTAGTTTAATAAATTCATTTAGTATTTGTAAATAATTATTTTATTGACTGATAAATTTATTTTATGTTAGTTTGTTGAAGTGGATACCAGTTTCAACCCCCATTGTCAGGTTGTAACTAAAACCTAAAACACTTGAGCAAAACTCTAGGAAGATTTTCCTAATTTTGAATTTCTTTTGGTTAAACACTTGTGTTGTGTGCTTATTAAGTATCCATTGTTCTTATCTTCATACAGAGTTTATGTTCCTGTTGTTTAGCTGCAAAAATCCAAATGTTTTGGTAATAAATCTCTTTCCAGGTACAGGAATTATTAAAGTTGAATTAAATATTTTTATCTCATTCTCTATTAATATAAACCTGAGTCAGCTTAAAAGGGTAAAAGAAATTTAGTGTGTAATTTTTAATTTTTCATTTGTGTTGGGGATCATCGCAATATTTTAGATATTTATCATTTATTATTTTATTTTTCTAATAAACAACTATATTACAACACTTTAAACACGTACGATATATATATATATATATATATATATATATATATATATATATATATATATATATATATATATATATATATATATATATATATATATTTACATCCGTCTAACAAATGGACGTCCTTTCATATCTAAGTAATTGGACGTCCACCACAACTAATAACGTTAGAGAAGATTTTGTTCTTGTATATACACTATTTCACATAGTTGTGTTACGTGTGCGAGTTAGATTTTGAATAAAATCAAAAACAAAGAAGTTAATATACATTATGGTTGGTAAAATTAGGATTAGAAGCAATGCAGACACTGTTAAAATAGACACGAAACGCCTCAACAATAGTAACAAGATTATTAAATTCATGTTCATTCGAATCCCTTACAATTCCCGGAATTCTAGTGTGACCTTTCTTAGAGCTCACAAAAGTCCGAAAGTTTCGAGGGTCATTAGTAATTGTATTTTGCATTATCTGTATATAGTCCTTATATGCGTCGATTGATTATATATTGTGATAGATATTGATATATATATATATATATATATATATATATATATATATATATATATATATATATATATATATATATATATATATATATATATATATATATATATATATATATATATATATATATCGTATATAAACCCAATTGTAAATTAACTTCAACAAAGCTTTTTACGCCGATTTGTATTTAACGATGAAATAAACTTAATTGCTGCAAATAGACAGATTTTAACTCCACTACTGCTTAAGACAGAATAATTTTTACTTGACTACCCTTCAAGACGGAATGGCTTGTATTCGAGCGTAATTTAAGTCAAATTAGTTATGCATAGGATAATTGTAATATTGAAAGATTTGAAAGTTATGTTACAGCTAAAACACGGGTCTCATCGGTCGCATACATGATCACCTACCGCATATCGACGTCATTTTGTTGCTGTAATACAACAAAAGATAAGGAATTACACAAAAAGATTTTTGAATGCAAATGCCAATATTATTATTACTGAAACAAATATTGACTAATATCAGAAGAAGCATTAATGCTAGAAAAATAATTCAGTTTTTTGTAAGAAGTAAAGGGTTACTTCAAGAAGTGGACCTGGATATTCACTTTATGGAAAACATATCTGAAGAAGATGAATAGTGATAGCAATGTGGGTTTATTAATTAATTATGAGTATTTATGTTGTATTACTTGTAGTTAAGACTTATGCTGCTGATTATTCATTTTTGTAATAAAGTAATCATCTGAAAATAACTATTTATTGCATTCATTTTAATAATACCAGATTCGAACTATAATTAAAGCAACAACAAAAAGTCGATCAGAAGGTAAAAATTGTACTGCAGCTTTGATTATTGATTATACGTTCAATACACACTTTAATATAAAAAACTAAAGAATAAATTTGTATGTGTACACAAACCCATCGCATGATGTTTGGTTTCGTACAATTTTTATAATAATAATAATAATAATAATAATAATAATAATAATAATAATAATAATAATAATAATAATAATAATAATAATAATAATAATAATAATAATAATAATAATCTGCGGCCATAACCTCAATTAAAATAACAAACATGAACTTCCTTCCTGCGCGTATAACTTAACCTTCCTCGGCAACTTATGTATGCACGTGTATGAGTGTGTATATGTGTGTGTATGTACAATATAAATGAGAAGAGAGAAGAACGAGCTACGCATCAGCAGAACAACAAATTTTCCCGCCAGTTTTCGCGTTCGCGTGCGTGCGTTCAACAAATACATATACACACATACACGTACCGGAGAACACACATACACGAGCACACATATGGACCTGGGTTAATGACCTACTCCACAGTCGGCAGCTTGGGATAGGACAAGCACCCAAACTCACTCATTGTAGCTCAATACATTGCGTGTTTGCGTGCGTATTGTCCTGCACGGAGTCCCCTTTTATTTCTCACTCGCGTCGTCGGTCGTCTCTTTATAAACGTGTGTATGTGTGTGTTGCTGCTGCTAGTTTTATAAAACGAAACTCTTCTCTCCGGTTTTCCGGTTAACGTGTAGTCACAAATCAACGGGAAAAAGCTTAAAGTTAACTCATTAAAACGTAGGGAGCTAATACAAACAACACGATGGTCGTTAAAAACATAAGAGAGAGAGCTCTGGAAAATATTGGTACTTTTCGTGATTCCCACCTATTTCGTTATACGCTTACTTATTATAGTATATTGGCTCATTTGATTTTCCATTTTACGGGACATATATTTTTTATCAATTTATCGAGTTGGCTGTGCGCGAACACACTCACATAAAGGTGTACATACAAACACTAACACACACATACGCGCGTGTGTAGTCGCGACTATATTTACATGCGTATTATACCTTTAGTCAATGAATACATTTCATCCTTGTTTTAATTAAAATTGGCTACATAGTTGTAAAAAACTAACTATATATTATTTTTCTTTTTATAATTCAATCGTTATTATAGTACATTCAACTTCTTAAGGTTACCCTGAAGAAGAAACCAATTTTTTGCCGAATAAAAACCGCAACCGACTTCTTATAGCAGCAGAAAATGAAATCAAGCTTGGCCATGATTTAACGACTTATTTAAAACTATTGATGTTCTAGCTGTCAATATTTAAAACTACATTTATTACTGCTATATGTGAGTTTTGCAAATTTGTTATTGACAAGGAAGTGTTCTAATCTACTGATTCTCATCGCATTCGATCTTTTAATTACAAATACAGTTACCATTTAGAAAGAAAATTAGGGTTAGGCCTCAACGGTGTTGCCATAGTAGTACGATCAAACTAGGCTTCAACGTGGCTAAACGCAGACATCCAAAATATTAAAGCGACACAAATTAATGTAAAAATGGAAGCCTATCTGCAAAATAACCAATAATCCAGTTACGGGCCAATATTTGTTGGTCCTTTTATAGCCTCGATGACTAACAAACCCTCTGTATGGCATGGAACAGAGGGGTGGAATAGGTGGATCGGGTGGGCGTGGCATCATCTTAGTGGGCGTGGTAGCAGTTTTTGATACACATCATCCTATAATTATTGTAATTTAGTTTAGAACTAAAAGTTCTGTAATTCTAATAGTACTTAATGTTAACTTACAAAAATAAGTTTAATTTAGTTTACAAATTCTGGGCCAACAATTCAAGAATTTCTATAATTCTTAAGTGTATTCTCCTTATGTGTTAAATAACTAGCGCAAGCGAAGTTTTTTCCGTCCAAAGTATGGATTTAAGGCTAGTTAAAAAAATATAGTTTTTGTTATCTGGCAGCTAATGAAATGCCCTTTAAGAGACTGTTCAGTAAATTGATCTTTATAAATTAGATTGTCATCTCTTAAGAGTAACATTACATCTTAAGTAACATCTTAGTAATTCGTTCAAATAACTAGTGTAAACAAAGTTGTAAAAATGAAAACCAAAGACATTGCAGCTTAAGCCATTGCGGGAAGCGATGAACCCCACCATTACTTTTTGATGATACCTGAATCCGGGAGGGCTCAAAGTCATTTCTTGTACATTGGAGACTTTAACATCATTTTGGCGTGTTATAATATTGACAATTTAATTATGAGACTTTGTCAGAAGATGCATTTCAGTTAACATAAAAATAAACCTTAGTAACATTTTTTCGCAGAATCAATTGTTCGCACCTAAAATCGGATTGTTTTTATCTTTAACAATTAATTTTACTTAAGTAAGAAACGTGACAACCCTGCCGCTTGTGTGATACAATACGCTCTCGAAAACAGTTAAGCCTCAGCCTTGACCATGCGTATGCAAACTTTACATTTTACACACAAAATAAAATTGAAAATGATACAAGGCATCAACATTTTATTAAAGCGCTAGTTTCGCTTGAAAACAAAACAAACACTTCATCATTCACAAAATGTACTAGAAAATAAACACAACTGTTTGTTATACCTCCAGAAAATGAAAAAATAATACTTTGAAACTGCTTGCTAAAGTGCTGCATACTGATAAATTCCTCCCCTACACTTCCTACACCGTGCAAGTTACGGATGAAGCAATAGCCGGTTAAGAAATGTGAATGTAATGTCAACAATGACTTCACCTGTACAGTTCTCATGGAAAAGCAGTCGAGTGTTAAGTTAAGATCCAAATTGAGTGAGGACTGTTTGAATTTCGCACCTTAGGTTTTAGTGTATTTCACTTTGTTAGTGTAGCACTATTGAAATGTGTAGCGTCAAATTACAGCGTCAACTCGTCACTTTCTCGTTCACATCGTTGTGCGTAGCCACGTTGTTCTGAGGTTTTATTCAATATTTTCTTTATTATTTCGCTTGTTTTCTTTTTTTTCAGAACTAGAATTTGTTAAAATTAATGATGTTTATAAGCTATATTACTTTTCAGACGTCACTGTAAAATAAAACCAAGATAAAAATGTCTAAAAAGTATTCATGTTGCCAACGCGACAATAATTTAAAGTGGCGGTAAATTGAAACCGTCTTCAGTCATTTTGGATCACCCTGTACTTAAACGCATGGACGTGCTGGGCAATTCGTCCAAACCGGGATTACCAAACTAAAGCTACTCATATGAAAGCAATTTTTGACCTCTTGAAGATCATCCCTTCGGAAAAGGAGGCGCAAGCACCCAGCCCACCGGGAAGTTGCCCGGTATCCAGGTGGCTCAACATATACCTGCTTACACTTTTTAATATTGGTTAACCTTACTGATCTAGTTACTTTAGTTTAGTATCTTATGGTGGCATCAACTTGAATATGATTAAACTTTGTACACAAACAAAAAGTTATAACCTACAGAAACACAAAGGCTATTTTTATATAAATAAATACTTAACCTACCCAAAATATAGCTGCGCTGGAAGTATCAGCTTGATCCAAATAACACTGCTTTAGTATTTTACCGGCTAACCCCCAATAAGTCGGAGAGGGGCGGGGTAATACAAGATATAAAAGATAAAAAAACAAGCGCCACTTCGTTTAAAAACAATGCTTATTACTAAAGCTTCAAGCTTATCAGACAAACGAAGAAATAGATCTTCTACTAAAATATGGGCAACTTCCACAATTTTGGTCGTACCGTACATATATACTTACAAATGATGAACTGGAAAGCAATATTAGAATCATACAAATAAATAAATAATAAATAAATAAAACACACGTAGTGAAATGTAAACTTTCTAAGTAGGGCTTTATTTTAATTGTAACTATTGTGCAGATTTTAAATGTTAAATTTAAATGCAATTTTAATGTTTAATAAAAAAAACGGTGAATGGTGATTTGTATCACAGTTGGTTGTACTTAAAACTACCCTACAACAATTCCACTACTCGAGATCTCGTGTTGTTCTTAAAATTAACATGCATGAAGAAATTTAAACACATTAAATAAATATATATATATATATATATATATATATATATATATATATATATATATATATATAAATGACACAGAATACATACAAATTTTCACAAACATCCCACCATTCGAAGACCCACGGCTGTTTTAATTAAAGCCTTGCTTAGGAGTTTTTGCTTCACCCTTCGATATATGTTGTTTTGTTCTGACCCGGTACATGTATTGATGTAGGTACGGACCCAAAGGGGAAGGACCTTCTAAAGGACCCACGATCAGAGAGGTAGGAACAAGAATAAACGAACAACGAGCAACAAAACCCAAACGACAAAAAGACCTACAAAGAAATCACCCTGTATATTGTATTAATTTTAAATATTTGAAGATTTTTACCTTTCTATAAACTGAAAGGTCTTTTACAATACAATTCCCTCAAGGTGACGGCTAGGGAAATAATATTACCTAAAATAAAAAGACATTTGTAAGATTTTAGCGCAACGAGATTTTAACGAAAAGAATTTACCTAAAATGGTTAGCACCAGAACTTAATCCGTCTAATTTGACGATTGATCGCATATAACTAATCAAGCGATCATTCTGTTGAATGCGAGATTTATTCCGCTAAAGCGAATTAATATTTAAAACCAATTTCCTAATATATCTCGCACATTCAACTACCAATACCAAAACCAGCCATTTTGTTCTATCAACGGCACTATCGAGAGAGCGCTTAACCGCGCAGGTATGACTTTACGATAAACCGAGGTAAGCGAAAACCAGTGACAACCAAACAACGGAGAAGCTTGGTTTTAAACCGTGACCATCAAACAAACAATGGGTTGTGAATTTCGACGTTATAAAGTATATATGTGGCAGGCAGATAGTCAAATCAGGCAAATAACTATCTGCCTAGTCATTTACTAAGTGACGGGGCAGATAGTAATACGAAAATAAATTTATACGATTTTGCTATATGCCTAGGCATTTACTAAATGCCGTTGTTTAGAAGAGGCAGTTAGTAAATGACTTCATGTGCTGTGGACAAATGAGGTAATAACATGCACATTTCTTTGTAGAACATTCTTTTTTACATTAGCACTTGGAAAATCTTTGCCCTTGCCTAACTGACGTTATTTAGAAAAGGCCGTTAATAAATAAGTATTCAAGATGTTCCAACAAATAAGCAGGTTTCTTTGCGAGGAGCAACTTCTAAGTGCTCTCTTTATACTTAATGGGCAAAGCTTCTACAAGTGCTCCTGTAAAAAAGAGTTTTCTGCAAAAAAATTTGGATGTTATTTCCTTATTTGCCGACAGCACATGGAGTCATTTACTAACTGCCTGCTTTAAACATCGGCATTTAGTAAATGCCTAGGCATATAGCAAAATCGTATAAATTTATTTTCGTTTTACTATCTGCCCCGTCACTTAGTAAATGACTAAGCAGATAGTTATTTGCCGGATTTGACTATATGCCTGCGACATATACATAAATATAACCTGTACTACTGAGACATGAACGTTTTTTAACCCTAAGCTATAAATAAAAAGAAAGTAATATTTTAAATTGTTTATTTTATACAATTTTAGCGCCTGCTCATTACATTAAAAACTAACTTCAGGAAACTTGTTGCAGTCAATCTAATAAAACTACATAAAAATACTAAATTTACTACCAATATTACAAACAAAAAGATAGACCGGCGATGGTAGCGCTAGCTTTTAAAAAAGGTCAATTGTCCTTAAATTGCGGTTTTGTTACTAATATAGAAATGTACGTGTTGCTAGGGTACATTTCTAATCCACATTCATATTCAAATTTTGGACTAACAGCATGACAAAAAAATATGACCTTGAATTGGCAAATAGAAAAGAATCAACTGTATATGTACAGTGACATCAGAAAAAGTTATCGCAGTGACCATTGAAAAATCAGAAACTAACTGTCGGTGATGTTTTTTTGTTTTATATAACAGTCATTTGAACTGGTCACTTCAAAAATTACTATGTAATACAAGGCTACTCGATAACGGTTATTTTTGAACGCAAGTTATTTCAACATAAAATGTGCTAATCATTTTAAAGTTTTAAACATTTTGTACCTTTCATTTCTCGGTTAGAGAAAGAAAAATAGTATATACCCTACACTTTTAATCCTAATAACACAATATACTATTTTTTGCGCTACCGACCTGTTTCTTTGTGTTTCCCGATTTATTATTTGCCACAATAAGTTGTAAGCAACAAAAAAATAACAGAACTGTTATAATTCATAACGTGTCTGTATGTTATGAAAGTAATAGTATATTAAGTATCTAGTGTTTTTTTAAATTTGACGTCAACGTTTTGACAATGACATTTATTAATACGATCAAGATCCGTTCACAATCAACTACCCATAGCCGCCTTCGACGTCAAATTAAAAAAAACACTCGATATCAAGAACAGTAAGGACAGTTTACCGATCGACGACAATGTTTGGCGACTGAGCGAAGCGAAGTCGCTAATATTCGAAGAGATCGGTAAACTCCTTACTGTTTGAGATGCTTATACTATTTTTTGTACGATCACTATGAATATAAAGGTATTAACTAAGGAAATATCCCGAAGATGGTAAAAAAATAGATTTAGGATAATTTATTTTTGCCCTGTAAGTATATCCACCAAACATTAAATAGGTTTTGTCGTTACCATGGATACGTTTGTAATTTTATTTTTGAATGTCACGATATATTTGTCGTTACCATGGATACGTTTGTAATTACTATTATTTTTGAATCTTAGATATTTGTCAAATTTGTGAGAAGGAGTGAATCTGAAAATGAATATAATTCGGATATTGAAGAGGCCCGAGCAAATTTAAATAAAAAACATACATTTTTTTAATAGTCCAATTATTTAGAAAATAATGATTTTTCCGCGATCGCGAAAGAAACATCTAAAGATCATGCATTTATTTTATAAATTACATATAATTTACTTACCGTTCTGTTTTTGACAGAACTGAACGGTAAGTAATTACTTACCGACGAGTTTTTGCTTAGCAACCAGTAAATATAACCTACTGTTCTAAAACCAAGTATGGTAAACAATCCGAAATAGCATGGTCGTACAAAAATGAGTATAAAATGATTAAAATAGCATTCATTGTGAACATACCGCAAGACATACCTAACCTTACTTGAGTAATTTGGTGACAGCTAACGCTTAGAATTTACAAAATTACAAAAGTAAGGTTAGTATATTTTGCGATATGTCCACAATGAACGTTTCGCAGCCAACGTCGACGCGAAATTAAAAAAAGATTCATTATAAATACGTTTTTATTTATTTTAAATAGTGCCGTTAGCGCAAAAAATATCATACGACACGCATCGTTAAATGCTTAGAACGGATATCGAAAATTGAAAAAAACACGACCTTACGGGTCTTGTTTTTCCAACTTTTGCTCGATCTGTTATAAAGCACTTACCGGTAGCGTATCGTAATATGTTATTTTATATCGTGTTATATTCAAGGTTGTAAAAAGTAAAATATAGTTAAAAAAGGATAGTTAAACTAAGTAGATAATAAAGTTAATAGTTAATAGTAAATAGTAAAATAGTTAACTCATAATTCTGATGTCTATCATTTATGTTACCTTTTTAGACGTTATAAATACACTAGTATAGAAAGCCTAAAGTTATTAGATATATAAAGTACCACAATTCAAAACTCCAATGTGCTAGGCAAAGAAGTACTTTCTCGGGCACAATATGGCGGAACGGCAGTAAAATAAAATTGTTGTCAGCTATCATTTTTTAATAACATTTTGTTTGATTTATAAGTGTAATTTAGCGTGTATTTAGGTAGGTATTTAAAAAGTTTTGATAAAAAAGTTTTTATTTGAAATTTGGCGCGGACACACCACGGCAACCATTGCTGTACTTTATATTGGGACGTGCCAATAAATATAGATGGCGTTGTATACTTGTACAGCATAGAGTAACTACATCTAGTTACCTAGGCCGTACTGTCAGGCCGTCAATCAGAGTACCGCAAAACGCCGCCATATTGGGGCAAAAGAAGCACGAAATGGTTTATTATTTGTATCTGATTGCTTTTAATCAAATCCACGTTTACTTTAAAAGGTTTTACTTATTCTGAAAGATCAAACCTCTAATATGTCAAATACGTAAAACGTGGTTTTAATTAGTCCATTATTAAAAATCACCATTCTCTGCCCCAATATGGCGGCGGTTTGCGGTACTCTGCTGAACCAGCGCGGCCTAAGTGACTAGATGTAGTGACTCTAGTACAGCATAGTCACTGCATCTAGTTACCTAGGCCAGCTGGTCCATCCGAGTAACGCAAAACGCCGCCATATTGGAGTAAAAGAAGCACGAAATTGTTCATTAATTTTATCTTTATTAATTTAAATCAAATCTACGTCTAGTTTAAAAGGTTTTTCTTATTCTGAAAGTTCAAAGCTCTATGTTGTCAAATACCCATAATAATGGCTATGTTTTTACTTTGTCCATTATTAAAGATCGGCCTTCTCTGCCCCAATATGGCTACCTTTTGCTGTACTCTGATCGACCAGCGTGACCTAGGTGACTAGATGCAGTGACTCTAGTACAGCAATAAAATTAAGCAAAATGACGTCGTTATGCAGTGTAGGTGATCGTGTATGCAACCAATGAGATGCATGCTTTAGTTGTAACATAACCTTCTAGTTTGACAATTATCCGACCGCATAATAATTGGATTTAATAAAATTCTGCTAGAATGCAGTTCAATCTTTGGTGCGTCTCAATAGTAACTTTAAAAACGCCTATTGGTGAGAATCCTCGGTCTGTGTGTCTCTCAAGTTCATTCAGCTCAAAAACTATATGTAATTAACCCTGGAACGAGTTGGAACTCGTTGTCAGCTTTAACTTTCAACATGACCTTTGACCCCTGCGGACAGGTCGTTGGTTGAAATCGAGTTCATTACACATGTGACACCTGTATATAAGGGTTACTTAAGGTGACAAGAACGGCTACAGCTTCTGCTTAAACATATGGCCTACCCCAAGGCCATTCATTGAAATCAAAGATCAAACTGAATTTTTAAAAAACACCGTGTCAGATTTTTAGTAAAATACGCCTATTTTTTGTCGCAAGGTAGACTTGCTTGTCTACATTTTTCTACATAACTCAGTATTGCAAAAGTAAAATATTATTTTGTGCACTACCTTCATGAAATTTTTCTATAGTTGATAGTACCGAAATAGACGACATTGCCTAAGGCCTGTACAATGTTAAGCCTGTAGGCTAGTGAAAAAATAAATTATATTTAACTGTAAATACCAAAATACCGTAATTTTCCGGCTTAAACAACGGTAAATTCTTTTAAGTCGCAAAGGCGCGAGCCGCTCTTTAGCCGGTGTCGTAAGATTCCTTTTCTCTCCTGCAATATAAAAACGTCACTCTTTGAGTGGCGCACGAATCACAGCAAGTGCGACATAAACCCTTGACTATTTATAAAAACTTCATCGGTCATCAGCGGCAGTTTGTTTTACTTTGTTGCACCTACACAACAACGCCGCTTTCTGAGCGGCGCGTTGATCACAGCAAGTGCAACATAAAAAACAAACTAACAGCTCACAGCTTGACACTACATTAGATCAGTTGCGTACAGATTCCAAGTAATCTTGAGCTTTTCCAATGCCATGGATGCGTTACCGCATGCCAGGTTAATTTCCGAATAAATGTTCGTCGTTAGGCGTATTTATAGATCTTGTATCGACATTCTAATTTCCATTCCAGTTTAAATTATGCTTTGATGATTTAAAATAATTCAAATATTCATTCGTGACAACATTTCTATGCAATAAATATTTTGAGCTTCTGACTGCATTTCTTTGTTTGGTTACTAAACAAGATAGATAAAGCAATTTTAAAATAAAATATTTTTACTGACCACGGCATAAAAAAATTACTTTAAAGGATCATTCTTCAATTCTGACAATAACTTGCACTACAGTACAGTACAGTCCAGAATGTCATTGAGTCTTCAAGGGATATAAAGTTTTACAGATTAACATTACAACAGTTTTGAAATTCTGTTTTGATATTTATGGACTGTTTTGCATTACCAAAGCTGGTTTTATATGTAATGAGTTCTTTTGGTGAATTTTCGATTGCCGAGTTTTGTATATTTTTCTGAAATAGATTGTTACATTATATATAATACTTTTGTAGCAAGGTTATCATCAAGAAAACTATTTGCTCTTGCGGCTTACTGCTACTTCTTTAAAGAATACTTTAGTGGTATCACCGTTAAATTAGTTTTTCCTTTATGTTGTGATATGTGAATTGCATTTGTGCAGATCTATAATTAATTTTTGGTGATGATTTCCAAGTTTTTTGGAACCGTAAGCGATTTTCCACTAGTTTTTTTTTTAAGGTTAGGAGCACGATCTCGTAAGTTTATAGATTAACTTTTCTATACATTCAGTCTCTTATACTCAATTCTTTGACAGGATTCGATATTTAATCGACGTTAGCCACATTTGGAAGCGGTATAACTATTTCAGAAGATCATCTTTCATCTAAGGTATTTATAAAATGTTTGCTTGGTGCATTCTGGTAATTTGGTTTTGTTTGTTAGATACTTCTTTTTTCTTTCCGGTTTATATTATTCTTTTTATTTTTATCTCAATACACTTCGTTGTATATTTGGGTTGTTAAAACACCACTAAGCTGAGCTTGCTGACGTTCAGTTACTTGGTTGCTGTTGTCTCGTAGGACCACGCTACTTCGACCTGGTTGGTGACTTGTTCTTCGAACTGAAGAGGAACGAAGTGATTCTAGGGGTAATCCACTCTATTAACCTCAGATGCCGTTCTCCAAGTTTACCTTTGATATGGCATGATGGGTATAGAACGTCTCCCTGTCTGTGTGGCGTATTTTCCTAATTTTTTAATCTTAAAAACACTTTTTATTAAAAAGCTTGTCTCGCGAAGCTTGCACAATTTCGAAAGCTTCTTAACGCTATTTTCTACTAACTCACTTTTTAAATAGTTTCTTTCCTTCAAAATATAAATTAATTTTTTAAGACAAAAAACAAATTTGAGGTTTCTATTAAAATCTTAGTTGCTGGTCGCAATGACGTCATGAAAACACAAAGGAAACTTGAAAGGTGTGTTTTAATTAGGTAGGTATCTGATAAATTCTAAAAGTATCCCTTTTTACCCGAAAACAAGAATTCGATAACAAAGCGTTGTAAATATAAAGTACTTTAACGTCAAGTCGTTGTTTTCTGAACAGTCCTCTCACGAATTTGCTAGGTAATAGCGGCTGGTGAAAAAAATAGTATGTTAATGCATAAGATCGCCGGACTCCGCTACGCGTCGTCCGACAGCTTCCGCCTAAAACATGCATTTTTTGTACTAATTAAACAAATAACTATTTTTAAATTTTTTCTACTGTTTCCTGTTTTTATGCTTAAAAAGAGAAACATGCAGCCTGTTTTCTTAAAATGTTTTCCAATGTTAAATATTTTTTTAATTCTTTTAGAAATTAAGAAAACAACTTTTCTTATACCCGCAAGATTAAAACATAATTTAGGAATTTCCGATAGTTCTCGCATCTTCCAATAATAATACAGTAGAAACTGCCTAAAGTGACCACCTTTGGGAGTGACCCAAAATGGTCAATTTAAGCAGGTGGTCACTTTGTAAAAGTGTGAATTCTTTATACATTACAATTTGCCCAAAACAACCGACATTCGTCAGCATTAAAAATATCCTCTGATTTAAAGCCCTTTGCAAACTCTGTAAAACGAATACGAAAATCACTTACTGTTGCGGGATCAATTTAATTTGCATCGCCAACTAAACTTTTCTGGAAATGTTTCGTTTCTTAAATAATTCGAGCCAACCCAATGATGCTTTAAAATTAGGCAAATTTGACTGCTGAGCAAATTTTAATGCTACTTCTTGTAACATTGGTCCAGAAAGTCTTGCATTTACACTGTGCATTTTAAAAACCAATTTAAAGTTAATTGATTAACCAGTTCAAATTCTGTTAAACATCTTTTTCTAAAGGAGTCTAAAGCATCTTCTTCGTAGCGTTGTTGATATTCTAATTTTCTTTTTTTTTAAATATTATTTACTGTTGTTTTGCTATTACCAAAATGTTCCGCTGTTTTTCTTTCACTGTCGTTTTCTAAAAATTCTAACACCTTTTGTTTTTCTTGCAAATTTAGTTCTTTGTAAACTTTTTTTAAAGTCATCTTAATCGCACTAATTAATTCAATAGTTTCAATCAACAAATGAAACAAGACTGATTTTATAAAACAATTTTAAAACTATCCAAAGGTTACTAATGTGAAAATTTGCAGGTAATGAATTTCTCAGAAGCAGAAATAAAGTCTTAAAACTTGGAAATACCTGAACCCAACTGGTCACTATTAAGGAATTATGATGCATTCTTAGAAATTTTTTGAATGCAATTTACATATACATGCCTACTTAAACTTTTAGAAGATTAATTATAACTGTTATAAGTAATCCCTTGGGCAATGGTCACATTACACAAACATTTTTAAACAAATATTTGAGGTAAATGTGGTCAATGGTCACAAAAGAGGAGTGGTCAGTTTATACAGTATAAATTACAGTAAAGTAATGCGATTTTTGCAGAGACTGAAAAAAGTGGTCAATATAACCAGAGGGTCAGTTTAACAGACAGGTGGTCAGATTTACAGTTTTTACTATATTTTAAATTAAATTCAGTGAATTTTATGTTTTAAGTTCAATTTCAAGTTACGTTAAGTCTTTTTCTCAAAGAAATAAGAAAATTAAAAAAAATACGCCCGGTTACGTCAAATCGAAGTTTTTTAAGTTATAAAAAATTTTTGAAATAACTTAAAGCTTTTAAAACATTTTATGAAGAAGTTTCAACTTTTAAAATTGAAATGTTGGGCCCAATAAATTTAATGAAATTCCTATTGTTATCACATTTTCTTACGTTATTGTAAATTAAATTAAAGGGAGTCTCGTTCTATATTATATAAGCTCATTTTTAAGCTAGAACAAAATTTACAAATAAAGTAAAGCAGAGGTTACAAAAGAACTCAAATATTTAACTTGAGGTGTTATTGGTTCGTTATTAACAAAATTAATGAAATGCCTTTTTATATTATTACATTTTTGAAGATTCTTATAAATTAAGTTAATCGAATTTTATTTGTATAGGCTCATTTTTAATCTAAACCAGGTTTTCTAAATAAATTAGAATCTGGAATTATGTAAAAGTAGTCGTTTTATTGCATAATTACATTTAAATGCACTTACATCGAAGAAAATTGAGTTTTCAGGTACTCAACAAAACATTAATTGTACTTCCCGGAATTATTTAGATTTGGTGTTAAAATTTATAGCTGTGTAAAATCTTAAAATATTATTTGAAAACTGAATAGTTAATAAAAGTTTTTTTAATTGAAAATAAAGAAAAAAAAGTACTAATATTTTTTCAGAATTCCGCTTTTCCTCTCAGAATTTACACAAAATTTAATATCTAGAATAAATAATTAATAATTTCCTTCCGGTTAAATCTAGAAATTTATAAAACCTTTTAAGTTGCCTAAATATTTTAAAAATTTTATTTTAATTTAATAAATTTAATTTAATACGTATATAAATTAATACATTTTTTTCTAACGCTTTAAATATGAGCATTTTAACTTTTTTTTATTTTGTCAACTTCTTTAAATTTGAATTTTTATGAAAATTCATAGAAAAATGTTCAGTATATGTTTTTCTCACACACTTATTACCAAGCATTTATTCGAAACTTAGATAGTTTTCTCAAATCCTTAAATTAAATAAAAACTTTCAGTTTCGCACTAACCAACTGACCTGTGCGCCTGGCAATCCTTGCAGTGTGATAATGGGGCAAATTTGATAATTCAGGGAATATCAGTGTCGTGCGGTGAGAATTTAGGCTAGGGCAGCAACCACGATTTTAATTATAATACACCTAGGTACAGGCGCGGATTAACGGAGAGGGAATAATCCCCCCCCCCAATTTAGAAATAAGTTTACATAGAATAGAAGCAAATAATGCTTGTTTAATTATTATTTATTAAAACAATTATTTTTCCAAAGATTTCCCCCTCAAAATACTTCTCTGGATCCGCCCCTGTTAGGTACAATAAAAAACAGTGTTATAATTAATAAGCTTAAAAGTTTTTCAAAGAAGCACTTTTACATTTTATATTTATGAAATTTGTTGACTATCATTCTTTATTTAAAAAAAAACTACTACTACGTATCAATTTTCCGGTCTTTCTTAGCAAAATACCGGTACAGGTTTTAATCTTTGTTGTTAAATTTGAAAGATCTGGTTTTGATCTGCCTTTCTTAATAATTTGTAATTTCTCTCAAAAACTGTATGCGAAAAATTCCTTATTAATAATTTACAAACTGAACAAAAAATCGTCCCGATTCGGCTATATCGAAGGTACTCGAACCTTTCACCGAAGCAGTTGAATTTGCAGTCGTGATGATAATGCAATTTTAAATTTGCATATAGGCAAACTAAATAGAACTATTTGTCTTCAAAAAAAATCCAACTTATAAATTAAAATAATAAAATGCGACAAAATACAGTCTCATTCGCAGATTTACATTACTTAAGTAACACTAAATCGAACAAATAACCAAATTATAATAAATAAACATTTGGGAACGAAGCACAATAAAAATTACCACCAAACAATGTTAACAGCATCCGTCTACTATAACACCCCACGCTCGCTGATTCACGCCAAGGTTAAGAGAAGAGCATTTGTAAGCAGTGCTTATATCAAGTGTATGTATCACATTTGAATCGGTATTACCTTTCCGTGCAAGTTTAATGAGCCTAATTTAAAATAATACTCTAAATAATTATACTTTTTGCTGTACAAAGCTTTAATTTGATAAATATTTCAATTTAAATAAACGATAACCATAATTTTAGAAAAGTATTTTTGTTAGCATTGTTTTTATTTTTAATAAATTCTCAAGGCAAGCATTGCTTCCATTGCTTCCATGGACCGCACGCCACTGGGGAATATAAACTAAAGGTTTTAGTAATTTAAGTGTAAAATCTCTAATAATCGTTAATTATATAATTCTTATGCTATATCAATTCTAATAACGTATTATTGTTATTAATAAATAATCATCCATAATAATAATTATTATTAAGGATGAATCAAAATCCCTTTGAAAAAACTGTAATTAACACGTTATTTTAATTTAGTAAGGTTTGAGTTTGTTACATTCGTTTTTTGTTTAAATGTTGGTGATCGTGATACTAATATGTAGTTTGGTTGTCATAATTCTAGCTAACCGCGATTAATTTTTTTCAGCTGTTAGAGGGGTACTAAAAATAGATGAACTTTCCGAGGTAATCTCTACTATAATCAAGGATAAACGATGAAAACTCAAAACATTGTATTCTTTTTACGGAAATGAATTTTACGATTCATCGAGATTAACAATTGGATTGTTGACAAGACGGTTTCATAAATTACAATAAATTAATTCATTATATATAAATAGTTTGTTAGTACTTTCGGAATTTACTATTAAGGATTCTAAAATTTTCTCAAGTATCTAATCAATAAAATAATGCAATAGGATGTACTAATCAGTTTTTCCAGAGATTTCCACAACTTGTTTTTACTGAAAAAGTGGTAGTCCTCATCCACTGTTACGTAAAAAGAGAAGATTTAATGATATACGTGAACGTTTTATAACATCAATTGTAACCTGCAACTTATAAAATTTTGGCATGGAAGTGGAGCAAACTAACTATTTTTAATCACATTCTAATAAAAAGGATTAGATATTAAATACAACTTTGATATAGATTATAAAGTGGCTGAAATGTTTATTGAGCATCATTGGGTTCAAAATAATTATATTCAAAGATAAATAATAAAAGATGTTAAACAGTAATCAAACTTTTATTGTTAACTTAAACCCCCGGTAACACAGAACGTGAAGCTTAACAAGCATTACCCAATTCAAACATAAAATTGCAATAAAACACTTTTTAAAGCACCATTTTATTTGTTACTTGCGCAGTGAACGAGCTTTTGAGCCTAATTAGGTCAATGTTCCAAAATTCTTTATAATTATTAACATTAAGATTACTGAAATTTTTGCCATTTCTTTTTACTTGTGCATTTTGTGTACGATCAATGAATGAACTCTCTTCCTTTAGTTTAAAATGCGACCGAACACTATCTGGTGCTGTGCTGGCTACGCACAAGTTTCACCCTTACTATACACTGTTATTTTATATTCCGCTTTTCTCTGTAGCTACTGCATTGTTCACCAACATTCCAAAAATGCATGAAAATCAATAATTTTCTTATTAGTGAGGACATTCTGTTTTATTAAGTGTATTTTTTGATCAGAAATTTTGAATTTTTGGTAAGTTTTGGACAGATCAGGTTTATTCCACAACGAGACAAAAAAATTTTGTTTAATCAAAATTTTTATGATATTGAAGATATTCTATATTTATTATTGAATATGGTAGAGTACACATAAAGAGTTAGTATATCAATCAATTAAAGTTCTAAAATAAGTTTTTGATCGTTAGTTAAAAAATAAAATGTGTTTTTTGTCGCAACGCGGAACACTTTCCCCCAATCCTGTTGCCATTACATTCAGCGATACGCTATTTACGAGTAATAATAGTGCAAAAATCATTTCTAATAAGGATTCTGTATAGTCCGGTATGGAATGGAGGGTGACTCATCAGTTTACGTTGGGGGTGAGGTATTTGGTGGTTACTTTTGATAGTAGCTTCAGATCTGATCACAAGGTGAAAGGTGACATTAAAAAGATTACATATATTTAAAAGAAAGGCCGATGGGGTTTTAGGAATCATAAGATAAAGGAATGTAAATCGACAAGACGTTATGGGTTAGTTTACCACAAGCCGCATCTCTCTTTTAAGTATCCGATAACCGTTTGTCAATTTACACGGAATATTATTACCACCTATCCTTCCCAACGTACTTCATGGTTATCATATATCACTCTCATTAAAATTTATTCCGTGATGAGAAAACTGCTCGTAGGTACATCCATATATATTCTTAAAAAAAATGTATCCGCGACCGCATCGTTATAATTATTGTATAAATATAAAATGTGTGTATGTGTACACACATTTTATATTTCTCACGCGCTTAAAATAGCCAAGCAATTTAATCTCAAAATGATAGAAGTTCTCATTCCAATTAATCGCCTAAAAAAACCAAATAAACAATAATAAAAGAGCAAAACGTCAATTCAAAATTCCAGTCACAAGCGGCAAGAAGCCGCAGTTCAATTGTTTCGCGGCATTGCCCACCAACAACCACCACCCCCCGCGCACACACGAACATTCCCCTTCTTTTGCAACGCCGAATAGTTGGCCTTGAACGAGTGCATTGCTATGCAGCCTCTTTTTGTTTTTGGACGCCGTTTGGCAACGGTCAACACCCCGGCCAAGGTCTCAGACGAATGCAACTAACCTATCATAACCTAAACTAACCTTGCCCAACACGACTTTGCTGGTGCAGGCATTTTTAACGCGGCAGGTTTTTGTGTCTCTCCCCTGCGTGCATGCATGTGGATGTGTGTATATTCGGCAATCCTATTAGAATCGCTAATGAATGGAGGTGCATGACCTCTTATGCACCACGCACACACTTTTACACATACACACCGACCGCATCTTGATCCTCGTCATTGTTATCTGTGATTAACCTATCAATTCGTTTTTTCTGGATTATTTCTTAGTAATTGCTGGTTAATACCAATTATTTTGTCAGTAAAATTCCTATATGAAAGCACGTTGAATACTTTTCGAAATAATCCTTAATTTTTTAGGAACTCTACTTATTAGATAAAAAGGAAGTAATACCAACTCAGAAACAAAACTAAAAAAGACGCATCGGAGAAAATGTATAGTACCTACCGCCAAGCCTGTCGTTTGAAAATCTCGCAAAGAAGAAGTTAACAACAATTTCAAAAACAATGAATGGAAGGAAGAAGTTACTGCATGTCTGGAATAATAACATAATACGAAGAAATTTGTTGATGGTAAATCAAGTCGTGCACAAAAATAAAAAACACCCTTTGTATCTTTAGAGAATGTGCAACAGGATTTTAATTAGTCTTTCATTTAAATTATTGTGTTTTCAGCGGCAAAAACTTGTTAATCAGATACTACACTTGCATGGACGGGACTGCATTTCTTTAGGTTGATAGATCGTTTAGATTAATAGAACATTTTTCTTTTGTTTTGGGAAACAAAAGGGCAATATTTTATTTCCTATTTAAAAGTTTTTCATTCAAAATGAAAAACAAACCAGTTGGTTGTCGAAACTAAAAAGGGAGTATGCGGAAACATTTTGACCTAATAACATTTGCATATTGAAGTGGTTCGGAATTTATGCAAAAAAATTACTTTTTTTTAAATTAAATTACACCCAAGAAGAAGGTTGGTTAGTGGATCACCGTTAGGTGTAATTGGTTATCCTTTTTTAAGAATTTACGCAGCTGGATTATTAGCGAATAGTCGTAGAGTATAAAATAAATCAAGTACCTAAATATCTATGTCAATCTCTGATCGAAATTCACCACATCTGATTCGTATAACCGCATATTTTGCGATAAAAGAAATATTTAGGGAAGATTTGATGTGTGACTTGACTTTTGACTCGAAAAGTCAGTTCAGATGTGTCCATTTGCTACGGAAGCAGAGGGACGGTTCAATTCTGGAATTAGATTTGACTTATGACCTTTGACCCACATCCCTTACCATATACTACTGTTATAGGTGGACGGACAACACAATTTAGTAAGGAAATCCGAGACCCTCCATGTGTCATAGGAGACGGGTAAGCATCCAGGAATGTTCGGTGAAGCTGGTTTCCCAATAACCATTTTTCATAATTTACCTTAACCCCTGGTTATATAAAGGATATATTAAAATATTAAAAGTATATAGGACCGTTCTATAGGTTGATTAGTTTTATAAGATTACTGTAAGCTCTAGATATACATTTAATGAGATACATGATATAAAAATTCCTATCACCACTTACAGCATTGTATATTATAAATGTTAATGAATTTATATTTAGTAAGGAAATCCGAGACCCCCCCTGTGTCATGGGAGGAATGAGACGGGTAGGCATCCAGGAATGTTCGGTGAAGCTGGTTTCCCAATAACCATTTTTCATAATTTACGGTAACCCCTGGTTATATAAAGGATATATTAAAATATTAA
Source organism: Agrypnus murinus (assembly GCA_929113105.1). Classification (NCBI taxonomy): domain Eukaryota; kingdom Metazoa; phylum Arthropoda; class Insecta; order Coleoptera; family Elateridae; genus Agrypnus; species Agrypnus murinus. Next base: position 5,800,222 of record OV816030.1, on the reverse strand, counting down.
AAGTATATAGGACCGTTCTATAGGCTGATTAGTTTTATAAGATTACTGTAAGCTCTAGATATACATTTAATGAGATACATGATATAAATATTCCTATCACCACTTACAGCATTCTATATTATAAATGTTAATAAATTTATATTTAGTAAGGAAATCCGAGCCCCCCCCCTGTGTCATGGGAGGAATGAGACGGGTAGGCATCCAGGAATGTTCGGTGAAGCTGAGTAGGTATTCCGGCACCTGGGCAGACCCCCTCCCTTTTTATGCAAATGACCCGCGATCTAATTAATATTCAAATGAGGCGTGGTCTAATTAAATGCGCGAATTAAATTAATTGATCTAATTAAATTAATTCACGGTATCATTTACATATCTCCTCTCTCATTTACATATATGATTTCTCATATGCATGCGCGAATTAAATTAATTGATCTAATTAAATTAATTCACGGCATCATTTACATATCTCCTCTCTCATTTACATATATGATTTCTCATATGCATGCGCGAATTAAATTAATTCACGGTATCATTTACATTACTCCTCTCTCATTCCCCATAAGCATGCGCGAATTAAATTAATTCACGGTATCATTTACATATCTCCTCTCTCATTTACATATATGATTTCTCATATGCATGCGCGAATTAAATTAATTCACTGTATCATTTACATATCTCCTCTCTCATTCCTCATATGCATGCTTGAATTAAATTAATTCAGTGTATCATTTACATATCTCCTCTCTCATTCCTCATATGCATGCGCGAATTAAATTAATTGTACATCTCATTTTTATATATTATTTGTCATCTCTCTCTCATCAATTTATTTTAAAATAAATCAGTCCTATTTGATATTTATCTACAGGTCATCATGTAATTCTGCGAAAATAATTTAATATGTAGAAACGTAATAATAAAAATTTATTTTCAACTATACAAAAGTAACTCTAAAGCTACTGTCAATCAACCGTCGGATTAGCTCTGGTGCATTAGACCTGTTTAAATATACGGCATAAACATTTAGTTTGAAAGAAAACAATTAGGGTCGTTATGATTTCATAAAATTTTATTCAAGTGAATCTTCTTAAGAATATAGAACACTGTAAAGCATTATTTTTAAAATTCAAAAAACATTATCTATAGCTAAAACTGTTTAAGAAATAACTTTCAAACTAAATGTTTTTGCATGAAAATACACACAAACTGATTAGCCATGTTGTTTTCAACATTCTTTAAAACTGCTTTCAACTATAAATAAACAAAGGTTCTTACGAATGACTGAAAGGAATTTAGATTTTATAAATAATTTGTTAAGAGATCAAAGCTACTGTCAATCACTAGTCGGATTATCTCTGTTGCAGTTTTAAAAAGTTAATAAAGCGTGAATCAAATCTCTATGATTCATTTGAAAGCAGAAATACTAAACAAGATTTACATATATCATTTATCATATGCATGCTCGAATTAAATTAATTCATGGTATCATTTACATATCTCATCCCTCATTTACATATATCATTTATTATATGCATGCCCGAATTAAATTAATTCACGGTATCATTTACATATCTCCTCTCTCATTTACATATATGATTTCTCATATGTATGCTCGAATTAAATTAATTCACGGTATCATTAGCGTATCTCATCTCTCATTTACATAACTGATATCTCATTCTGTACATCTCATTTTATATATTATTTGTCATCTCTCTCTCATAAATTTATTTTAAAATAAATCAGTCCTATTTGATATTTATCTATAGGTCGTCATGTAATTCTGCGAAAACAATTTAATATGTAGAAACGTAATAATAAAAATTTATTTTCAACTATACAAAAGTAACTCTAAAGCTACTGTCAATCAACTGTCGGATTATCTATGGTGCATTTTGACCTGTTTAAATATACGGATAAACATTTAAAATAAGGTTTACAGATAAAGCAAATTCTAATTTGAAAGAAAACAATTAGGGTCATTATGATTTCATAAAATTTTATTTAAATGAAACGTTTAAGAATATAGAATACTGTAGAGCATTATTTTTAAAATTCAAAAAACATTATCTATAGCTAAAACTGGTTAAGAAATAACTTTCAAACTAAATGTTTTTGCATGAAAATACGTACAAACTAATTAGCCAGGTTGTCTTCGACATTCTTTAAAACTGCTTTCAACCATAAATAAACAAACGTTCTTACGAATGACTGAAAGGAATTTAGATTTTATAAATAATTTGTTAAGAGATCATCATCTTAAAACCGGCATAAATTATTGTTTTAAATGACAATTACTCACTCCTGCTCTATATAAAACGTCATATATAAAATTAGAGATTATCTCTATTGCATTATTATTATCTTAGCATCTTTTCATTTACAATTATCTAGTAAAAATGTATTGTTTAATACGACAGACAAAGGAATTTAGTGAGTTAGTCATAAAGAAACTTCACGAGAAATCTCAATCACTTGTTTGTCAATGTAGACAGATTTGATGTACGCTTCATTAACTTTTAAAACAATAATTGTTACTTAAGATAAAGTGTTTTTATAATAACAGATTTATTTGTGTTATTTTAAACGTTGTTCGTCGAGCGGTGAGTCAGTCACGTGGTTACTTAAATGAGTATAAAGCTTAGAAATTTTTATATCTCAAATCAGTACGAAAGTGTTTCCATAGAGAAAACAACTATTATCAACACAGCTATCCAGAGTTTAACAGTGTATATTTAATTTAATCAGGTAAGTTATTATGATTTTATGTTTAACGATCTTTCCACTACTGTTTACCTGCTATATCTATAATATGTAAATGTTCTACAATTGTTTATGTAAACTAATCATTTGAACATTTAGATTACATCTCATTATCCTGTGTTCGAGGTCGATCATCAAAGTATAATTTCCTGCTTCTTTGAAATCAATCATGTAAGTTGCTTTTATTTTAACGATGTTGTGTAAACTTATTTTGAAATTTATTATAGACTGACTGCAGTTTTCCAATCTGATAGAATGTCTGCTGAAAATTATCAAGTTGACAGTGGTGATAGCGACGTCGACGACAATGAAATTGAATGTTTCGCTGAACGTGAAGATAAATTTGGAGAAGAGGAAATCTTCTCTAAATTTAAAAATACTATAATTAATACCAGAAGCAATAACTACGACGTGCTGAAGTACGTCGTCATCATGACTGTTGTAATAGAAGAAGAAATGGAACTACCCGGGGGAGGAATCATAAGTGAAACTCGTAGGTTCTCATCGGATACCGTTTTGCTCAATCACGAGGATATTAAGATAAAATTTAAAGAATTTTTAAAGTTCTTATCTTACATAAAAGATAGGGTAGGTGTAAACAATATTAGTAATATATATTTTATTATTGAGTAGTTTAGTTTTATTCCTTTAATTTTTATATAAATAAGATTTAGTTTTAATTTTCTTATATTTGTTTATTTTTTAATTATTAAGATTTAATTTATGTGTGTATGTTTTTATATAAAATATAATATTATTTTAAATGCATTCTGTTTTATTTTAAAAAGAAAATAGATTAGCAAAGCAACTAAGACGTGTATGAAAGAAAAGTGACAATTGAAATTCTTAACCAATAGAATGGGAGCCTTTCTAATATATTAAAGGAATGAAATAACAACTTGATAACACTAGAATTTTTCATCATATCGTACAATGCAGACATTTCATATCATTATTAAAATTTTATAAACAAAACGATAAAACAAGTTTATAGTTTTTCATTTATTTCTACGTATTCATCATATATGAAAGCGCGTGCAGTAGCGAGATCTTAATAATTTTCATTATGGTATATGTATATGTCTAGTCACAGTTTCAGCAAACGCATTGTATTCTATCAACGAATCATGTAAATATCAAAAATTCGTAACGGCTATGCATAGGTTTAATACTATCAACAGCTCATTTAAAGGAAATGTTAGATTTTTAACAGTTTATGAGCATTAATCAAAGACTATTCTATAATGATGTATTATTTATTTATAAACGTTACATAGTATAGTAGCTAAATACATGACTGACTGAAAAAGTTACTTTTATTAATGATGACTATTGAATTCGATCTGTCACTAGTTTAACCTTTTAATTTCCACTTTTGACCAAATTATAGTTGATCTGATCAAATATTGCTTACAAATCGGAGCTCTAATCTAATGTCTACAGTAGAATCCTTAAAACTCTCTATGAAGTTTTAGAATTGTCGATTACTAAGACACCCGTTTCTTCTACCTCCTTTAGTAAATTCTACGGGGGACTCAACTGAGGAGACGAATCGGCAATGGGCGTTCCAAACATTTGCGTACCCAATGGCCTGTATTTTAAAAAATTTTCGTTAGAGGGCGCTTCGGTCCTTGACAACGCTCAGACCACGCTGGCCATTGTTGACAGTTCGCTGGAGTGCCATATGGGTCGCAATGTTTCATAAAAATTAGCCAGATTTGCGATAAAATTTGCGATAAATCGCATAATCTGTCAACACTGTCAGCGTTGTCCAGAATCGTAGCGCCATCTAGAAGTAACGTTCAAACTTGAATTAACGTTCAAGGTCGGGGACGCTTTATTTGACTCGTTTCGTCTCCTCAGTTGAGTCCCCCGTAGTAAATTCATATTGTTAGCTTCTACTTTGTCAACTGTTACTAGAATGTTGTTCTTTAGATCCTTTACCTCGCTCTATGTATCTGTAGTCATTAAAATGAAAGTTTTTAGTAAATTCATATTGCTAGCTTATACTTTGTCAACTGTTACTAGAATGTTGTTCTTTAGATCCTTTACCTCACTCTATGTATCTGTAGTCATTACAATGAAAGTTTGTACTGTTGTGTCGAATTGACGATTTGATTTGAAAATTTAATAATGTAATTTATCGTTTAAACTAACCCTTGTTTACTTCTATATATGTTTAATTAATATGTAATTAGTACATCAAAATATGTTCTTAATATGTTAATCAATTTCCTTATAAAATATAAGTATATATCATTGAAATAAAACATTATTAAAATATTAAAAATAATTTTATTTTATCACGTCCTAAATATTTACACGACTGATCACGTTTCTCGTCAGCTTCTTTTCAAACAATTGCAGTCGTTTATCATAAACCTAGTGGTGGGATATTCAACGTATCTGTAGTAAACTCGTATGATTAATAATAATCTGTAACCATTTTCGATACCTTCGAAATATAAGTCTATAACATATGTCTGTAATACGTCTTTATAACTCTGAAGCACAGGGTAGTTATCTCTTGCAATATCTACAGTTATGAGAACCCTGAAGACTTAACCTAGAGAAATAAATCAGATAAATATTTTACTTTTATTGAAACGATAACTTTACGTACTAATATATGAAAATAATATAATGTATATCGCCTGATAAATAAAATTGAAATTATTCTTATTCTTTTTACAATGAAATATGTTTTTATTTAAAAATTCCTAACATGGATAGCTTTATCTGTTTTAGAATATTCAAAGGCAGTATATGACAATAAATTATCGTGAGACTACTGATCTATACAAAACGCCTTATATAAAATTAGAGATTATAAAAATTAAACCTATTACATATGGTGAAAATGCAAATATTCAACAATTCTAACCCCCAATTTTTCTACTTTTCTAGACGTAATGTAATTTTGAACTGATTTTTAACCTTTTTCGTTATATCTACTACCCTTGTAAACGATTTCTACATATACGTTCTTATTGTTTATACACCATATAGATACTCGTCGTATCTATAGTAAACTCATATTTTAACGTTATTTTACAATACATCATCCATTTTCAATGGTTTCGAAATACACAGATATGTAATAATATACTATACACTCTTGTAGGATATTCATCGTTGAATATAGTAAACTCGTATGATTAATATTAATTTGTAATTATTTTCAGCACCTTCGAAATATAAGTCTATAACATATGTCTGTAATACGTCTTTATAACTTTGAAACTCTACGTGATTTCCTCTTACAATATCTATAGTTATGAGAACCTTGAAGACTTAACCAGGAGAAATAAAACAGATAAATATTTTACTTTTTATTGAAACTAGTTAACTTATATTCTAACATACAAATATACAACAACAAAACAGAAAAGTATACGTGAGGGTAACAAAGAAGTTCTAGACGTGGCTATAAAAGTTAGAACAACGCTTGTAGACAATAATATTTTATTAAGTGTGTTAAATTCTTCTCGTAGATATAAAGATGATTTATTTTTGAATGAATTAGTTTATAAGTTTACTAAGAAAACTATTGTAGATTTGCAGAACGATCTTGATTTAGATGATAGACTTAAATTTATTACATCTGGTAGTAAATTCATAATGTTAGCTTCTACTTTGTCAACTGTTACTAGAATGCTGTTCTTTAGATCCTTTACCTCGCTCTATGTATCTGTAGTCATTACAATGAAAGTTTGTACTGTTGTGTCGAATTGACGATTTGATTTGAAAATTTAATAATGTAATTTATCGTTTAAACTAACCCTTGTTTACTTCTATATATGTTTAATTAATATGTAATTAGTACATCAAAATATGTTCTTAATATGTTAATCAATTTCCTTATAAAATATAACTATATATCATTGAAATAAAACATTATTAAAATATTAAACCGAAATATATATCTATAACATATGTCATATGTTTTGTAATACGTCTTTATAACTTTGAAACTCTACGTGATTTCCTCTTACAATATCTATAGTTATGAGAACCTTGAAGACTTAACCTGGAGAAATAAAACAGATAAATATTTTACTTTTTATTGAAACTAGTTAACTTATATTCTAACATACAAATATACAACAACAAAATAGAAAAGTATACTTGAGGGTAACATTTTGTATAACCATTATCTTTTATTCTATAATACCTTCTTCTTTAAGCTCAGAAATAATTGAAATAATCTCATCCTAGTTTTCTAAACTACTGCTACCCCTCTGTTTTAAGGTATACAGTAGAGGAAGCCTGTCGACAATTTGATTCCAATATGGCGTTTTGTTTTTGGAATTTGAAATTGGTAGCTTGAGGTTAGAGCCTACGAATACATTTTTTAGGACAGAACGTAGGGAGCAGAGTAAGTACAAAACAACATACTTTCATACAAGAACGTTTATTGATACGAGTAGTTTCGACGTTACTTAAAACATAATACATAATTTATATATAATATCTATTAAAATAGTACATTTCGTATACACTAATAATGGTACTACATACCCGACTATAAAGTAAACATGATAAGTATAACAGCAGTTTAAAAGAATGGATAGTAAATATAACTATATCTAATTATTTTATAAAATACTATGTTAACTAAGAGGTAATATACAGAATATATACGCCTGTATTCGGCCTCTAGAGGGTTCATACGCTTATATAAGGTTAGTGAGAGATTAACGATCACTGACCGAAGGGTTAAGGTTGAAGGGTGAAGGGTGAAGGGAGAAGGGTGAAGGGAGAAGGGTGAAGGGTGACTAGCCAGGGTTAATTAAGTTAAACGGAACGTGATATATAAATAGGAGTTCATGTTGAATCATTAGTCAAAATGGAACGGCGACGTGAGTGTGATGTGTGTCGTACGAACGTTTTACCATCAGGGTTTGCACGTCATATGAATATACACCGTGGACACAAAGTTCAGTGTTCTATTTGTTTAAAGTATTTTACACGTCTCGATAACTACAGAAATCATTTGAAACTTGTTCATAGTACCCAAGATGATGATAATAAGACTTCACCTAGCAATAATGTAATATTTAAAGACGTGAATCTGAAACGTCGACACAGTGACACCACCGTTCATGAAACCGCTATGACAACTACAGAAGTCAATAAAGGAGAAAATAATAATAAAATACTAAACGCACGTAATTCTATACGTAAGAAATTAGCCTACTTTCACAAAAATAAAGCAGAACCTCAGGATATTCCATATATACCTCGATCAGGGACCGTTAATCTCTCACCGAAACTTGAACACACATCTCTAGTTACATCTGTTGAAGATGAAGAAGAAGAAAAAGAAGAAAAAGAAGAAGGAGAAGAATGCGGTTCTAACTTAAAGATTTATCAGGGATTCTCCAACTATTATAGAGCATTATTAGCTAACGGAGAAAACAAAAACGTAGACAAAACTAGGTACGCTCTATATAACGACATCGATGAGTGGCGGTTTGGTCGTTCACAAGTACAGTTTCAGGGAAAAGATATTTTAATTAAAAACAAACTTTTCAATGGAACACCCGGCTTGTTTAATTTACTAACGCTTAAACAAATAAGCTCTCCTAGTCCAACAGAGGAAGATATTGACAACTATATGAAAATAATCTCACTTACTAATGCTCATAAGAAAGACTATAGGCGCAACGGTCGACTAATAAGCGTTAAACATTGGAAATACGAAAATGTAATCAGACAGAATAACATTTATACAGAATAACAGACTTTGGGATTAGTCTTCCCAAAAAGTTAAACAAGATGAAACCGGATTGTATACGTCAGAGTACGCCTGATCAACTAGTGGACCGACTTCGTCTGTTGTATACTGTAAAGAAAGCTCTTAGCAGCAGTCTCGAAAACGAAAATGAAATAATTTCAGTCATCGCAGAGCTTAAAGCGAGAAAAATCATAAAATAAGTAAATATTTAATTTGTACTATGTAAGATGATCTTATTGTATTGCTATTTATATGTAATATGATCAAATAAACGATATACATTCTATATATGTTTCTTATTTCTTTACCTCTCTCGCGTAGTAAACGTTCTGGTAGATGATCCTTTTGAGTTCCTGCATCATCTTGATACGTTTTATTTCATAGCATTACCAGAGGCAGCAGTATCAGGAGTTTTCCCACTTCTTACATATGCATACAATCAAACTACCTGAAATAAGTAGATGTAGGTACAATTAAAACAATAAGTTTTAAAGATATTTATTATATTATATTTATTATACATTATATCCAGATGTAATAAATTTAAGTCTATCATCTAAATCAAGATCGTTCTGCAAATCTACAAACGTTGTTCTAACTTTTGTATTTTATTAAGTGTGTTAAATTCTTCTTGTAGATATAAGGATGATTTATTTTTGAATGAATTAGTTTATAAGTTTACTAAGAAAACTATGATAGACTAAACTATGAAGAAAATAAATGATAGACTTAAATTTATTACATCTGGATATAATGTATAATAAATATAATATAATAAATATCTTTAAAACTTATTGTTTTAATTGTACCTACATCTACTTATTTCAGGTAGTTTGATTGTATGCATATGTAAGAAGTGGGAAAACTCCTGATACTGCTGCCTCTGGTAATGCTATGAAATAAAACTTATCAAGATGATGCAGGAACTCAAAAGGATCATCTACCAGAACGTTTACTACGCGAGAGAGGTAAAGAAATAAGAAACATATATAGAATGTATATCGTTTATAGAAATATAATATTCTACTGTTGTATGTAGAAATAAATTTACTATTTGCTCGTTTTTAAAATATTTAATTTGCTTCAGTAGTTCCCGAGCAGCAATACGCTTTCAAAGTCAGAGGACTCTAGAAAAAAAAATGGATAGTAGGCTAGATAGTTTAGCAGGTAATCACGCGCTATTGCTTGGGTTTCGTGCTCATTTAAACAATAACAAACTTAAGTTTCTAGTAACTTACTAAATTAATCTAGTTCCGAACTAGGAAAATCACTACCTATTCGCAAATGTTTTTCAATTATTATAAAAACAGCACGAAAATTTGGTTACTCTCTCTTGAATCTCCATACAGAGCAGAAGTCATGTCAGTTTGTATGTTACTTTGTTAAAATTTGGAGGTGATGTTAGTGAATTTTACGTCACTTTAACTGTCAACAAAGTGAAGTTATGACAAATGTCATCTTGTTTTTAATTTTTTATAAGTTCTTAATAATTTAATTAATAATAATTATAATGAACAATCAAAGTGAACTAAAAGTGAAATAAAACAAAAGTGAAGTGTTGATTTGGTGTACAGACTGATCTCGTAAATTGAAGGAACTTTTTGGAATTTTATTTTGAATGAAACGAATTATAGGAAGGTAATGAAATCTTATTGCAAATAACCGAATTATTTTATGTACGCACGTCATGGAAGATACATGTTGCACCTTTAATAATTATAATTAACTTCATAAATCACAAATAAGATCAATTTGAAGGATGATCTGGAATGTGCTCATCTTGTCAACAAATAAGCAGGTAATTTTACCAACTATAACAGAAATCTGCTTATCTTCAAGTTAGGGGATTAATTTGCAATTTTTAATCTTTTTTAACAGTAAATTAAGATTGTTGGATTGATCAGATAAGAATTAAAAAGGACAAAGAGAATTAGAATGTTTCTTAATTCTTATTTTGTTAAATCTATTTGACACCGAGATTTAATTGATTTTGTTTCACGTTTGTTTAATTGATTTAAATTTAAAATGTTAATGGTTGTTTTCGTTTCTCTCTAATGAATTTTAAATTTTTATTTCTTTTGTGTGTTCATAAATAAGATTTATCTATTTAAATGTTTAAAAAGAAATATATTTGTGTATTCATTTGTGTCTGGTCCATTAACAATATTTTACAGATTTAATTTAAATAGCTTCCTAATTAATTAGCAACCCTCCTGATTTCATCTCATGCATTTATGAAACTTGTTTTCCAGTTTATAGCTGGAGAATTTTTTTTATGATAAAGGTAAGTGATATTTAGTTGTGTTTATTCTCAGACTGTTCTACTGTGATTTTGTGTTTGTGAATTTTAACAATAATTTTTTTTATTTTGGAATTTATAACCTTTCATCTTTCATCAAGTGTTGGAGGGTTTATTATTCCCAACAATAAATATTAATCGAGCCCCATCATCTCAATTTATCATATCATATGGCGCCAGAACGCGGTGCTTTCTTTTTTCTTATTGACATTATATAACAATACCATCCATCAAGATATCATATCAATATATTGGCGCATCTTATAATTAAATATGCACACTATCCATAGACAGCGCTAGACATTTTTATTAGGGGTGGGAAATGTAGATCTTTTGTCAATGAAAGAGGGGGTTCTCAACGACTTAAACAATATAACAAGTATAAGAAATTTTAAATGGTTTTAATTATTTCTAATTTATCTAATAAATTAAATTTTCGCATTTGTGGTGTGGTATAGAAACGGTACCACAGGTCAGGAGAACTGGTTTTCATTTTTCATTGCATATTTTCTGTGGAATTGGCTGATAATTTTGAAAAGAAAATTACTAAGGAATAACACTAACAAATTTTAATTTTATGTACATGTACGACTACTAATCAGATTTCTTATATAGGGTGATAAAACCTTCCACCTTTGGACAGAAGTAACATTGTGTAACATTGCTATATTTCTTTATTTCCTGTGATATAGTTAACCGTGTATTCGTAAAGAGTTATTAAAACTATTTTCTGAAGCTTTATACGAATATACTGTTACCTACAAAATGGGGACTGCTTATTGGGAAACGGTAACAACCTTTAACCGCAGTTAAATCTGTCAGCTGCCAGCTAACTAGTGTGAGGTTGTGGGTCTCACTAAAGGTCTTCAATAATGGGCGCCAAGAATCGTCTAAAATAGCTACAGCATTGGCCGACAAAATCTGAAAAGAACAACACATTTGCGACTACTACCAATGTGGTCGACTTTTCCCAATAATGGCTCCTCGATAGCTGAAAATATAAACCACAAATACCAAACATATAAATAATAAGTCTTCAAGTAAGAGATTTACACTGCTTTATTATTAATTAGACACATTATCAGGTAGATCAATTAAAATAAATCAGTCATGTATGGTTATATTTTAATCAAAGACAAATAGCCTTGGCAAAAATTAAATGTAGGTTATTGCTTTCTATGTACAAATTTAAACAGAGTGGGGATTAATGCGAGCGCGATTACTTACTCTAAATCTGACTTAACTTTAAGTCTCAAAAATGTAAAAGGCACGGTAAATTAACGCGAATACCTGTGATGTAGATTGTGCAATCGTTAACCTCAGATTTTAATTCTTTAACCAATTCATTACGGAACAAAGTCATACGTATTCGTTATAAGTAATAGAATACATAATATGTGATAAAATTATAGTTATATATGAAATAGATACCTAAATATAAGTGATACCCGCACACTGTGGAAAAACCATTTAACACAAAATTATAATATACAAATATACAGTATAGCTTTGATTACAGAAAATAATTGTCAAACGTTAATTTTGATATAACCAGTTGCTATAGTTATAACTAACTCACGATAAACGTCTTCTCTATCGTGATAGAGAAGACGTTTATCGTGAGTTAGTTATAACTATAGCAACTGGTTATATCAAAATTAACGTTTGACAATTATTTTCTGTAATCAAAGCTATACTGTATATTTGTATATTATAATTTTGTGTTAAATGGTTTTTCCACAGTGTGCGGGTATCACTTATATTTAGGTATCTATTTCATATATAACTATAATTTTATCACATATTATGTATTCTATTACTTATAACGAATACGTATGACTTTGTTCCGTAATGAATTGGTTAAAGAATTAAAATCTGAGGTTAACGATTGCACAATCTACATCACAGGTATTCGCGTTAATTTACCGTGCCTTTTACATTTTTGAGACTTAAAGTTAAGTCAGATTTAGAGTAAGTAATCGCGCTCGCATTAATCCCCACTCTGTTTAAATTTGTACATAGAAAGCAATAACCTACATTTAATTTTTGCCAAGGCTATTTGTCTTTGATTAAAATATAACCATACATGACTGATTTATTTTAATTGATCTACCTGATAATGTGTCTAATTAATAATAAAGCAGTGTAAATCTCTTACTTGAAGACTTATTATTTATATGTTTGGTATTTTATATTTTCAGCTATCGAGGAGCCATTATTGGGAAAAGTCGACCACATTGGTAGTAGTCGCAAATGTGTTGTTCTTTTCAGATTTTGTCGGCCAATACTGTAGCTATTTTAGACGATTCTTGGCGCCCATTATTGAAGACTTTTAGTGAGACCCACAACCTCACACTAGTTAGCTGGCAGCTGACAGATTTAACTGCGGTTAAAGGTTGTTACCGTTTCCCAATAAGCAGTCCCCATTTTGTAGGTAACAGTATATTCGTATAAAGCTTCAGAAAATAGTTTTAATAACTCTTTACGAATACACGGTTAACTATATCACAGGAAATAAAGAAATATAGCAATGTTACACAATGTTACTTCTGTCCAAAGGTGGAAGGTTTTATCACCCTATATAAGAAATCTGATTAGTAGTCGTACATGTACATAAAATTAAAATTTGTTAGTGTTATTCCTTAGTAATTTTCTTTTCAAAATTATCAGCCAATTCCACAGAAAATATGCAATGAAAAATGAAAACCAGTTCTCCTGACCTGTGGTACCGTTTCTATACCACACCACAAATGCGAAAATTTAATTTATTAGATAAATTAGAAATAATTAAAACCATTTAAAATTTCTTATACTTGTTATATTGTTTAAGTCGTTGAGAACCCCCTCTTTCATTGACAAAAGATCTACATTTCCCACCCCTAATAAAAATGTCTAGCGCTGTCTATGGATAGTGTGCATATTTAATTATAAGATGCGCCAATATATTGATATGATATCTTGATGGATGGTATTGTTATATAATGTCAATAAGAAAAAAGAAAGCACCGCGTTCTGGCGCCATATGATATGATAAATTGAGATGATGGGGCTCGATTAATATTTATTGTTGGGAATAATAAACCCTCCAACACTTGATGAAAGATGAAAGGTTATAAATTCCAAAATAAAAAAAATTATTGTTAAAATTCACAAACACAAAATCACAGTAGAACAGTCTGAGAATAAACACAACTAAATATCACTTACCTTTATCATAAAAAAAATTCTCCGGCTATAAACTGGAAAACAAGTTTCATAAATGCATGAGATGAAATCAGGAGGGTTGCTAATTAATTAGGAAGCTATTTAAATTAAATCTGTAAAATATTGTTAATGGACCAGACACAAATGAATACACAAATATATTTCTTTTTAAACATTTAAATAGATAAATCTTATTTATGAACACACAAAAGAAATAAAAATTTAAAATTCATTAGAGAGAAACGAAAACAACCATTAACATTTTAAATTTAAATCAATTAAACAAACGTGAAACAAAATCAATTAAATCTCGGTGTCAAATAGATTTAACAAAATAAGAATTAAGAAACATTCTAATTCTCTTTGTCCTTTTTAATTCTTATCTGATCAATCCAACAATCTTAATTTACTGTTAAAAAAGATTAAAAATTGCAAATTAATCCCCTAACTTGAAGATAAGCAGATTTCTGTTATAGTTGGTAAAATTACCTGCTTATTTGTTGACAAGATGAGCACATTCCAGATCATCCTTCAAATTGATCTTATTTGTGATTTATGAAGTTAATTATAATTATTAAAGGTGCAACATGTATCTTCCATGACGTGCGTACATAAAATAATTCGGTTATTTGCAATAAGATTTCATTACCTTCCTATAATTCGTTTCATTCAAAATAAAATTCCAAAAAGTTCCTTCAATTTACGAGATCAGTCTGTACACCAAATCAACACTTCACTTTTGTTTTATTTCACTTTTAGTTCACTTTGATTGTTCATTATAATTATTATTAATTAAATTATTAAGAACTTATAAAAAATTAAAAACAAGATGACATTTGTCATAACTTCACTTTGTTGACAGTTAAAGTGACGTAAGATTCACTAACATCACCTCCAAATTTTAACAAAGTAACATACAAACTGACATGACTTCTGCTCTGTATGGAGATTCAAGAGAGAGTAACCAAATTTTCGTGCTGTTTTTATAATAATTGAAAAACATTTGCGAATAGGTAGTGATTTTCCTAGTTCGGAACTAGATTAATTTAGTAAGTTACTAGAAACTTAAGTTTGTTATTGTTTAAATGAGCACGAAACCCAAGCAATAGCGCGTGATTACCTGCTAAACTATCTAGCCTACTATCCATTTTTTTTTCTAGAGTCCTCTGACTTTGAAAGCGTATTGCTGCTCGGGAACTACTGAAGCAAATTAAATATTTTAAAAACGAGCAAATAGTAAATTTATTTCTACATACAACAGTAGAATATTATATTTCTAACTGGTATATTTTTGTTTTTATCGGACTATACGCAATAAAAGGAACCCATTTTTAGGGACACTTTCACTGAAAGTAAGTTAACTAATTTTTTTCTCAGAAAGTATATGTCACATATCTATGAGATTCTTGTAGGGGTTAGAAAGAAACGTTGCGGTTTTTATTAATTTTCAGACAAAAAAGCGTTTTACTTAAGATTTATGCGAAAAAATAGCGAACTATGCGTTCTTGTTTATTAATAGAGATTTATTAAAAACCGCAAGGTTTCTTTCTAACCCCTACAAGAATCTCATAGATATGTGACATATACTTTCTGAGGAAAAAATTAGTTAACTTACTTTCAATGAGATTGTCCCTAAAAATGGATACCTTTTATTGTGTATCGTCCGATAAAAAAAAGTATACCAGTTAGAAATATAATATTTGACTGTTATATGTAGAAATAAATTTACTATTTGCTCCTTTTTAAAATATTTAATTTGGTTCAGTAGTTCCCGAGTAATACACTTTCAAAGTTAGAGGACTCTAGAAAAAAAATGGATAGTAGTGATTTTCAACCAGTGGGGTGCGTTCGCTTAGATGGGCGCAAATTTCCAAAAGGGGCGTTAGATTAGTTAATAGATTTTTTGTAAGTTCAATATTTATAGATTTAAACAACAAATATGTTAAAATCAAAATAAAACTAAACGGTGAAGTGAACAACATACTAAAAATAGGAACTTGGAATGTAAGAAGTATGAAAGGGAAAGAACGAGAACTGATAGAAGAATTTGAAAAAGCAGGACTTGATATACTCACAATCACAGAAACTAAGAAAAAGGGACAGGGAATGCTTGAATTGAATGAACATATAATACTATACAGTGGAGTCAAAATGACAGACAGAGCAGCAGAAGGAGTAGCATGTACAATAAAAGGAAAACATGTCAACAAATTGGGTACTTAATTACAGAAAAAGTGAAAGATATTTTTGATCACGTAGTATTTATATGTAGTTACTTACTAATTTTTCAAGATTATAAATGATATCAATTATAGATCTATTTCCTTGTTTGATAATGATAAATGATAAAGCTATTCGCAGTAAAGTTGTTATAGTATCGAGTTAATATAACAATTATAATCGTGTATTTTAATTGGTTCAGTGTAAAACATGCATAATAATAAAAGTGAATGTAACCCATCATGGACCACAGACGAAATTGGACGTTTAATTTGTTTAATCCGTCCATGTCCCGAATTATATGACAAATCTTGTCCAGGCTACACTTGTAAGGAGAACTATAAAATATGGGAGAGAATATCAGCACAGATAGAAACAAAACAAGGTAGATATAGAAGCTTTGAGAAGGATACATTTAATCATATTGCTTCGGTTTATTATTTGTAATTTTTAGTAAGTCAATGCAAATCCAAGTGGCGGTCGTTGAGAACTAAGTACGTCCAGTATATTAGATCAGATCGTCGAACCCCATGCTTTTATGATCTATCGTTTTTAAAAAAACACGTATACGATGAAGAAACAGCTGCGGTAGTTTCAGATGCAGCTGGATCGCTCTCATTACAACAGCAAGGTATGTCTACGTCAAGATATGTTTTTTATAAATTGTCCCAATTTAATAGCCACCACTAAATCTAGGCACTCTAAAGTTTAAACTATAATATAAAATTACTCAAATTTTATATTATAATTATAGTTATTAGTATTCAGCATTGGTAAAACTACGGGGGACTCAACTGAGGAGACGAAACGAGTCAAATAAAGCGTCCCCGACCTTGAACGTTAATTCAAGTTTGAACGTTACTTCTAGATGGCGCTACGATTCTGGACAACGCTGACAGTGTTGACAGATTATGCGATTTATCGCAAATTTTATCGCAAATCTGGCTAATTTTTATGAAACATTGCGACCCATATGGCACTCCAGCGAACTGTCAACAATGGCCAGCGTGGTCTGAGCGTTGTCAAGGACCGAAGCGCCCTCTAACGAAAATTTTTTAAAATACAGGCCATTGGGTACGCAAATGTTTGGAACGCCCATTGCCGATTCGTCTCCTCAGTTGAGTCCCCCGTAGAATTTACTAAAGGAGGTAGAAGAAACGGGTGTCTTAGTAATCGACAATTCTAAAACTTCATAGAGAGTTTTAAGGATTCTACTGTAGACATTAGATTAGAGCTCCGATTTGTAAGCAATATTTGATCAGATCAACTATAATTTGGTCAAAAGTGGAAATTAAAAGGTTAAACTAGTGACAGATCGAATTCAATAGTCATCATTAATAAAAGTAACTTTTTCAGTCAGTCATGTATTTAGCTACTATACTATGTAACGTTTATAAATAAATAATACATCATTATAGAATAGTCTTTGATTAATGCTCATAAACTGTTAAAAATCTAACATTTCCTTTAAATGAGCTGTTGATAGTATTAAACCTATGCATAGCCGTTACGAATTTTTGATATTTACATGATTCGTTGATAGAATACAATGCGTTTGCTGAAACTGTGACTAGACATATACATATACCATAATGAAAATTATTAAGATCTCGCTACTGCACGCGCTTTCATATATGATGAATACGTAGAAATAAATGAAAAACTATAAACTTGTTTTATCGTTTTGTTTATAAAATTTTAATAATGATATGAAATGTCTGCATTGTACGATATGATGAAAAATTCTAGTGTTATCAAGTTGTTATTTCATTCCTTTAATATATTAGAAAGGCTCCCATTCTATTGGTTAAGAATTTCAATTGTCACTTTTCTTTCATACACGTCTTAGTTGCTTTGCTAATCTATTTTCTTTTTAAAATAAAACAGAATGCATTTAAAATAATATTATATTTTATATAAAAACATACACACATAAATTAAATCTTAATAATTAAAAAATAAACAAATATAAGAAAATTAAAACTAAATCTTATTTATATAAAAATTAAAGGAATAAAACTAAACTACTCAATAATAAAATATATATTACTAATATTGTTTACACCTACCCTATCTTTTATGTAAGATAAGAACTTTAAAAATTCTTTAAATTTTATCTTAATATCCTCGTGATTGAGCAAAACGGTATCCGATGAGAACCTACGAGTTTCACTTATGATTCCTCCCCCGGGTAGTTCCATTTCTTCTTCTATTACAACAGTCATGATGACGACGTACTTCAGCACGTCGTAGTTATTGCTTCTGGTATTAATTATAGTATTTTTAAATTTAGAGAAGATTTCCTCTTCTCCAAATTTATCTTCACGTTCAGCGAAACATTCAATTTCATTGTCGTCGACGTCGCTATCACCACTGTCAACTTGATAATTTTCAGCAGACATTCTATCAGATTGGAAAACTGCAGTCAGTCTATAATAAATTTCAAAATAAGTTTACACAACATCGTTAAAATAAAAGCAACTTACATGATTGATTTCAAAGAAGCAGGAAATTATACTTTGATGATCGACCTCGAACACAGGATAATGAGATGTAATCTAAATGTTCAAATGATTAGTTTACATAAACAATTGTAGAACATTTACATATTATAGATATAGCAGGTAAACAGTAGTGGAAAGATCGTTAAACATAAAATCATAATAACTTACCTGATTAAATTAAATATACACTGTTAAACTCTGGATAGCTGTGTTGATAATAGTTGTTTTCTCTATGGAAACACTTTCGTACTGATTTGAGATATAAAAATTTCTAAGCTTTATACTCATTTAAGTAACCACGTGACTGACTCACCGCTCGACGAACAACGTTTAAAATAACACAAATAAATCTGTTATTATAAAAACACTTTATCTTAAGTAACAATTATTGTTTTAAAAGTTAATGAAGCGTACATCAAATCTGTCTACATTGACAAACAAGTGATTGAGATTTCTCGTGAAGTTTCTTTATGACTAACTCACTAAATTCCTTTGTCTGTCGTATTAAACAATACATTTTTACTAGATAATTGTAAATGAAAAGATGCTAAGATAATAATAATGCAATAGAGATAATCTCTAATTTTATATATGACGTTTTATATAGAGCAGGAGTGAGTAATTGTCATTTAAAACAATAATTTATGCCGGTTTTAAGATGATGATCTCTTAACAAATTATTTATAAAATCTAAATTCCTTTCAGTCATTCGTAAGAACGTTTGTTTATTTATGGTTGAAAGCAGTTTTAAAGAATGTCGAAGACAACCTGGCTAATTAGTTTGTACGTATTTTCATGCAAAAACATTTAGTTTGAAAGTTATTTCTTAACCAGTTTTAGCTATAGATAATGTTTTTTGAATTTTAAAAATAATGCTCTACAGTATTCTATATTCTTAAACGTTTCATTTAAATAAAATTTTATGAAATCATAATGACCCTAATTGTTTTCTTTCAAATTAGAATTTGCTTTATCTGTAAACCTTATTTTAAATGTTTATCCGTATATTTAAACAGGTCAAAATGCACCATAGATAATCCGACAGTTGATTGACAGTAGCTTTAGAGTTACTTTTGTATAGTTGAAAATAAATTTTTATTATTACGTTTCTACATATTAAATTGTTTTCGCAGAATTACATGACGACCTATAGATAAATATCAAATAGGACTGATTTATTTTAAAATAAATTTATGAGAGAGAGATGACAAATAATATATAAAAATGAGATGTACAATTAATTTAATTCGCGCATGCATATGATGAATGAGAGAGGAGATATGTAAATGATACACTGAATTAATTTAATTCACGCATGCATATGAGGAATGAGAGAGGAGATATGTAAATGATACAGTGAATTAATTTAATTCGCGCATGCATATGAGAAATCATATATGTAAATGAGAGAGGAGATATGTAAATGATGCCGTGAATTAATTTAATTAGATCAATTAATTTAATTCGCGCATGCATATGAGAAATCATATATGTAAATGAGAGAGGAGATATGTAAATGATACCGTGAATTAATTTAATTAGATCAATTAATTTAATTCGCGCATTTAATTCGCGCATTTAATTAGACCACGCCTCATTTGAATATTAATTAGATCGCGGATTAGATTCATTTGCATAAAAAGGGAGGGGGTCTGCCCAGGTGCCGGAATACCTACTAAGCTGGTTTCCCAATAACCATTTTTCATAATTTACGGTAACCCCTGGTTATATAAAGGATATATTAAAATATTAAAAGTATATAGGACCGTTCTATAGGTTGATTAGTTTTATAAGATTACTGTAAGCTCTAGATATACATTTAATGAGATACATGATATAAATATTCCTATCACCACTTACAGCATTCTATATTATAAATGTTAATAAATTTATATTTAGTAAGGAAATCCGAGCCCCCCCCTGTGTCATGGGACGAATGAGACGGGTAGGCATCCAGGATTGTTCGGTGAAGCTGGTTTCCCAATAAGCATTTTTCATAATTTACGGTAACTTCTAGTTATATAAAGGATATAAAAAAATATTAAAAGTATATAGGACCGTTTTACAGATTGATTAGTTTTATAAGATTACTATAAGGTCTAGGTATACATTTGAGATACATGATATAAATATTCCTATCACCACTTACAGCATTGTATATTATAAATGTTAATAAATTTATATTTAGTAAGGAAATCCGAGACCCCCCTGTGTCATGGGAGGAATGAGACGGGTAGGCATCCAGGAATGTTCGGCGAAGCTGGTTTTCCAATAACCATTTCTCATAATTTACGTAACACCTGGTTATATAAAGTGTATATTAAAATATTAAAAGTATATAGGACCGTTCTAGAGGTTGATTAGTTTTATAAGATTACTGTAAGCTCTAGATATATATACATTTAATGAGATACATGATATAAATATTCCTATCACCACTTACAGCATTGTATAGTATAAATGTTAATAAGTTTATATTTAGTAAGGAAATCCGAGACCCCCCTCTGTGTCATGGGAGGAATGAGACGGGTGGGCATCTAGGAATGTTCGATGAAGCTGGTTTCTCAATAAACAGTTTTCATAATTTACGGTAACACTCTGGTTATATAAAGGATATATTAAAATATTAAAAGTATATAGGACCGTTCTATAGGTTAATTAGTTTTATAAGATTGCTGTAAGCTCTAGGTAAACATTTAATGAGATACAAGATATAAATATTCCTATCACCACTTACAGTATTGTATATTATAAATGTTAATAAATTTATATTTAGTAAGGAAATCCGAGCCCCCCCTGTGTCATGGGAGGAATGAGACGGGTAGGCATCCAGGAATGTTCGATGAATCTGGTTTTCCAATAACCATTTTTCATAATTTACGTAACCCCTGGTTATATAAAGTGTATATTAAAAGTATATAGGACCGTTCTATAGGTTGATTAGTTTTATAAGATTACTGTAAGCTCTAGATATATACATTTAATGAGATACATGATATAAATATTCCTATCACCACTTACAGCATTGTATATTATAAATGTTAATAAGTTTATATTTAGTAAGGAAATCCGAGACCCCCCTCTGTGTCATGGGAGGAATGAGACGAGTGGGCATCTAGGAATGTTCGATGAAGCTGGTTTCTCAATAAACAGTTTTCATAATTTACGGTAACACTCTGGTTATATAAAGGATATATTAAAATATTAAAAGTATATAGGACCGTTCTCCAGGTGATTAGTTTTATAAGATTACTGTAAGCTCTAGGTATAAATTTAATGAGATACATGATATAAATGTTCCTTTCACCAGGGCCGTAGCCAGAAATTTATTTCCGGGGTGGTTCTGGGGAATTTATTTTCGGGGAGGCAGCAGAATAGAAAAATAATTTTATTTTGTTGTCATTAGTATTAGTATTAAGTTTAGTTTCGGGGTGGGGGGGGGTCAGACTCTTGTCTATCAAATGCAGAGAATCAAACTTGTTCCCCAACCTTGTTCTGGGACCACTCTTAAACCAAGGAATATAATCCCTAAAACCAGTCCAGTGATAGTGAGACATAACGTTTGGCGCTGTGGAGTTATACTTTTATAAATCGTAGGAGATAATGAAAATAGTGTTTTTATGCAGTGAGTTCCAATGAAAACTATTCAACCTAAATATTTTTCTTGCAATTTTTTAGAAAAATCCCACAATACGTCAACGTTAATATAGTATTACTTACATTTATATAGGATTACTATGAGTAATATTACAGTTTTCCGTCAAAGTGGAACAAAGACTACATCAACATTACATAAAATTGAATGAAGTTTGAAGTTTCTGAACGAGACAACATTAAAAGGTGTCGCTTCACCTCAATATGATGTATTGTGCGGTTCCGACTGATAAAGAAACTATTGCTAACTGAAAAGGAATTAGTCAATAATAGGGAAGAACACTAACTGCACTAAGGAAGATGATAATCAATTTAGTTGAATATTTAAGCCACACGGGGTAGGCAAAAAGAGACCGCTTGAACTTAATGAACCTAAGGAACTAATAAATGAGGACAATGCAAATGACAAACTAGTATTTATGACAAAAACAGCGAGAATTGATCTAGGTGAACTATCATGGGGGTTTACCCTAATCTTAGGAAAATATGTTGAAATACGTTAGTATTAACAATAAATGAATGGAGGTACTTCTTGTAAGATGCGCCAGTGTTTTTCTATTATTATTGTAGAAAAGTGCAAAAAAACGTTGAATTCTAAGTGTTTTCGATTTACGGAACTGCTTATAACTCTGAAACGGTAGGTGCTAGACAGTTTAGAGATAGAGCACAGAAGCACTTTGATTCTTTCAGTACTCCAAAATGAATGAAAGTAAAAAAAATGAACTGTACTCTGTTTTAATCCATTTAATTTTCACAAAAATAAAGGATTAAAGGAAAAGCTTTAAAAGCCCCCGACGCATCCTTGCAACAGGTAGGACAGTAGTTAGATACAAAAACATGAATTTAAGAAATATTCAATGTACAGTGTTATAAAACGTAAATTGCTCTTCAATGCAGTCTTCTGATAGCGAAACTGAATCGTAGGATAAATTATTAATGCTATGTCAAAATAAAATTACATTCGAGCAGTATAAAGCAAAATATGACGTTCCAATTTATCGTTCATGTGTCTTGATGGCATCAGAAACATTGCTCAAGACATATGAAATAATAACCTGAATTATGTAAACCGCATCATTCATGAAATAAAGAAATGATTTCGCCATACAATGATTTCGTAAAATAACTCTATAACTCTTTTTTAGAATATTTGGACAAGTATGTGGAATAAATAAAATCTTTATCTCAGGATGAAGTTAGGTTCTCAAAGTGGTTAGGTGAATCTATAAATAAAAAAGAATCTATCCAAAACTAATTGTTCCGTTATAATAAGTTACTGAGTTGCTAAATACCATCCTTAAGGGACCACTATTATTTTCAAATTTCAATTGTAAACGAAAAAGGTGTTTCTACCTTTTATTTGTAGTTTACTAGCTGTTTTTATACGACACCAAAGTATTTTGTTGTTTAACTTTCAGTTCTAGTAAACTAATTAACAACACGTCTGGATTCTTAGGCCTCGGGCACAAATATGGAGTGGGGCCACCAGTAAATAAAAAAGTAAATAAAATCTTTTTTTTTAATTTTTAATACAACAAAATTTTCATGGAGGACTGACGGCGGTCTCACCTTTGCTCATCTATAAAAACGTTCAAACGTGAGCCGTTGGGAAATTTGGTGCGCTTCATTTCAAAAGTACTATAGCTTTATGTATAACAACTTTTTCAACAACTTAGAACAACAATTCATAGGTAATAATTCAAACTGAATTGGGATGGATTTTAAATGTATTAATATACTGTAAGATCTCGGTAAGTTACAGTAAAATTTTACGGATTTAGCGAAAACCAGAAACTTTACTCGTTTAGATCTCCCAGTTCATCATTATAGGCCATCTTTAGTTGATATGTTAGATACATATAGAAACTCTACAATATATTGCGGTGATTTTCAAATAAAAATAAAAATATAAAATAAGATCCAACCACATATATTCTTAATACCCTTTTTAACTAGCTCAGGTTTGTTCGGAATTATGTGTTTTATGCCTGGAAACAAGAATTGACAATGACATATATTATCAAACATGAATTATAAGCACTTATGCTTCTGCAAACTGGACACCTATAACTGTTATCTGAACTGGAAAGAAAATAATTCTGTAGGATTGTAATAGCATCAATTAAACACATGCGTAAATTGAATAACATAAAAACTTTATTCAAACAAATATTTTTAAAATCAAGAAAGAGAAAAATCAAAGTTAAGAAAAAATTGTATATACAAATGTAATTAGGAATAAATCCTGTGGTTTGTTTAAACGTAAAAGAAAGTCGTATTTGTCTGACAATAAGGACCAACTACTGTTATCCGTTTAAACAAACCAACAAAACAACTATTCAAAATAACCAAAACTCATAAAAAAAATAAATCTTTCTTAAACCAAATATGACTTGTTTATTTATATTTCAAAACAAAAACCAATTCTTACAAATAATTCAAGAAATTTAATCAAATCAAACTTTAATTCCCTAAGATGAACTTCTCAAATTAGTATTAACTTTTTTCAATTTATTTACAAAGACAATTATTTACGCAACCAACCTTATATATTTCCGAACAGTTTCCTTTTTTAAAATCAATATCCAATTTGGCAATCCTGCTGTACAAGTAATAACAGCTGAGCGTGGTTTACGAAAAATCGATGCGTCGATCAATACACAAATTAAATTCACTTTATCTTTTATTATAACAGACGAAGAAAATAATTTCACTTTTAATTATTATTATAGCACCGTGCTAATTAAATCTTCCATAAACTTCTCGTAGATAAACAGGTAAACACCTTTATTTAATTTATTTCAACTTTTGTTTATAAAAATAATTTTTGACAGTTGTCAAAACATCTGTTAGGTACAAATAACCTTAAATTTTACAGTTTTCAAAACTGGAGCCGACGTGGATTCTTTCAATACAAAATATCGACTGCTTTTGCTGGAAAATGCTGGGGTTTATATATGAAATGCCCAAAACAAAAGAATTCTGACAGATTTTTCAAAATAAATGCGAATCGCCGGCAAACGAAGGCACGCTCATGACGTCATTAATGAACATATGTTTTTTAATTTCTTCTAATTCCAGATCTAGCATAATCAACTTGTAGTTTTTAAAACATTGATTAGAAAACATATATACAAGTATAGTCCCTAAATGAGTATTAAAGGAGATATCATCAAAAAACACTTAACGATGACAATTCTCGTTAAACACAATTTTACATACCTACTTAAACAAATTAGGAGTTCATCTTTACATATAAGCTAAATGGCTACTCAAAGTGAGTGCTACAATTGTTTTACACATAAAAATACCTTTACAAATCAATACAGATATGTTTTTGTTACAGTTTAAACATTAATTGAAAGTAAAAGATGCTTACACAAACCACAGCTTGAAAATAACTTTTACGTTAAACAATTTGTGCTTAAAATGTCCAGTGTACATTGCTTAAGGCACACATATAAAAACAATTACCATAAAAACCAGGATAAAGGCTATAAGAGTGCATTTTCCCGAACTAAGAGGATCACAATACCTCCATAATTAGTAATGAGCAGAATCTTATTATATGAATTCAAATTTTAATTATGTCATCTCAATCATGACAAGATTAATCTACTTCAACTATTTACAGGCAAAGAACCGTGCAAACTTGAGCTGGCCTCCAAGAATACCAAATAATATGCTTAACGCTGAAAGAACGTAACATGAAATTTCAAATATGAAGATATCTTTCCCTGACAAGTGGGAACCTTGACCTAAAGTGTAACTTAGGTTGCCTATACATGATTGTGATACCACAGTCTATCTACATCATATCCTTTTTATTTATATTGTGATTTATTTAACAGTGCATGAAATATTAGATAAGTAAGGTTATATCTGTATGAAATCTTTTAAAATAAGTTATTGCTTTAAAACTTTGATAAATCTAACTAAGCTCCTAACTATATTCTTTAATGATTATATACTCATGATCTAATATGCCCCTCATTTAATTTATGAGCCGATACTAAATTTTCATTTTAACGTTACCGATCTTTTATTTATGAAATTTTCAAAACGGTGATACCAAATCACCTCAATATATATTGCTGTGGATGGTAGTTTCAAAATTTTGGAAAATTTTGAAAATTTTGTGAAAATCTAAAATCTTTGTTAAATACTAACACTTTTGAAATATTTTTATCAACTTTTCCAGTTAAAAATAATTTTAAGTTATTTTATGGTGTGTCATTGATTACACAACCAATGTGTACTTTTTAATAAGCTTAAATAATACATGTTTCTTTATTTATTATCAAATAGCTTACTCACCGATTACTTAAGTTATACGTAACATCCAGTTGTTCGCAAGTTTTTGTTATGATGTAATTCAATTATGTATAATTTCAAATGTGTATATCGACGGGTTATGTGATTCTTTAAGGTTTTGTTGATGTAAATAGATCGTTGTTATTGCGTAAAAGTATTGTGTAATTAATCTGTAATAGATGTGTCACTTTTATAAAGAATATTAATCTGCTATTATGTATTATATGAGTGTACAGTTTGTATTAGATGATAAGGTGACGTCAAATTGTGTAATATAATTATGTAAATAGTCAATAGTATATAAGCTTAGAAAATAATAATTTTAAGGACACTTACTGATAGAAAGCGACGGAGTAAAGTCGTGTAAGATAAAAGAACACTTACCAATATAAAGCGACAGAGTAAAGTCGTGGTTGAGAATATTATAAAATTTTAAATAGTTTAGTCTTAATATAGACAAGTTAAGTTAGTTGGTGATTTGAATACGGCGAAAGTGTAAAAAAGTATAAATTGTAAAAGTGTATATGATTATAAAGAAACACCTTTAAGATAAATTACTTGCTAAAGTTAAGCAAGATAATAAATCTACGTTAAAACCATAAACTAGTGTTTTATTTAATTAAACACAAAAAACAACTATAAGTATTCTACGAAAAAGGGAATTTGTACCCGCAATTAATAAACAAAAGTGAGTACCAAAATCAAGTTTTGGATGAAATTATATGGGAAATCCATGCAAAAGGAAGAAAGTCAACCGGAATTGGAGACCAGCCCTGGGTCAACATAAAGTGATCTACTCTGCCAATGGTTTGGGAAAGAGGACATCTATAGTAAAGGGAAAGAAGAAATATTGAATAAAAAAAAGGTAGGAATTTATTTCCTTTTTGTATTGGCATTGCTGAAGAAAAGACTATCGTTTGTGAAGTGAAGTTAAATTTCAATTTGTATATTTTTTAATACCACAAGAATCCACATTCACCCTGAGATGAGTCTTTATTAAATTTAATTCTAATATGTTAAGTTATTTAACTGGCGCCCAACTCTCTTACGTAAACTTGAATTAGTCAAGAACTAACGTAACATTAATTTTATATAACCATTGCATTATTAAATCTATTAAAAGGTATTTTCTAATCATATTAGAATTTATAAAAGAGGGAAGTTGAGAAGCATTTCCAAAGTACACAGTTAAATTAAAAATCAATTTACTTATAAAGTAATTATCTACGATCGAACGGCAATTATTCACAGTTTCAAAATATAATAAAATTTTTAAAAATAATTTATTATTTTTAATTAACCAACATCACTGCATTTATATATATATATATATATATATATATATATATATATATATATATATATATATATATATATATATATATATAATATTGGAGCATTGTGTTTCGTGGACAACAAAATTTAGATGAATAATGTATTATTTATGCCAAATGTTATATATCGACAGATTCATAATTTTGTAGTCTAAAGATGGTATAAATAGTTTTCCTTTAAATAAAGAAATCTGTAAAATAAGTTTGAGTTGGAGAAAAATTTGGAATTCCTTTTCTTTTGTTTAATGTCATATTCTTTATTAGAAGAATGACGAAAGCACGGAAATCAAATTTAATTTATTTCAGTCAATTCTTGTGTATCTAAAGATTGTTGTTAATTCATAGTTAATAATTTAAACTGGATTGGGATGGATTTTAAATGTATTTAAACTGTAAGATATCGGTAAACTCTAATTTCGTTTTCTTTAGTAAAATTTTACGTATTTGGGGAAAACCAGAAATTTTACTCATTTAGATCCCCCAGTTCATCATCAAATGCCATCTTTGGTTGTTATGTTAGATACACACAGAAACACTATAAATGCAATAATTTTACGGGAAAATAACATGCACACAAAGATGTGTTGCGTGTGTTATGTTAATTTTGAAGTAGGTTATTAAAATTTTCATTGCGAAGAATTTAAAAAGTAGAATGCATGAAACAGCGGTTTCAACTAGTCAAGAGTCCAACCATAATAATTGTATTTCGTATGTGTAACACAGCCACCAGACCGTAACTTAAAATAATGAAGTTCTTGTATTAAAATAAAATTTCAATTATAAACGTTCGCATAATATGCAGTTGATCATTTAAATTTTCATGCATGTGCCACTTTCTAAGTTAAGGCAGGTCAGGGATATTAGGAGGTGGTGTGTTATATATCATACACAACTCCATAGTCTAAATAATTAACATAATTGAAAATATAACTCAAATATAGCAATGATAACGTAATTAAACTTGAACTGAATAGCTAGTATAAAATTCCTCTTTTATTTTTCTAATTAAAATAAAACGCAAATATGTAAAATGCCTTACACCGTTATTTTGCCAACAGCTTTAAGATTAGAGTAATATATTTATACTGCTGCAACTAAATTATTTCTTGAGATAAAAAAAATAAAAAGTGCAGAAACAAACTTTTAATTATTCAAGGCGCATTTCCAGTTGCACGCAAAAGTACAACAAAATACTTCCCACTGCGAAATTACTGTGATTGTTTAAAACGTCCTCCTTATTTAAAACTTGCATTTTGTGGACGGCATAATAAAAATACTTACGCATTAAAAAGAAATTACATGAATTATTCTGTATGCACTTTATTAAGCATAACACTAATCATGCTGCGTGGTTGTCAATAATAAAATAGAAGAAAAAAACGTCTACTTCCTTCTTTTTTAGAAACACAAATAAAAATTACTAATAATTTTATTTTGTTGTCGGTCATTCGGCTCTTGGGACCCAGTCGTTGCTAGTAGTTACAGAACTCAACTTACGATTAACATAACATTTGAAACAGTTTCCGGAATTTCTCCAGACAACATTTACAGTTTTGCGTTGGAATTTCAAGTAGCAATTTTTAAAACAATATTTATGAAAATTGTGAGTAGAAATAAGAATAAAAGAGTTAAGGTTTCATTATTTAATAGAGTTCAGCTTCTAACATCAATAATATGAAGAGTTAACCAAACAAGAACAAAATAGTAAAGTACTTAAAAGAAGTTAATAGTGCAATTAAGTATGTAATATGCGAAGATTAATCAAAAGAATATCATGAAAACTTATTCTAGTTGTCAAGAGTATTGTGCATCACGTGTTTACAATTAAATATTTCATATAGAAAAATATTTTCTAAAACCTTTGAAATAAAATTGATAGGGTAGTGACGTATCATATATATCTACATATTGTGATGATTTTCCTCATTATTTGAAAATCATGAGTTTCTAATTTGGTTACCCATGTAAAAACGTTCAATGTTGATTTTCATTGCTAATCATAAATTGAAATTTTAAAATGATTAATTGTTAAAACGATTCAGGTTTGAGTTAATTTTATTTATTGAATACATGTATATAGTAACAAACTTTTATCAGGAATACAACTTTGGGGTTTACAGGATTATCACTTCCAGTTAAATCTGAGAAAGAAAATGTATCAGTGATAAAGGTTTACAAGACATTACAAATATTATCAACAACAATACAGAAATAGTCTTGACGACCATAAACAGTTAGTCGTTAATACAATTGATAAATAGACAATAATAAAATTACCGAGCTACAGAAATAATGAGCAAGGTCAAGCTATTTTAAATAAAAACTATAAACTATCAAAATACATGTAAAATAATTGCATAAAAACAACATATAAGGTTTCCATGTGGTAGTTAGGTAAAGGGGGAGATGAAAAATAAATAACATTAAAAATGGTTGTAAAATTAATGTATCCAAAAATAAATGTAAAGTTTTATAAAGAAAACAATAAATAAAATATTCAAGAAGTTATCCTGAGTTAACAGTGTCTCATTAATTGTAATAATAGTAAAAAAAGAAGAGTTACAGAAGAAGAAAGAAAATTATTTATTAGTATTCAACATACAGTTTCATCAAAGAAACCAGTAGCAAGATAAAAGGAAGTTGACCTCACCCATTTCAGTTTCGACAGGTATCCAGTTTGTAACGCATTGGAACCATAGCAGCCGAAAGAAAGTTCTTGAAGGGCGTAGAACCAGGCAACATACCACTGGAAAGGAAATTGATGTGCATTACAAGATAAGGTTTGTGGAAGTGAAAACGATAGTATCAAGGTATGTATAGTGTTCCTCAGTATTAAAGCTATATGAGGAAAGTGAAAGAAAATCAAAATTAAAAGTTGCATATACTTACCAGCAAATTGAAAAGTTAATTTGTAAAAGCCGTAAGTGATCATCCCATAACCTAAAAGAATACATATTTTAAAGATAAGTACTAAAGTAATAAATATAAATTAAAACTTACCTAATCAGAGTCGTCACTTGCGTTTTCATAAGTGAGGTTAAATATTTTTTCTTTCAAACAAATGTCAAATTCGACAGTGCATGGGGATAAAAGGTTTCCCATTTATTAAATTTTCTCATTGCATATTATAGTAATATCATTATATAAAATCCCGGAACAACAAAACACTGAATTCTTAAAAGGAACCCATAAAGGAGTTCAGTATTGGTTTCAGACTTAAAGCAGAGTATAATAAAATCGACCCTGAGATAAACATTTTAAAATTCTTTTATTGTGTGATTGCAGATAAAATAAAATGAAATTAAAATTAAACATCAGAATTCTACCACATCACAATATGATACGTCACTACCCTATTAATTTTAGTTAGACCTCTACAGTCTCTTCTAGTCATCGTTTAGCAATTTAGCCCTTCTCCATGCAAGCTCAAATGCTAACATAGACGGTTATAGTTAATATCCGGATAGTACAATTAAGTAGTCTGCGAAGATCGATCAACAGAAATATCATGACAACTTACCCTTGTTGTCAAGAGTATTATACATCACACTTTCATAATTAAATATTTAATACTAAAATATATTTTATAAAATGTTAAAATAAAATAAGAATGTCTAGTCCTGAAATTTTTATACAGAGCCATAGTACGATCCTGATCATAAACGTAACTAGGTCTATTTTTTGGGGGGGGGGGTTAAAGAACATTTGTGTATCAGCATACCTTATGTCTAATTAGGAAATCGAATATAGGAATTAATCCACGCTTTTAAGAAATCACCTGTAAAATCACTCCAAGTACATAAAATTGCTATTTCTTTTTTATCATTATCGTTATGAGTTTAAATAGTACTATTATCTTGAAAACAGTGAAAAAAATTAGATTTAGACCCTTTTTTAAAGAAAAAATGTTTAAATTAATACGACCTACTTTTAAAATAAATGTGGCACGGGCGCTAATGTTTCTTCGTAACGCAGTTAGTTGAAGCGGGGTGATAATGAACCAAGTCGCTGCCGCACCAGGTTTGATTCTAGCTGTCAGATAACTTTATTAATTCTTTTTCAAAATACTAATTTAAAACAAATTTCGCCAACAATATTTCCAGCGATTGTTGAAGAAATCTCTGGTCTCACTAAGGGGGAGAGTTTGCGGACCGTCGGTTTAAAGTTGTTGCTAGAGGAGCCTCTGACTCTGTCCACCGCGAAGATAAAAACTTTTAGGTAGTTTATAAAAGACAGGTTGTACATATTATTCCATTGTTTTCTATAATTTAAATTTTAAAGCAGAAATAATGATTCTTCACATTTCACTTATTATCAGAAATGTAAAATTTCAAAACCTTAACACAACTACAACGTTATTGCAGGAAGCAAAACGTAATGTGTTATTTTTTTTATAATATTCCTGTTCTACACGCACACAGCTTGTTTGAGCCCAATAATTATAAAACATCAATTTTTAAACAATTATAAAAATAATGAGATACATACAACGGTTATGTTGTAACAAAGACAATTCAATTGCTTCAAGGATGAAACGCAAGATAATATCAAAAATATTCGCCCATTAATTAAGTCAAGATGAAAGATTTGTAATAGCAACACAAAAACTGCTCAGCACATGTCCCGCAGCTTGAACAAAACAAAACCAAAAGGAATCGGCAGGTGTTTTGTAAAATGGCTATGTTACATTACATTACATTATACATTGCCATATAATAAAACTAGCTTTACGAATCCGACTTCATGCAAAGTAATAAATTGCGAGCACAATAATAATTTTATTGTTTAATTTGTGAGAGACGGGCTCGCTTTTAATTTTTGTTTTCCCGCCATTTTTTTTTAATTTTAAAAGTTAGTAAAAGGAGTATAAAATATTAGTTTTTGTACGATAATGGTTGCCACTTTTCAGTGTTCTTTTCAGGACCTACCGTTATTACTTTTCTGCTTTGAAAGTTTCAAATTGAAACTTGGGTAGGTGTTGATGACATAATACAAAATAGGTTCGTGCCTGAAAAAAGCTTTTAGCCTGATTGTGAATAGAACTTCTTTTATAAACTAACGATAACACACTATGAATAATCTGTCCACGTTTCTATCAGAACAAGCCATGACTGATTTAAGTAAGTAGTAGATGACACTGGAATAACTTTAATTTTAATTGCTTCTAATTGTCAAATTCTAACCACTCGTAAATGTCAAATGAAGATAAAGCAATGCTGATTTGGCAATGATATCGCAGAACAAATATTTTCGTTAGAAGATACAATCCTATGAGGATCACAATTCACCTCTTCTTCTTCCTTTATACAAATGTACAAAAGTTAAATAATAAATGGTAAAAATTAAAAATTTACAGTCGTCCATCAATCAAATGCGACAGCAACTCACAATGTGGCCCGGACTGACTTTGTTTGTATGGTTAGTAGGGGAACCACAGACGTAGAGTAAGGTCAGTAACCGAGAAAGACGAAGAGAAACACACAATAAAAATAACAAAATCCGACCAGTACAGCCTGTAAAAATAACGGGGTATTTTTATCGGAAATTGAACTTGGGGTGGGGACGGACTACTCCGGGAACGATTATAGAATTAGACATTTTCCTGCACACTTGTATTGCCTAAACGCGTTTAGCAGGATAATGGAGGTGAAGTATGCTCTCTGCAACGATTTATATGGGAAAACGGACTCGTGGCGGAACTTTATAGAGTTATCTGACACATTATAGCTTCATAATAACATAAAATGGTAATTAACTTGTTATAGGTATCGTCACAACCAAAGGCACTTGTGTGACCGTATCTTTGGCTGACTGGCTGGCTGGCCGGCTCACTCTGAGCGAGTGTGTGTGTGTTTTGTGTGTATTTGTGCCACATAATAGTATAACAACATAGTAAAGGTACTTTGGTACTTATCTCAGTATTCATATTGCTGCTGCACCTACTACATGATGCTCGTCGCATTTGCATAAATGCATTATTCTTCGATGGCTAGTTTATCGCTTTTTAAACGCATTAAACGATAAAACGTTTGACTGTCAAAAAATAAAAGATGCTCGCAAATAAGCGATATGGAATTTAGGTTAAGGAGATTAGAAGTAAAGGAAGTCAGTAATACTTCCAAATAGTAAACAAAATGTGTTAATCGGCAAAACGAAAACGATAACTGCTCGAGATTTCCTCTCTTTCGAAATTGGATAAATGGTTTCTTTATAAGGTAGTGTAAATCTAGGTGCACTTTTTGCTCTCTTTTATCTACTGCGGCTTGTTTCTGTGAATTTTCGAACAATTTTTTCTGCAGGTCAAAATTGAAATAAAAAATGATATCATCAATTATATTTAACAGTTTATATTGTTATTTCGGTGTGAATAGGCTTCTAATACTCCTAATCTGCATAGTTACGCCCAAAAATGTCCCCCCAAATTCAAAAGTGAGAATAATACTAGAATTTTCCCAAATTTTTTGCCACTCCCGTTACTGGATTGTAAATTTACAATTGTGTAACATTTATTTTATTTTGCTAGCACTACTGAAAGGAATTCTTAAAATTATACTTCATACTGTTACAACCGGCGGCGTAGTTAAAGTTGGTGTCACCCTAACTTTTGCTAATAGATGATGACACCTTCCCTCTAGCATAGATCTTCTGTAAGAGAAAAGAGATTCTTTAAAGATGTTTTTTGTACTAATATTACTCGTAATTTGCCAACAGAATCAAAATTACACCTTAAGATTTAATATCTATTTCTTTAGTTTTGTAAAAAAAGTTATTTTATATAAAAGTTGTTTCTATTAAAATGATTTATATTTTTTCTGTAATGCCAAATTTTTTGCTTGGTTATATACAGGGTGATGAAATAAAGTGACTTTTTTTTTAAATAAGATACCTGCATCTGCATATTATCTAATCCATGTAAAAATACTGTAACGTTCTTTTTAAAATAATAATCAAAAATGCTGTTTAAAAATCGTCTATTAATAAAGAAAAGATTATTTACAATGCACTTAATTAAAAACACTATTGGTCGGTTTCACAAAGCTTGATTAAGTTCGGCTTAGCCTAATCGTGATTAAATTTGAAATCCAGAAATTTCATTGGCTGAGATTTAAGAGACCTGAGATTTTATCCAATTATATTTCTGGATTTCAAATTTAATCGTGATTAAGTTAATTAGAACTTAATCAAGCTTTGTGAAACCGGCCATATAACTATAAACTATTTAACAAACTATTTAAATGCTAGGTATTTACAAATTTATATGAGGACTATTTATATAAAAAAACTATTTATGTATTACAATAATTATTAACATTTATTTATTCAGAGTACATTTCACTATGCCGGTCAAACATTAACTGCCCCCCTTCTACCCGCGATCTCAATTTATATCTTTGATACGATGACTCATACATCTAGAATGTTCGATGACGTGTTGATGAGTCATACATGCAGGTGTTATTGATGAGTCATACAGTTGATGACTCATACACCTAGAATGTTTGATGACGTTATATGTGGGTATACTATTCGTTACACTGCCCCCTCTTCAAGTCTGTTCTGTCCCAGAACAGGTTTTACTCTCTGGTTTCTGTAGAAAGGGTCGTGACGGTATCGACAGTATTCACCTTTTTTTTTTTTTTCCTTTTTGTCTGCCAGATCAGCACAAACTGCTATTCACGGCACTTTTCACTATTATTGTTTTTCACGTTTTATTAACATATGAGTCAATAACACTCTAACATGTATTTAAATATTGTTTTATAACACTATAGCACTGGGTGTTTATTTATTGCGAACACTATTCAACAATATCTTGAGCTAGTCGCTTCCTTAATCGTCGATTTGCCGTTGGAATTCCTAGTTGAAAGTGAACAGCTCCTGGACAGTTGGGTAAGTTTGAAATAAAGTTAATTGTTGATTTCATAATGAATTCATGTATTGTTGGAAGCGCCAGTTCTTGGTGTAATTGTTGATTACGAATATACCATTCAGCATTGCAGATAGTTCTAGTGACTTTGTTTTGAAAGACTTGAATTTTATTTGAATGCGTGTTGCTGGCAGATCCCCAGATAGGACAAGCATAGGTTAATATAGGCCGGAGAATGGACTTGTAAATTAGTAGACCACAATCAAGTTTTAAAGGAGTGTTTTTATTAATGATGGGGTAAAGCAGGTTTAATCGGGCATAAGCTTCGTTTAACTTTTTATTTATGTGATAACCCCAGTTTAGTCGCTTATCTAGATATAGACCTAAATATTTTATAGCGCTATTAGATGGATTCCATGGAATTTGTATATTGTTTAAAGAAATATTATTAGGTTCGACAGTCCTTTTTAAGGTAAATAGTTTTGCTTGGCATTTATCTGGATTAATAGTCAACTTCCATTTTTCGCACCAATTTGACAAAGCATTCAAGTATTGTTGGACTTGAGTTAGTGCTACGTTTACATCTATATGTTGACAAAATAAAGCTGTATCGTCTGCAAACAGTAAGGTTTCAATTTGGTTCTTTGTAGGAACTGGCTAGTTTTGGCTGGCTATAGATGTCACCATTAGTGTCACTTGACATTAATGTTATTCCGGAGTTAGTATTTATACTCCGTTGGATGTGTGAAAACTACGAGCGGCTATCTTCGACTGATGAGAGCTAACAAGCTCGAAACTCGAGTCTCGAAGTGCCGTTCGTGGTTTTCACACATTCATTAGTTTTAGTGGGCTTTTGCATTATTATGCTGTACAACAATTTTGTTGTTTCATAACTCGTATTGCCCACTATTGGTGAAACTTTCAAACAAGATACTTTTATCTTGCTTTTTGAACTTTTACGTTTAGTATGGTTAATAACCATTTCGACATCTTTTGTTGCTGGCTAGTTTTGGCTGGCTATAGATGTCACCATTAGTGTCACTCGACATTAATGTTATTCCGGAGTTAGTATTTATACTCCGTTGGATGTGTGAAAACTACGAGCGGCTATCTTCAACTGATGAGAGCTAACAAGCTCGAAACTCGAGTCTCGAAGTGCCGTTCGTGGTTTTCACACATTCATTAGTTTTAGTGGGCTTTTGCATTATTATGCTGTATGCTATAAAATATAAATAGACAGTGTAACAACCAGTTTTCTCTGATTACATTTGCTTGAATATCACCTCGTATATTGGTGTTATAATTAGTAGGATGGTATTTAGTATCACCCCGTATAATATTTCCTCTTTGTGAAGTTCAAATTTATTAACATTTTTTTATGGCACTATCTGTGTTAGGCATTTCAACTACAAAAACCGACTGTTCAATAACCCCAGTATGGACATAAAGGTTTTCTAGCGTTATCACTCGCTATCAAGCTATTACATGTTAGACGTGTTTTATGGCGGGAAAACAAGTCTCCGCACGACCCGATTCTCTTCAAAACCATGCTACCCTTGAAAATTCCTTGACACAGTAAGACGTTAGATTTGATGCCGTTTAAATTTTTGTGATTCAATAGTGAAATTCCCTTTTGATGGGCCAAGTATTATAAATTAGTGCACAAAATAGTTTTGTGAAATACTGAAAGTATTAAATTATTGTTTGAAAGTTTTGGAATATGACGAATTTATAGTTTTCTTTGTATTACAAAGTTATGCTTTGCAGTCCGTTTTGGAACCATTACCTTTTGAACCTGAAAGTTAATATCTTTATTTAATTAAAGTTTCTTCTTGTTTTATTGGCGTGATCAATAAGGTTTTTTCTACAAGATAATTATAATTAATAGGGAAATCTATCCAGACTTTAATTCAAATTGGTGTTTAAGTCTAGTATCCATTTTGGATGATACTTCAGTTTGGTGTTTGACCTTCGTAGTTGAAACTGCGAGCTTTTTCCTTGTTCCTTTGATGTTAGTGGCGAATATATGCTGCATTCAAATATAAAGCATTATTAATGGTCTTGCTGTACGCAATATTTTGAGTACCTACTCGTGACAACTGGCTCCTCCAACGGATTCCTAACAACCTGGTGATCAAGTATATGAGTCAGTGAAAACCACATTTGTATACCACAATGTGTTTATAGTAAAAGACATTTAAATAACAACTAAAGGCCTTCTAGTTCACTATTAATCCAATGATTGGATAAAGATTTTTATGTGTAAATAAATAAATGATATTATTGGAGTTATTTATTTCCTTTTTTTATTTTTGTTGTTTGATATTCTGGTGTTGATATAACGGAGTGGAGGAATTCGGCCCTTGCGTGATTGAGTCTGATTTACGTTAACATCTAGAATTCCGTTATCGTAGAGCATTACTGCTAATATTATATTTGTTTAAATCAGTCGTATGAATCAGCTGGCATTTCAATTTCCAATTCACCTATAACCTGCTTTAATTTAAAAAGAGACCACCTAATTAAGTATAACGTAAGTATTATTGTTTATAAATTTTGTTGGTTACAATTTGACGGTCTATCGCAGGCTTTTGTTTTTTAAAAATAGAAGAGTAGTTCGTTTTGTATGATACAAATTGGCTTGGTGTGATGCTTTTTTTAATTATAACCTCTAATATGACATTGTTCCACCGCTTTTTACCGCATAACTACAGACAAGTCAAGAAAGAATAAAAGCCTAAAAGAAACAATACATTAATAGTAGCACTGCATATCATAATCTTTATCAATTAAATGTCAATGGGTTGGAGAAATTAACATCCAGGTGATCTTACTAGCCCAAGCAGCATTTTTAGTCATCGCTACGAACCAGCAACTACCGGTGGAACTATTAAGTTTTTGCCACCAGTCACAAGCACGTAATTGCTACGGTTTTATTACGTACCTGGAACCAAAATGGAGAACAATTTTTGGGTAGCAGATACGTTGCAGTAACAACTCTGGAACTTGTCCAGTTGCGTTTAGGCTACGTCGTGGGAACGTGGCGGCGTAGTAATTGCTACTTTCGTGGAATTTATTTTCTCTTTGACACATCGTGTCGCTTGGTTGATCCCTTTTACTCTTGCAACTTAACAAATATTCTATTATTTTCTATACTAATGCTGTGATCGTGTCACAAAACGGATTACTATTTTATTCGTAATAGGTACTTGCAACTATCCTGTTAAATGTCATGATGATAGATCGAAAAATAACAACGCGCCTTCTTTAAATATATATTTTAATAAAAAATGTCTAATAAAATATGACAAAATACTTATAAGTTGATACACTGCTCGAAACCATTTTTATATTATTCCTAAGGCACAATTTGACACCAATTTGTTATTTTTATTGAAGGTTATATAGTAAAACATCTATTAACAATCATTGATTAATTAATGGTCTTCAACATTTTACAAGTAAATATGAAGATGGAGTAGTTTACGAAAAATCACTTTAAAGTGATTCTCCTGGGTATCAAAACCGTACATAAGTTTTACTGTCTATACTACTGTAAGGTTCCGTTACTTTAAAAGATTAAGCAATAGTTTCAGACAGGTGGCGGAAACTTTCAGTACTACTTTCAAGTTTTAAAAACTTGAAAGTAATAGCTTCGGGAATGTTACTGCTACAATCATAATACCACTTTGAAGTTGCAACGACTTTAAAGTAATTATACCAAGTGACAGTACCGTTCCACATACTTTGAAAGTTACTCGGAAGTAATGGAACTACATAGTTCCAATAAATAGTATAAACAACTACATAATTACTAAAATATTCCGAAGTCAAGTAATTAAACCTATAAATCATAAGTTTAGTTGTAGTTACGTAAAATCTACTCAATCACGGTTCTGATCTTAGTTACTGCTACTTAGATACTGCTTGGGAGAGTTATTACATTTAATCGACCAGGACATGCTGGTGGATCAGAGTACCCCAAACGACCCCAAATAAGGGCGAAAGAGAAATTGTTGAAATTCATGTTTAATTTAAAAACATTTTTCACATAATTGTTAATTGAAAGTTCAAACCTCTAATATGTCCAATACGTATTTTAACTTCTTCGTTATTAAAGATCATGCTTCGTTGCCACGATATGGTGGCGG
The DNA here is from genome assembly GCA_929113105.1 of Agrypnus murinus. Taxonomy (NCBI): domain Eukaryota; kingdom Metazoa; phylum Arthropoda; class Insecta; order Coleoptera; family Elateridae; genus Agrypnus; species Agrypnus murinus. The sequence continues at coordinate 5,760,169 of OV816030.1, read as the reverse complement.
TTTGCGGTACTTCTGGACCCTTTACCAGTCGATTTGTTGAAGCAATTATTGCAACACGCCGTATTCTTTCTACTATTAAAAAAACTACCTTTTCCTCATCTATCCACAAATGTGTTGGTAGTTAACAGAGAAGTTACCATTTAGAAGGGGGATGCACCTCAATGTGTACATGTAAAGAGGATGATTCAATTTTCATCTCAAGTGAAGTAACCGTCAGTCAGGTCTGTACGTACTATAACTTGTAATAAATATTCTTTACGAAGTCGCTCTTTTTGTGGCACAGTAGTGGGGCTTTAGAAAAATGCATGTGGTAAATTAATCCTTACAAACAAATGCCGATAATACAGAAAATGACGCAGAAATATTTGATTAATGACAGTTAAAATATAATTATACCTTTTTTCACATAGTCCTACAACTGTTAAAGTACGTTTGAAACATGTTTCGAAGCACTAATAAATATACATGTAATATCAAAAGTGACATGTTGAAGGTTATGTTAGACATCAATACAGACCTACGAGCAAATAGAAACAGGAGAGAACATTTCAATGGTCGGGGGTAAGGAACCGACGCGACGGAAGTCGGCCATTATATAAACCACGTTGAGCAGGTCGGGGTTGTTGACGTACGACGTTCGATATTGTCCGTGTCAGGTCGGGGTTGTTGACGTATACAATCGATCGATATTCATCGGGTGCCGGTACCCTCTCTCACTCACTCGTACCCTCTCTCACTCACTCTTATAAACCACTTTTTCTAGCAGTTCCGTCGCGTGGAATATAATGCAATGTTCTCTCCTGTTTCTATTTGCTCGTAGATACAGACTGACATATACTGAGAGTTATTGATGGACTTCTGGTATTGTTTAAAATAATCTGTAAAGAAACATTTACATAAACAACATAGAAGTTGTTTAGAAACAACAAACATAAAATTTATAATCTGACACTTGTTTAATAGGTTATGTTATACTATATGTATTAATCAAAGACAAACCGAAATCCATGCATATGTTTGATTATTTTTCTCAATCCACCGACACCGAGAAGCAAGTTAAGAACCTTTCACAAGAAATTGAAGAACGGTGGCAACCATGGTTTAAATCTACAAACGGCTTATGATTACTTATCATTCCTCTAACCAGTGCCGAATAAGCTGATGACATTGGGACTGATTTTTGCAGTTTTTCCAAAGAGCAGATAATATGTTTAGGTGTTGATTTTTTAAATTTATAATTCCGAGATCGTAAAAAACTTACCGGACTACAATTCCAATTCTTAATATGTAACGCTCTCAGAAACCTTAATCCGGGCCTAACCAACTGTCAACTTGACAGTTATTATCTAACCAATTTTTAAAAGTCTCTTAAAAATTATACAACGTTGCCATGTTGTAGTACATTTCCTACATGTTACAGATATTAATAACATTGTTTTTTAAATATAGAAAAAAGAAATTTGAAAGCAATGATAATTCAAAGATATAATTATAAATGCATCTCTCTCATTTCTATTTCTTCCACTTTCAATATATTAAAGATCTATAAAGTGATACCAACACACATTTGTTAAACGCATACAAATCCCGTTTCTGATGGTAATAACCATAAATCTATCTTGCACATGTTGTGCATTGCCTTACTTTATAAATTATAACACAGAAATTGCAAGAACGTAACTGAAAGTGCCATGTGAGCATTTTAAACAGGAAGACCAAAAATAGCTTTTTTCCAAAATGCTTCCCTTTTTGGTCGACTATTTTTTGTCTTCATCATGCACACTACCTTTTTTGTAATTGCTAAAACGACCTAATAACCTTTCATGAGAAAGGTGTGGTTTCCTAAACCGGAAACCAAAACCTATTTTTGGAAAATCGTAAACTACATTAATTTATAAAAAAAGCATATATTGCCATTTTTTATTTTGGAATTCTTTCGTTTAGAAATTTTGGATAGAATAAAAATTGTGTAGTATATGAATAAATTCGTGCAAACATCAAGCTATGAAAAATATAAAAGGGTGTAAATTTGATAAATTTTTTATTCCCTTTTTTAGAAAGACTGGGGGCTAACTGTCCTATCAATCAACCGGTAACCATAGTGACACCGCGACGCTGATATCAGGCGCCTAAAACTACATCCCCGCGTCTTAAACCAACGCCCAGTTTTTTTACGATAAGGAGCCCACCAGAAAAATCAATAACTAAGTAAATTGTAGACACTGCACCAATAAAGTGCACAAACAACATGTACCGTCATAGCAAAAATGTACGCTCAAGGATTTGGTGTCAAATAGCACTTAAAATGCTATAAAAATTCGTGTCCTAGAGATACGTCTAGATATATCTAGGCGTAAAAATCGTTTTGCAACTTTCGATCAGTCACGAATGTGTAGTATTATTACAAAAGGTACCTCAACAATATTTTATATATGCACACTCCTAAAGGCAATATCTTGCAATAATATTTAAGAGGGATTAATTAAAAAAATCCTTTCTTTTCGGAAAGAAGAATTTAAAACTTCCCAGAGATCGACGAACGACATTATTTCCATTGTTGCAAAGGCCATGGCCTTCGCGATGCCGCAATATCGTTTATATATATACACGCGTTGCATGTGCATGTGTGTGTGTAAACACACATGCACGCAGGAAGGATGCATCTTGCATTTTGGTAAAAGAAAGATGTTTTCATACAAGCTAGTATACGCTGCACTCAAAATCGGGTCATGGTACAACGAAATCCTTTTAGTTGCATGGCAGCAAACTGCATTCACTAAAAACTTGTCCCAACTTCTAAACAAGAAGAACCAACCAATAAACCGGTCCACGCCGGGCATTCGTCATTTTTTACTTTATGTGTAATACGTTCTCTACATCTTTGTCTATCACAATCAGAAATGGAAACAAAAATGGATACTTATACTGTTGAGGCGCCATCTCGAAGAATTGCTAGTTAACCAAAGGCATCCCATTCATTCTTTAACACCTTTAATAACAAGAAAGAAAAAATGGTTTAGTTATAACATGTAGCGCCATCTGTACACTTTGTAGTAACAGATTTCTGTTACAGGTGATGGTTTGAAATAGATGGCAGCAGCTTTTAAAGTAAAATCATTAGATTTTCATTTAGCTTTAGGGTTTTATGATAATTATTTTCTTTTTTAAGATAAAACAAACTATAATCATAGATTAACTAGGTCGGGATTTTTAGTGGGCTAAAGAAAAATTGGGCAGAAGGAAGATGTAAATAAATCTAATTTGGAAAATAAATAAGTGTTATTTACATAATAATATAAAAAAATAAATAGAAGTAATTTTTCAAAGTTCCGGTTCCTTTTTTAAATTTTCCCGGCGTCTAAAAGTAAGTATCTTACAGTAAATTTCAATTTCCAATTATTTCAGAATGAAATCTAGAAGAAACTCTTGATGAATACTTGCTAAATAATTAGACAATCAGTAACTTGGCCTCTATAAATCGTAGTTCATAGTAAGTTGATTTGAGTAAGTAAATCAACAACATAAACCTTTTACTTGACTATATAGAAAGGGGCCTTATTGTACTACATTAAAATTAATGTTCTCAATAAGTTTTGTTTTCATCTACATTGAAATTATAGATATCTACTTTCAATTCTAAGAATTTTCTTTCGTTTCTTAGAGGATAACAATATCTTATCAGATTTTCCTACCTAAATAATACAAACCATAAAAAATTTAATTTATTACTATAAGCGAATTTGCTTGACCCGGCCGTTTTACTAGGTAGGCGTCCCTGCTCGGGCGCCAATTGTACCCGGGCGTCAAATTGCTTATTACGAGGTGGTGCAGGGTGGTTTTCGATGTCGGCGGTAATTCTAATACGTGTGCGGTAGAAGCAAACATCCAAACGGTGTCGGAGTATGGTATCGGCAAACAGGGTGCCGGGTAATAGCGGTCGGACTGGAACAAAGAAGAACGGGAAGAGACCTTCAAGCTACGCACAGCGAGGTCTCGGAAAAGGGACGAAAGGAAAAGACCCCCCACCTACGCACAGCGAGATTTCGGAAAAGGGTAAATAATAAAAGAAAGAGGCCCACAGGCTACGCACAACGAGGTAAGGAATAAAATGACGAGAGCGGCGAAAAGGAAATCGTAATTTCTGTATGAGCTGCTGAGCTGGCTTGATTGCTGGCTGGTTGGTGCTGCTGTCGATGAGTCATGGACGCGAACTGAATAAAACGGCTCGCGCACCTCCTTCTATAGCTGCTCTCGGAGCGTGGGGGAAATGGTAGGAGTGAAACGGAGCGGCGCACGTCAAATATCGGTTAGGGAAGGGACGCGTGCTCTCGCTTGAGTCGGCGGCTTATCCGAGCGGTCGCAGATTGCACGGTTGATAAGCATATTCACTCTTATACCCAAAATAATGAACTAAAATTAAGTAACTTCGTTACATTACATAACAAAGATTTGAATAAACAAAGTTCAAATTAACCTAATGTAGCCCTAAATCAAGTTGAATCAACTTTAAAATAAAAATACAAAATTTCGTTGGCATTTTAAGTAATTTAGAGTTGAGGTTAAATGATTTTAATATAAAAAGTTCAGCTACAACAAATTATTAGAGTTTTTATTTCTAAATAAAGTTGTCTATTACACATGTACTTAAAAAGCTTAGAATTAAATATCTATGAAGGATTTACTAACGATAAGTACTAAAATAATCGATTTTTTGGGAACGAAAATAACTAAACGCTGCATAAGCGTAATGAATTAAACTGAAAAACTTTTTCAAAATTCTTTATAATTAGTTTGACCGACAACTTAAAGAATAATTTTAAAAAGTAAACTCAGATTAATTTTATGAGATGTTCTTGATGAAGATTTAAATAAGTTTGAATTACGTAAATCCTGATATAACTTTGATAATACAAAATAAAATGATTTGCATAAAATATAATTAAATCTCTTATTAGAAATAATATTGGAGAAAAATTTAAATTAAATAAATTAACACGAAATCTCTAACTCAGGGCAATATGAAATTCGTAAGGCGATTATATGATTCAAATTTAACCGAAAACTAACCAATTAATTATAATTTACTTTTTCTTTTAACTAATTTACAGTTTAATTTCCATCCTGGAGGACCAATCTTCCCAAATTTGATTTGAACAAAAAGGTGTTTCTACATTTTATTGTAGTTGCATGAGCTCTTTTCGTGCTAAGCATTTAATTGATAAATTTTCCTTTTCAGCAAACTATTTCTGTCACAACAATTGCCATATTTCCATACTGTGCTACCAAGTCCAATTCCATTCCAAAACAATAGTTCGGAGTTCAATAATTTTATCAATCACATAGAATTCCGGGTCCATAAACCACTTCCATATTCTATAAAGTGATAAAATTTACACTTTTTCAAGTTTCGCAGTGTTTGTCCAATATATACTTAAAAAAATCAAATTCTCCAATCAAATATGAATGATTTTTTATTACCAAAATTAAAAAGAATTATAAAGGTAATTCTAATTAATTTTAGGGTCTCTATTTGATTTTTTATGGAATAATTCAATTTTAATTTTAAATACATGTTCGTTCAGTTTAGAATTCATTAAATTTTATATGTATAAGATTTTCTTTATTTCATTTTATTAATTCTCTTTATCTTCCTCTATTTATAAGATTTTTAAATCTAGTCTTTCGTTTATAAAATTATTATTAATTAACATATGTTATTTTACACTCCTTGGGAAACCTTTACTGTCCACCTGCCTTTCAAGGGTACACCCAATACACCTTAACATTTAATTAATCGTCTTGAAGAATAGTTGGATATCCCCACCTTTATAAGGTGTTCACTTGGTGTTCATGATTTTTTACATGAGATCAAATCTCCATGTATACCATATGTTTATAGTGTTGGCATTATGTCAAAACGTGTATAAAATGGTAACACCAAACCTATAATCTTTTTAACAAATTATAACGAACAAATTATAAGTGAACATTTAAATCAGATTGATAATTCGCATTTTAAAATTGAACGCAACGTAATAAATTAACAAATGACTCTTTAATATACTTTTTATATCGTAGAAGCTATGTAAGAATAACACAATCTGTGAAAATAGTACAATACCGAACTTCTACAAAAGAACAAATTTAACAATAAATGCCGGATTTCATGATATCGTGTGTTCTGTCTTTGGCATTAAAAAAAATTGAAAATGTGTTAGTGATGGTTTTAAAGACTATTTTCTGATTAATACGTTCTTACAGAAATAAACATCTAGAAAGATATAATTACACCAAACATCTTTTAGAGTCACGCAATGACTCCCCAAAATAATATTAAATTCTTACATTTTTGTAATAACAAACGCAAATTAGACACTTTAGAAGCTTAGAAGCCGAGATATACAACTACAAACTCAGGTTACCTTTAATAAATGAACAAATTGAGCTCAGTAATTCTCTGTTACTGGAAGCGTTAGATATTTAATTTCTATTATTTTTACCTTTTTACCTAATTATCTATTTGTGTATTTACCTTATCGATGTGTTTGTTGAGACGATTGTCAGGTAGATTAAAATAAATTTTTAAAACTTTTTAATAATTAGTTTTATTTATTTCATGATGGAGTTTCACCAAATATTTTTTATTCTGGCATGTGTAGAAAACAGTTCTAGAATAAGGGATTTCACAACCGCCTCTGATATGAAATAGGAAGCTATTTAAAATTTCATGTCACTATGCTATTTATTTATTTATTTTTTGGGCGAGGAATCAGGATGGCGGAGCATCCTTCGTATCTCAAGGCACCCATTACTATGATCATTTGGCCGACCCTACTAGAATTTAGCCGAATCTGGGGGAATTACACCCCCAGTAGGGATCTTTATCGTGCCAAACATCGCATTGACACGGGACCTACAGTTTTACTTCCTATCCGAAAAGAAGGCATGTTTTAAATTTTTCTCCGCTATGAAAAATTACCAGCTCAGCCGGGGATCGAACCTGAGAGTCACTATGCTATAATCGAAGCAGAAGTAATTCTAAATATTCACTACTCTAATTACATGAACGTGTGTAAGAACTGTCTGTAAAAACGTAGATCTCTTAGGTTAAAATAAGAATTCAAGATATTTGTTCTAAAAGTTTCTTAATTAGTATTTAAATTAAATGAGACATGAAAGGAAAGCTTAAAATATGTCTCACCCTCGTCAGTCGAACGGGTAAAGGAATTATTCTTTTTTATAAAAATTCAAGTATTGAAAAAACAGGTTTTTTCTAATAAACTAGATTAAAGTTTGGAAAATACGGCTAGAATGTATTAAAAATGAAATTAAACAGTACCAAACGAAATTTCCAAATTTATTAAACTTATTATATTGAATAATAATTAATCCAGGACTCGACAGATGGCGCCACGATACAAACGCTGTCAAAAATTTGTACAACACGATCTGCTGTGTAAGAGACGTTTATCTCTCAAATCGCGGAGGTCGTGGAAAAAAGTAACATTTTAAGGGCGCGTTATTGGCGCAAATATAGCCCCTTTATTTTCAAATAGTAGCGACAACCATTGATCTCGCCGATGGAGCAAAATCACGTTGGCGACATTGAATCTTACCAGATTTGACATTCTGTCACAATAAATCTTAGGTTTAATCAAATACTTTAATATTATTAATGCCGGAAACTCCATAGAATAATAATAATAATAATAATTACTACAACCCATAACCTAAACCAAGGCCCCAGAAGCTATAAGCTTGTGCGGGAGGGAGGGGGCGATTATTATTATTATGTAGGCCCAACGTGCGGCTGCAGCCGACTTACAGATGGAACAGCGCAAATCCCACATTTGTGTTACAGCTAAGGAAAACTGCAGAAAACCTTAATCAGATCTGCCAGCGCCGGGAGTCGAACCCGGGCCGATTGGGTGAAAGTCCGGCACGTCAGACATTACACTACCAAGGCTGTATATACTTTACCATATGAAAATAGACGACATTTGTGTGGCGTCATCTTCGCAGATGGGTGTGCAACTAACAAATGGTTTTTCGGTGAGAATCCTGCATCTAATTAAAATATAGCACTATTTATGTTAAACGATGGTTTATTACTGTTATGATAAAATGTATAAAATTTTACAATTTATTTAAACTATTCAATCGTTTATTACAAAGACGATTTTTTAATTACTTTCCAAATATTTGAGAGATGTCAGGTTTATTTGCACACCACACCGCAAGGGTCGCTATTAAATTTTGTCTCCTATTTTTCGAAATAAGTTTCCGGTATTAATAATATTAAAGTATTTGGTTTAATAATAATCATGTACAAAAATATTCACAGTTTAACATTAATTTGATAATGGGCATTCATGTTCTGTAAAAATGTCCATATTAATATGACATACACTTCTGTAATTCTAATTTTTGAATAACTTTTTATTAAAATTCCGCAACACCATGCATATAGTAATTTTTTGTTTATTAAAGTTTGCATCAAGTTTGCTCCACGATGTCGCTACTATATGAAATAGAGGGGCTATAGGCGCAAAATATTAGCGTCAAAATATAGGTCACGTTTTTCATTCAGTTTTCTTTTAATAATCGTTATTTTAAGAAGATAACGTTTGATGTCGATTGCTAAACTGTTAAGATAGTGTGGATCATAGTTTGTAAGGAGTAGATATCTAAAATAAATTTTATCAACGTAGTCGAACATCGCCAATCTTGTTGAATTAACGTTTTCTAAAAAATAACCAAACTAAACATAATACAGTCATTATAACACTGTTTAATAGCAAAATCTATGACAATGGATAAATGTTTTTGCTTACTTATTTAGTATTGATTGAAATAAAGTAGATCTACACGGCGCGGAAATTTAAATATGACAGCACGAAAATCAGTCATTTTTAGTTGGACGCTTTCTGCACCAGGTAGCGTTGGATGGTAATATTCGCGGGACATTTAAAAGTAATTTAACTTTCCCAATCTTTTAACTATTATTTAATAAATTCCCGAAGTAAATGTTGTTTTTCTTTACTTAAGAGCATGTGACGGTTAATTTTTGAATAAACTATTTCACTCTTAATTAGTCCTGATTAATTTCTTAAAACGAATATATATTTTCAATATTTTAATATAGTAATACTTTTTTTTTTAATACCAGCTAGAACAACTGATATTTTTAAAGATATTTAGCAGTTTTATATTCCCCTTTTTGATTTCAACTACCTTAAATTATTCCTTGGCATTTAAAAATTAACAATTTTAGTTAAACTTAAGATATTTTGAAAGTTCACGCATGTCTGGCAACACTGTGGGCAGAGAACTGCGATGCGATCAAATAATGTTTCTATTTACATTTTCAAATTTTAGTTTTAAAGAAATTAATTCCGTTTTGCGGACCGTAGCGCCATCTGTAGGTGTTTATAGTTTCTGAAGTTTCCTATTATTAACACTGGCGGCGATAACAGGCCCTTAATGATCTAATCCTCGTCGGCAGGTACTGATCAAAGCCATTGTTTCTGTTGAATTTTACAGTGATAGATTAGCATTGCAAACACTACACTCGAGCTGTTGACATTGCGAAGTTGCATTTATAATTGTTAATTTTTAATTATTATTACTTATTATTTTAATAAATCGTTAGCGGAAAGACAATATTCCAAGTTTGAAATGCAGCAATTATCAAATGTCAAATCTACCACCAAGTAGAAAAGGAGGAGAATAGTTAGATCGTTAATAATGCCTTCTGATAAACGTCAAACGTGGCGGTACTTCGACATATCAACTGACTTTTGCTTACTTTTGTTTTAATTTTCTAACAAGTAAATGACATAGTACAAATCTGGAAATTAAGAAATTCGACTGCCGCTCTTAATCCTTAATTTATGTTAACAATTTGTTTTGAAAATGAATACAACATATTTTACAAAAGATTTTTGGCATTTTTAATGTTTCGAAAATCCATCTTTTAAAGACAGATGGCGCGGGCTACCGAATACAAAAATAATGAATTATTACATTAGTTTTAGTTGGTCATGTAATAAAAGTACAAGATTTGCGCTCTCGGGGAACAGTGTCGTAGAAGTACATTGCTAGAACTTCTGAACTTCTTGAATACAAAAAACTACTGCATTGTAATTATCTAATATTTAACATATCAACAGTTACTTTGTGACCAACTATGTATTAAAACCTCACGTATAGAATCAGAAACATCGGCACAAACAAAAAAATAGGCACAGAGAAATTAATATATAACATATAAAGTATACAATAAATCAAACATATGTATACCAAGATAATATTGAGAAGACCTCTAAACAGCCTCAAGATAGTTTTTTACTACCGCTGGGATCAGTCTCTTAACCAATATAACTCTTAGGGGACCTCTGCACGGCCTCGAACTAGTTTTTACCATCGCGGGATAACCTGCTCAGGTATAATAAACATGTACCTAGGGAAACCAACAACCAACAACTGGACGGATTAACGGGACTTCACATTAGGTTTTTTCGGCCAAAGTACGTTATTTACAGTAGGTTGTAAAATCAGCCAATAATTATTATGTACGAATGTGAAACTCATAAAAGTAGTAGTAGTAGCTTTTAAGGCACGTATAACATGTCCAGCTAAACTAAAACGGCAGCTACACAACAATAATCATTAGTTTCTAGTAATATTTCCAAGTCACACTAAATAAAATTACATTTTATAGTCATGTCAATACAACATTTTTGACATATAAAGTTCGTTCGTTATATTTTGACCATCTCCATCCCCTTACCTTTGTTATTATTGGAGATAAAAAAAGTTGCATTATAGTATCTATATATTTCTTAAAAGTCGCTAAAAAACCAATGCAAGCATAGGTCACATGATGCGGAATATACATATATTTTCTTTAAATGCAACACCATATTGTACGAGGATAGATCGAAACATTTCGAACAAGACGGAAAAAACAACTTTTTGGGAAAATCGTATTTATTTTTCTACGTAGGGAGACTAAATGTGTAGAGCTGAAAGGAGATTTCAGCTCTACACATTTAGTCCAACGATTTTCAAGACCCTTCAACCCTTCACAAAAATAAGAACTATCCAAACCTTCAGAATATCCATTTACAGCTTCGATGATCTCAGTATTCAATGAAAATTTCTTTCCAGCTAACCATTTCCTGAGATTTGGGAACAAGAAGAAATCCGACGGAGCCAAGTCTGGCGAATAGGGTGCATGTTAATTGAACATGCACCCGTAGTTCGTGTAGTTTCGCCATCGCAATTGCCGACTTGTGGGATGGGGCGTTATCCGCGTTGGTGGCAGAAGACCTTTTTCTTTGCCAAATGAGGCCTTTTAGCTTTGATTTCTTTGTTCAGTATGTCTAATAACGACGCATAATACTAGCCCGTTATTGTCCTCCCGTGTTGCAAGTAATCAATAAAAATTATCCCTAAGGAATCCTAAAATACGGTAGCTATGACTTTACAAGCAGACGAGTCGCCTTTGCTTTCTTTGGAGTTAGCTCACCACTTTTCGTTCATTGCTTTGACTGCTCCTTGGTCTCTGGAGTGTAGTGATGAATCCACGTTTCGTGCTTTACTATAACCCATTTTGATTATAGGGTGTTAATAAAGTCAATAAAGAAGAAAATAATTGCAGGGTATGGGGAAAGAACCAGGAATTTTGAAGAATTTGTGACGTGTGCAGCATATTTTATGAACTAAAGTGACTATTTAACGTACAAACTACAACGCGAAAAGAACATCTCTAATTCATGAAAAAGAATGTTGCGGTGTGATATTTACTACCTTCAAAATAATGCCATTGTTAACAACAATCAAAGTATCTCTAATCAAACTATTCAAAGATAGTGTGACATTCTTTGTTTTTTCTTCATACCCTTCAATTGTTTCTATATAGCCTACCATGTTATTTTCAGTTTAATTACATTGCGACAAGCAGTCAGGCCTGACAAGAGGGGAGGGGCAAGTTGGGCTCCAGTCCCGAGTCCCGGAGGGGCACGGCCCTACACAATCACCATTATGTAATAACATTTTTGTATTAATATATTATTTATTATAAATAAGAATATATTATTTTATTTTTATGAATTCACGTTGAAATTTAGGAGAGAATCGCCGAGAATCGATGCATCGTGTGAGACCCTTCACTTTGCCGGTATTTTACTAGTACGATCAGTTTATCGTGCGAACCACTGATATCTCTATAAGTACATATTTTATATATTACTATATAAACATCTGATATTGGACTGACGATAATTTATTCTCGACAATTATCTCGCGAGCTCACGACTCTTTTTTTTTGTTTTAAAAGGAAGCAAATATTTACGTGTGAACGGCCCTCGCAGCCCCACACTCATCCTCATGACTCATCACCCGCTCCAGAACGAGTCGCCATTTGTTAGTTTTCCTTTTATCGGGAATATATATCGGCATTTTTCTTCTCAGTTCTCCCTTTGACTCTGTCAGACGTGTTTTTATTTATTTTTGGGCGAGAAATCAGGATGGCGGAGCATTCTTTGTACCTCATGGCACCGATTACTATGATCATTTGACCAACCCTACTAGAATTTAGCCGAATCTGGGGAAATTCCACCACAGTAGGGAGTTTTATCGTGCCAAACATCGCATTGACACGGTACTTACAGTTTTACTTCCTATCCGAGAAAAATGTATGTGTTTTAATTTTTCTCCGCTATTCCGCAAAGAACTATTCTACCAAGGCTGGCGTCAGACGTGTTTTATGTTGTGTTTTGTGATGTAGTAGGAGAATACCATGACGCAAAGTAGATTATCTGATTTGGGGACTTGAATGAATTTTAAAGTTTTATTAAATATCGAGTCCGACACCCTGTAACACTAACCTACGTTAATTTGAACAAATTTAATTTAAAAATGTGATACCTTTTTAGGTGCCTTTTAAAAATTGTTGTTGTATATCACATAAAAAGCTAATTTATGGCTGTCTGCATGCTTTAACGTAAATAATGTGGTCAGAAGTTATTACCAAGTAGTAAATACGTTTTAGAGATATCCGATTTGTGTTGATATTAATAAAACAGATGTTACAAAGAAACATGGCATTTATTTTTTACACCTAACGGTAATTGTAATTAGTAATTACGTATAGTTATTTTGGTTTTCCAATTCGTCTTTTAACGCAATTTGGTGTAATTAATTCTTACACAAGTGGTGTCATATTTCCAACGATTTGAAGGTAGATTACAAATGCAAGAACACATTTAAGGAACTTTTATACAAATGCAGATGACAATAACTTCTGAAAACTGGTAATTCAATAAACAGATTGCGGCACATTTGAAAGGGATTCGCTACTTTCCCTCTGCGGATATATTTAAATATAACTAAAGTTATTTTCAATACGGTAGACTTTCAGAAAGATCATATAAAAGTGTTTGTAATTTCCGTTTTAAAAGTATACAAAATATGGTAAGTGCTATTACCTATTAACCCTCTGTATTGGGTGTGTCACTTAGGTACTATTTATTCTTAAGAAAATAAAGATTTATGCATTTAGTGAAACCTGGAGTGTTTTTTACATCTAAGTATCTTCTGAATAAATTAATTGTTACGTCACGTCATTAATTGTTACGCTGTTTTAATCGATAGAAATGATCGTATTATACCATTACCATACCATTGTTATTTTTAAAATGAACAATCTTGTACGTTTTTAGTAGTTTAATTCGTTTAATTGCAGCTATGCAAATGAATAATGAGAGAGCGATTGTGGCTCGGTTAGTTACACGCGGGACTACCGACCAAGGGATCCGGGTTCGAACCCCGGCCCATATATCACCGGATTTTTAAAAATCGCATCTCCCTCGGAAGGCAATGGCAAACCACCGAGGTATACTTTGCCCAGGAAATTTCCCTGAAATTAATAAAAAAATCCAAGTACTATGTACTTGGGGTGGTTCGGAGTCCACCTTAAGCTGTAGGTCCCTATACTTGTGATCACTATACTGAAGTAGTGAACTGTAGTATACTGAACACGCACAACACAAGTATAGGAGGGAAATGCCAACGCTCTGCAACAGAGCACGGCACGCAGAAGAAGAAATGAATAATTTCGGGATAAGGACATGTCATGTTGTACTCCCAGGTACTTTGAGTTAGGGTTGTATGGGAGTGTGGTTTCATTTAAAGTGACATTTGCAAGTTCATTATTTAGATGGAAACAACTTGTTTCTGTTTTAGTAGGGCTTAGTGTTAGTCTCTGTTAGTGGCTAGTACCACATCAAATGTTCTATTTGTCAGCATGTTATTAATAAGTGAGTAGGTATTGGGACACCTGGCCAGACCCCTACTCCTACTACTTTTGGCCACGCCTACTGCGCTCTGATTGGCTACCCCCACTCCTGTAGACACAACTCCTGCTCTCTAATTGGTGTCCCCCACTCCTGTAGACACGCCTGCTATTCTCTGATTGGTTGACAGCGGCCATTTTGAAAACGCCTACTATTCTCTGATTGGTTGACGGCGGCCATTTTGAAACGTATGGCACCATTTTGCCACGCCCGTCATTATGGGAATCTGAATTACCGACAACTAGTGTATCGTCAATAGATGGCGTCATGAAGGAATACCGACAAACTGTGTACTACTACTACTACTAGATGGCGTCATAAAGAAATCTGTATTACCGGTATGTAGAGGTCGCGTAAAAAAAGAGAACTGTATTAGAGACCCATCAATTAGAGTCTGCAGCCATTTTATATCACAACATGTGGCGCTAAATTTGAAACTGTACTGAATCTGTCAATTTTAAATTTGTCATTTTAAATCTGTCAATTTTGAATCTGTCAATTTTGCATCTGTCATTTTTGAATCTGTCATTTTAAATCTATCAATTTTGCAGCTGTCATTTTGAATCTGTCATATTTGCATCTGTCAATTTTGAATGTCATTTTAAATCTGTCAATTTTGCATCTGTCATTTTAAATCTGTCAATTTTGCATCTGTCATTTTAAATCTGTCACTTAGGAATCTGTCATTTTGAATTTGTCATTCTTAAAGTCGCCATTTTGGATTTTCAACCCTTGGATTTTTAGCTCTGGGATTGGACCGACCATCTTTTATCCCTTTCACTAGACGGAAACTCTTTCTCTCCTTCTCTCTCACTACTACTACTGCTAGAGGGTGTCATGAAGAAATCTGTATTACCCGTATGTAGAGGTCGCGTAAAAAGAGAACTGTATTAGAGATCCTTCAATTCGTGATCTGATTGATCGATAGCTTTTATCCATTCTACCACGTCCACCATTACGGGAATCTGTATTACCGGTAATCTGTGTATCGTCAATAGAGGGCGTCATGAAGGGATCTGTATTACCGGCAGCCTGTGTACTACTACTAGAGGGCGTCATGAAGAAATCTGTATTACCGGTATGTAGAGGTCACGTAAAAAGAGAACTGTATTAGAGAGCCTTCAATTAGAGTCAGGCCAAGACATCCATTTTATATCACAACGTGTGTAGAGACCCTTCAATTCGAGTCTGGCCAAGACATCCATTTTATATCACAACATGTGGCGCTAAATTTGAATCTGTACTGATTCTGTCAATTGTTAAATTTGTCATTTTCGCATCTGTCATTTTAAATCTGTCAAAAATCTATCAATTTTGAATCTGTCAAAAATCTGTCATTTTGAATCTGTCAATTTTAAATTTGTCATTTTTGCATCTTGTCACTTAAAATCATCATCATCATCACCATCATTTGATGAAATGTGAAATTAATTGTAATAATAATTCCTAGCTAAATAAATATTTTATTTTAACATTGATGTTTCATTTACTAGCGTTAGGATGAAGGGAGAGAGCAAGAAGAAGAGAGGGTGAGAAGGAGAGAGCGAAAGTAAGCGTTCGAGAGAGAGAAGGAGAGAAAGAGTTTCCGTCTAGTGAAAGGGATAAAAGATGGTCGATCCAATCCCAGAGCTAAAAATTCAAGGGTTGGAAATCCAAAATGGCGACTTTAAGAATGACAAATTCAAAATGACAGATTCAAAAGTGACAGATTTAAAATGACAGATGCAAAGTTGACAGATATAAAATGACAGATGCAAAAATGACAGCTGCAAAATTGACAGATGCATAAATAACAGATGCAAAATTGACAGATTTAAAATGACAGATGAAAAAATGACAGATGCAAAATTGACAGATTTAAAATGACAGATTCAAAATTGACAGATGCAAAAATGACAGATGCAAAAATGTCAGATTTAAAATGACAGATTCAAAATGACAGATGCAAAATTGACAGATTTAAAATGACAGATGCAAAATTGACAGATTTAAAATGACAGATTCAAAATTGACAGATTTAAAATGACAGATGCAAAAATGACAGTTTCAAACTTGACAGATTTATAATGACAGATTCAAAATTGACAGATTTAAAATGACAGATGCAAAAATGACAAATTTAAAATTGACAGATTCAGTACAGTTTCAAATTTAGCGCCACATGTTGTGATAAAATGGCTGCAGACTCTAATTGAAGGGTCTCTAATACAGTTCTCTTTTTTTACGCGACCTCTACATACCGGTAATACAGATTTCTTTATGACGCCATCTAGTAGTAGTAGTACACAGTTTGTCGGTATTCCTTCATGACGCCATCTATTGACGATACACTAGTTGTCGGTAATTCAGATTCCCGTAATGACGGGCGTGGCAAAATGGTGCCATACGTTCCAAAATGGCCGCCGTCAACCAATCAGAGAATAGTAGGCGTTTTCAAAATGGCCGTTGTCAACCAATCAGAAAACAGCAGGCGTGTCTACAGGAGTGGGGGTAATCAATCAGAGAACAGGAGGCGTGTCTACAGGAGTGGAGGTAGCCAATCAGAGCGCAGTAGGCGTGGCCAAAAGTAGTAGGAGTAGGGGTCTGGCCAGGTGTCCCAATACCTACTTAAGTGATGTCATTGATGTGCACTTTATAGTCCTTAGTAGCTTGTACATGACTCCATCCCGCCAAACTATTTGCAGGGACTTGTGCACTGCCTCCCAGTTTTTTAAGTAAGTTGCATGCTTTTCGGCTAGAGCGTTTAATGTCCATATTCTGGACAGTGTCGACCCATTTGACTCTTCTGTTTTCGTTGAGGCTTTACAGTAATTCATCTGCTATTTCACTTATATCGTTTTCTAGAAAGCTTTTGTACAGTTTATCACTAGTTTTTCGTTCCAGCCCAGAATGTTCTATTTTCTCAGTCCTCTAGGGATGTGTCTTTTCGTTGTCTCAGTTACAAGATTTTGAGATCTGTGGTAATTATCAGCATGAGGAGGTATCCATCTTATGTTAGCATCCAAGTCAGATTGAAATTCCTCCCACTTTGCTTTGCTGAAGTTCCAGCGGGGCAATGAAGTAGAATTAACAAGTGGGATTTGTATTCCTATTTCAAGAAGTACAAGGTGGTGTTGACTATGTGGAAACTTGTTCAGTACATAGCGGGTTGTTGGTAGGTGGTTTCAAATCAGTAGTTGCATAACTCAGACTGGAGTTAGTTTCAGTATTCCATCTTACAGACTTAAAGGTGTGCTTATCTTTCGCGTTAAACATGTCGTTTGCTTCTGCCCATTCAACTAGTCTGAGACCGTTATCATCGTTTTTGTTATATTGCCACTGAACGTTGAAGTTGCTTGGCTATTGAAGTCGCCACCATAGAGCGCTGGGTGGGAAATTGTTGGTATAACGTAAGCTGGCCAATGGATGTTTGTATAGTATATTTATTATTTTAGTCTTATTGACAGCAATTATTACTGTGTGTATTTCAGCGTCATTATTATTGGACATCATTTAGGTTATTCCTAGCATATGTTGCTATTCCGTAGGCATGGTGGTTTGTGGCTCCTACTAATCTATATCCATGCAGCGTTCCTCTTGTGCATAATTGTGCTTCGTCAGAGGTATGTGTTTCTTGTACTAAAGCGACGTCATTATTATAAGTAAGGAGTCTGCTTAAGTATTCGCTTTTAGCTCTGCTAATGCCTTCGACACTTATTTGGCAGATGCCAGAACCCTTGTCTGATGGCTCTGAAAAGTGTCGTTTGTTGTAGCTGATATAGTCATATATAATATAACAAGTGGTCTAATTTTTTCCGACAAAATTTGTCATTTCAGATATGCGTAGCTTTCGCAACGAAAACTACACGAGTCGACGCAGGAGACGAGTGTAATTTTCCAAAAGCAAAAGCTATGAATGTCTTAAATAATAAATTTTGCAAGAAAAAATTAGACCACGAGTTGTATTCAGCTTGACAATCCATCGAGCACATTTTTATTTAGCGTGTGTAGTTAATAGTAATTTAATTAAATTTGACATTTCATTTTGACATAAATTCTTTTACTAAGAAAAAAACCACTAGTGGTTTTTTCACTATAAAACTAATTTCATTGGTCCCAATTTGAAAAATTCTGTAATTTGATTGGTTAAAAATTTTCGAGTTGGATTGTCACGACATAAATCTGTGTGTATTGCCAGGAGATCCGAATGGCTTCGGACAGTTTGGCATCCCTGTGCGATAGGCCTTTAGCCATCAGAGACATTGCCTTGGAGACACCACGTGAAGGCAGTCTATCATTGCCCCCCCTATAAATTCCCTTATCATTGGCCCTGAATATAAATTCATGAAATATAATTACCCTAGAAAATTGTGAAATTTTGTAAACAATTTTAGAAATTTCTTAAAATATTTATGAAAATTAAAACGCTTTCGAAGGTAGTGAGCAAGCACTGCCTCACTATGTGAGGCCAAACGATTTGGTAAAGCAAAACTGTCCCATTTAAACATCTTTCAGGAAGTCAGTTTCAGAGAAATTCTAGAAAACATTTGCACATAGTACTTTGAATACTGACTTCCGCCAAGTAGTAATTTATTACCCTTGCTCAAAGTGTCCTTAATCTGATTTTACTATTTCTTGGTAAAAAACTGATAACTTGGAATTTCCAGTTATTTGTGCCAAAGACTTAGTTGATCAAACTGTACGAAAAACGGGCTTAACTTGGAAAATGGAAGTACATGGGATTTTTTTCTTCCAGCATGTAAGGGGGGTCTAGAAAAGCTTAACTTGAAGTTTTCGACCTCAAATTCATATGAGCTTTTTCCGTCATTTTGAAAAGAAGTTAACTTGAAAGTTGATGAAAGTTTGAACTTTTTCATTTTTTATATTATGCGAAAAAGTTTCAAATGAAAGTTGTAGACAATCGTATTGCCGACAAAAATACTTTATATAAATTTTTTGTCGGACCTACTGTTACAGAGATAATTTCAAAATAACACTTCACCCTTCTTTTCAAGATGGCGGAAAAAGCTCATATGAATTTGAGGTCGAAAACTTCAAGTCAAGCTTTTCTAGACCCCCTGCATGCTGGAAGAAAAAAATCTTTTCAAAGACCATAAATGTAATGTGTTCTCCAGGAAACCGGTGAAAAGTAAATCGGCCACCACAATTTCTTTTTTGTTTTCCCTCGCAACTTTTTCATTTTTTATATTACGCAAAAAAGTTTCAAATAAAAGTTGTAGACGATCGTATTGCTGACAAAAATGCTTTATACAAATTTTTTGTCGGACCTACTGTTAGAGATAATTTCAAAATAACACTTCACCCTTCTTTTCAAGATGAAGGAAAAGCTCATATGAATTTGAGGTCGAAAACTTCAAGTTAAGCTTTTCTAGAACCCCCCTACATGCTGGAAGAAAAAAATCCCATGTACTTCCATTTTCCAAGTTAAATGTTTAGTTTGACTGGACTAACTATATTTATAAGCAATAGACATATCCCAAGTTGAAGGATGATGAATAACTCGTAGAATTGGACCATGTCATATATAGAATAACGAAGGAACAGTTCCTAAGAGCTGTCAATATGAGATTGTCCAAACCCAGAAATTATTCCTTTTCCATTAATCATTCCTAGATACAAATTAAAAACCAATCAAATTTTTAAGTTTTTATTGATTATAAACATTCACTTAAGTTTGTACTCAAGTAATGCAAATTACATTAAAAAAATTTGTGAAGAACTCTTTTTTTTCTACTACAATATCAAGTGCACAAAAATACATTTAGAAAAATTACATATAAGTTTTTATACCAGCATTTTTTGTACGAAAAGTGTTTATAAACAAATACATGCAATTTTTAGAAAACAATACAAATACAATATAAAAGTAAACATTAATAGGAATTAAATGTTTTGTTCAAAAAGTTTAAGAGGGCACTTGTATAACCAAACAAATCTATTTCTAGCATTATGCCTATGAAAAACCTTATATTAAGTATTTTTAATACAAGACATCTTTGTTTTTAAATTATTTTTTTAATATAAGCAAAATATTAAAAATCAGTACAGACTTTTACTTCTAAATCTTACTTACACATACCTAATTTTATTCTTTTAGTCAAAACTTAAAAGAAAATTCTAAATCTAAAAAAAAAATGAAAAATCACTACCTCATAATATAAGAACAAGAAATGAAAGGATTCATTAAATGGAATAATTTAACCAATAAAATGACTTTTCAAATACTTCATCATGCCAAACGTACGGAAACGTTTAACACCGATAACTTTAAAAAGAGCATCGTCACATATTGCATACTGCTTGTTCTTGGGGTCATACAAATTACGTTCTTTTATGATGGACCATACTTTCTTAACTACTTCGTGACGAGCCATACTATTTTCACCTACTAAGGCTGCCAGTTCAGGAGAGAGATTCATGGTTTTTGTATAACCACTTCCGCTGCGCTTCGCACCACCTCCGGCAGCAGCACCACCAGCACCGGCAGCAGCCTGTAGAAAACAAATTAAAATTAATTACTAAATAGTTAATTAATTAAATCATTCTATTTACAACAGTTTAAAAATTAAATATAACTTTGAGGTTAAAAAATGTCAATGTCATCTTGACATTTCTAAGATTATGTAAACATAACCCTAGTTTGATTTATTTAAAATTAAATCTTGTTTTTGGAATATACCTTTCGGGATCCCTTTTTAGCTTTCGCCCAATCCTCATCGGAATCAGACTCTGATCCCTTCTTCTTCTTAGGTGGAAGTTTGCGTGTCTTGGGTGGTTTGGACTTTTTCGGTGAATACTCCTCTTCTGAATCGCCTTCGGTTGGTTCGCTTGCTTCGGATTCTGAACCCTTTTTGGTTTTCTTTGCGGGAGGTTTCTTGCCAGTCGAGTTGCGTTTTCCTTTCTTTTCTTCATCGTCCTCTTCTTCATCTTCTGCGGCCTCCTCTTCTTCTTCTTCCTCTTCATCGTCTTCTTCAGACTCTGATTTCTTTCCCTTCTTCTTGTTTTCTTTGGAGTTCACATATTCCATGACTAAAGCATCAATTTCTTTCTTACGGGCCATCAAATTTGTGTCTAATTTCTCTTCTAGCTGTTGCCTTACTTTTTTGGCTGATGTTGAAGCCAAGTCGGCATCTTTTAATATGGCTATAAATTATTTTTATTTATTAAAATAATAATAGTAATAAAAAACAAGCATTATTTTGCTTACAATTTTCTAATTAAAAATCAACTGTAATATTTTTAAATTAAATATTTTAAAATTATAACCGTTAAAGCAGTTTGCCGCCATAGAAGAAACAAAAGAGCGCGCGCCACCACGGTGGCTCTCCGGTTGTTACAAAACAAGCCTTAGCCACATTTGCAAGCGGCAAACAACTTTTTATTTGAGAAAAACTATAAAATACTAGCTGAAATCGACGCGATTTTCCTATACAAAGCAAGTTGGAACCCCGTTTGACATTTTCTTCATGAAGGATTTTTCATGACAACCTAATTAAGTACGAGATATCCTCTTAAAACCGACCGCGTATCACCAGGAGAACATTAAACATATTTTCATTTTTCAAAAAAAAACTTTAAATGAAAGGAAATCCGGGGAGAAAAACTCCTACGTAAATTGGGTTAAATTTTCTGGACAGATTTTCTTAATGGCATTTTGAATATAATAGCGTAAATACAGAGATATTTCAAAATGAACCTGCGAATAAATTCATGGCTACTGTTAAAGCGTCCCGCAGCCATTGTTTGTGTATACGAACTATAGGGAATATACATATGATGCACAAGAGTAAAATGCCCGATTTTTATTGTGAACGTGGTTTAAGCCATTAAGAAAAAATGTCTAGAAAAAAATTACAAGCTTTGTTTTCTATGTTTCAAGCCTACGGTTGCAAAAATAAACAAGATTTTTTAGCTTACCGGTAATTTCCTTGCGGAGATCGTCTTTCGAGATGTCAGCCATTTCGAGAGAATGAGACGCAGACAACTAAAACAGAGACGGAAAACTGGACTAGAGCCCACTATTAGAACGATTCGGCGGCAGTCGGGGCCGGAACGTTACGAATAGTATTATACAAATGCACGTATCGCGTTGTACTTGTGAAAGCCCTTTATTAGCTCCGCTTTTAGATTACAATTAACTTTTAAAAATCGAAAACTGTTTTGAAATGGATATAGGTTTCTCACTTACCAACTTGATTTCATATGCGAAAACCTGTTTTACATCATCGCGAAAATATGCGAGAATTTGTAATTTGTTTTTTAATTTTTAGCCAACGGGATTTAAAATTTTCTGTAAATGAATTTGGCGGGTATTTATTTTACTGCATCGGCCAGGTCCGGCTTAACACGATAAGTAGCCGATGCATGTATTTTATCGGAGCGTCTGTTTATAAACAAAGTGAAAAAAGATTCTTAATACTATTATTAAATATCTTATTAAAAGACTTTTCAAATAAGGAATACTTTTGTTTTAACCTTTATCATATTTTAACGCAAACCAGCATTATGTATTTTAATTTTTAATGCTTACTAACAAGGATCAGAATGGACTTTTGTTTACTGAACCTGGACTAAAGACTAAGGGCGGAATCGCACAGTGTTTCGAAACAAGAAGAGATGAACATTGGAATTTCTTTGTAAATATTTGCAAATCTATTGTTATAAATGTAATAAGTAGTGGGACTTTTACATATGACAAGTTTTGTGCTATATTAATCGTATACTGGGTGTAAGAAATTAGGCGCATATTAATTTTTTTATAGTATTTTAGTAACTTTTTGTTCAGAATTTGATTATCTGGATTTTTCTTTAACATTTGGGAGTTTTTCGCACATCTAAGAAATGATCTATTGAATGCTCGATGTATAATCCATTTCATCTTTTGTAAAAAGATTAGGGTTGGTCGTTCTATATTTTATAAAAGTTTCACCACTGATAATAATATTTATTATTATTATTGTTGTATAACCAGGGTTGCCAGATTTACTTTAGCATTTCGCGGGACACTTAAAAGCTTAATAATAAATTTCGTAATTTAGCGCTTGAATTCAATACATAATGAATTAATAGGCGTTTCCGAAAATTGTATCGGATACCGTTGCATCGAAAACTTAAAAATTGTATCACTCTTGCTGTACCGACGTTCAAAAATTATCCTATGTATACCCGTGACGTCTACCAGATCGATGATGAATCGAGATTTCTAGCTGGTAACTAGAAATGTACCGGTAAACATAACCTAACATTGAAATTGTTTCATAGATGTGTGGTTTTTTACGGTTTCTCTAATAACGTGTTAGAGATATATTAAAAACTATCAAAAAACAAAATGCCAAAATTGAAAAAATTGAGATTTTAACGTCATATGCTTGGTCATATTGGCACAAAATATTAGCGTCAAAATATAGCTCGCATTTTTCACTCAGTTTTCTTTTAATAATCGTTTTTTTTGCAAGATAACGTTTGATGTCGATTGCTAAACTGTTAAGGAAGTGTGGATCATAGTTTGTAAGGAGTAGACATCTAAAATATACTATTATAATCGTAGTCGAACTTCGTCAATTTTGTAGACAGCACGAAAATCAGCCATTTTTAGTTGAACGCTTTCTGCACCAGGAAGCGTTGGATGGTAATATTCGCGGGACATTTAAAAGTAATTTAACTTTCCTACTCTTTTAACTATTATTTAATAAATTCCCGAAGTAAATGTTGTTTGTCTTTACTTAAGAGCACGTGACGGTTAATTTTTGAATAAACTATTTCACTCTTAATTAGTCCTGATTAATTTCTTAAAACGAATATATATTTTCAATATTTTAATATAGTAACACTTTTCTTTTTCTTAAAACCAGCAAGAACAACTGATATTTTTAAAGATATTTAGCAGTTTTAGGTATATTCCTCTTTTTGATTTCAACTACCTTCGATTATTCCTTGGCATTTAAAAATTAAAAAGTTCACACATGTCTGGCAACACTGTAAGCAGAGAACTGCGATGCGATCAAATAATTATTTTTTTTACATTTTCAAATTTTACGGTAAGTACTCACAGCAGCGGATCCGCAGACGGATGTCATACGATTGGTCGGTTGGAGTCAAATCGACTCAAACGGACCAATCGCATGACATCCGCCTGCGGATCCGCTGCTGTGAGTACTTACCTTTAGTTTTATAGAAATTAATTTTCGGACAGTAGCGCCATCTTTAGGTGTTTATAGTTTTTGAAGCTTCCTATTATTAACACTGGCGGCGATAACGCGACCTTAAATATTGTTTCTTTCTATAAAATAAATGTGAGAAATTCCGAAAATAATTTGTAGATGTCGCGTAAATAGAAAGAATAAAATCAGGCACAAGTGCAAAAGGATTGATAGCAGCATGAAAAGTGTTATATTTCTTGTAAACAGTCTTTTTGGACTTATGCATTTTTTATGTGATGTTGACGATATACCAATTTCATCTACCGTATCAGCTGTTTACCCCTGACAACGCGGTAGATGCCGTACAATCCAGTTTTCGTGTAACCCAATTAGACCTGTCTAGCTATTAACTAAATGGCACGCTTTGGGTCTACAAAATAAACAACCAACATTTACATATACAGTGTGTCCCAGATCGAGTGGGATTGCTTGGGTAACTTTTTTAAATTACTAACTTTTTCGATTAAATGGGCAGTGTTTTGCAGTTTTATATGCTGATTTAAAATCTGCCTGAAAAAGTTCAAAATGTCGAACCCGTCAGAAGTTATTTAAAAAAATAAAAATTGTCATTTTTTGTATGTCAAAAATCTTCCTAAGTATAAGAGATACGAAAAAAAGTTTCATATGAAAGTCACTGTATCCGTTGAGACAAACCTAAAACTGGTGTCGAACAAAAATTCAAGATGGCTGCTTTTGCGGTACTCATATCAACTTTCCTAAGTTAAATGGCACCATATTGGATTTTTAGGTTACTGAATAGAATTTTTTATTCTCTTTTCAAAGATGTAAGATAACGTATGATTGAATAAAAAATACCAGTAAAATTAATTGTTTTTACATTTTAATCAAGTAGGCTTACATGGGCCCAAACACAATTTATTTAAAAAAACAAAACTTAATCCTAATAATCACATGAAATGTTCAAAATGCTGGTCATTGTTAGCTAAACATAGTTGACACCGTTTGACGACACTTCGAGTTACTTTACGCAACGTATTTCGATTAATACTAGTACACGCTTCTAGCACTTTTTTTCGTATCTCTTATACTTACTAAGATATTTGACATACAAGAAAATTCTGACGGGTTCGACATTTTGAACTTTTCCAAACAAATTTTAAATCGGCATATAAAACTGCAATCCCACTCGGTCTGGGACACCCTTATAGTATACGAGGGGTGTTTAACGGCCAGTGAGCCTTGAGCACATGCATTTATTTTATAGAAAGCGCTTGCATTGTAGTGCATTCGTAGGAATCTCAGTAGGCTTACTTCAAAGTTGCAATTTAATCACATTTTTTGTTCGTGGGTAAACAGCGAGTGTTTATCACAATGTCAATCAAACCGGGTGGAAATTGGAATACCGTGCGGTCATTATTAAAAAAAGGGAAAAGAGCAAAAGATATCTATGAGGAGTTAAAAGTAACCTACCCCGAGTCTGTACCGTCGTATGCAACCGTAAAAAGATGGACACGACTGTTTCAACATGAACAAGAGCCTATTGAAGATGAAGATCGCTCTGAACCAGCTTTCACAGTAGTTACTGAAGAGAACATCAGGAAAATCGGAATAATGGTGTTGGAGGATCGACGAATTCGAATTCGTCAGATAGCGGAGTAGTTGAACATGAGCAAAGAACGTGTTGGAGAGATCTTACACAACCATTTACATATAAAGAAGTGGGTTCCCAGAATGTTAACAGCGTTCGACCGACTTCGACAAGTGATGGAATTTTGAGGATACGCTTCGGATTCAAATGGAAACCAACCAACCACCATACAGTCCAGAGCTTGCCCCAAACGATTTCTATCTGTTTCCCAATTTGAAAAAGAGTTACGTGGTAGGGGATTTCAAGATGAAAATGAGATGAAAGCTGCTGTTAAAGAATATTTTGCACGTAAATATTCTGACTAGTACCTATTTATAGTAATTGCTGTCAATGTTGTATTGATGTGCAAGGGGACTATAATGAAAAATAAAAAGCAAAATAACTCGCACCTCTGTGTTTTAATACCTTAGGCTCACTTCCCGTTAGACGACCTCGTATATTGTAATGATATTTTGACCAAGTTCAAGTTAATAAAAGTTCATTATTGTTTTAAAATTGCTAGATGAACAGAAAAGAGGTAGTTGTGATGTTGAACATTCATAACATTGACTTTCATATAAAATCATTAATGAAAACAGAGTTCAAGTTTAAATTTATCTATTTAGTTTATTGTTGTTACATAAAAGAAGTATTTGGGCTATATAGGTTATCACATCTGAAGCTAAAACCTGAAAATAAAATTGTTATTAGGATTAAGGAAAAGTTGTAAAATAGCTTTTAGTACATTTAAAAATAGTACAAACATAGCATTCCATTTTAAATATCAATCAAAATTTATCCATAACAACCATTCTTCAATAATAATGCATGGTTGCAATGGAGATATATAAATAATGAGAAACTAAATAATCATCTAAGAAAAGTTAATTTTGTATTTTAAATTATGAAACAAAGAAAGAAAAATATGAAGGTAATAAGAATGGTGGTTTCTATGGAGGTTGTTAGAAAAAACATTTTGTTAAAAAATTTGATATAATAATTCTGGTAAAGGGAAGATGTAATAATTTTTGTTAATGAAAAATAAAGATTAAAAACCAGTTTAAAATATAGTAAAGGTGTTATTTATTTAACCAACAAATACCAGAAGCAGTTTACAGAAAAAGAAGTTTTAAAATACTTACTACAAAAAGATGTCCGAACTGAATACAGGCGCAAGACCTTCAAAGTTTTATTTTGATCCTAGAAGAAGAAAATAGTTATTTCAATTATAAAGGTAACGACAAACAGGTACTCTTGACCTACAACATTTTTAGCTGTCTGGAAATTATACGTATCCTGAGTTACGCAAGTTCCTGAATCCAGGGCAGTAGGAGAGAGCAAGCAGCATACCGGTTCCTGAGAAAGGGCTACAAGAAGGGAGAAGCATTATTAACTACATAAAAAAAAGTTTTGTGAAAGTGGGATTAAAAAGCAGAGCATTAGTGTCATACAAGAAGGTTAATAAAGTGCAATTTTATAATTTAATTCAGAGATTAAATCAACGTACCATTATTATTGTAAAAAAAGGCTTCAAGTAGATGATGCTCATAACCTATAAAGTAATAAAGAATTTAATTATATTATTTAACTAAAATATTGATCAAACTTACCTCATTTCATAAAGTTGCAGTTCATAAGTGTGGTTATGACGAAACGTCAGAATATTAATTTTTCAAGGTTAAGCAAAGTTTCCCATTAAATAAATTTCCCAATAGTTAAAGGTTATTTAAAATTCCATTGTTCTATAATATTTTTAGTTAAAGTTTTAAAATTTTCAAGGAAAGGAACCCATACTTGAAAATTCAATTATAAATTATTTTAGTCTCATTGTGTAGAGAAAATATATTAAAGGAAAATAAAAATTAGTAAAGGCGACCCTGAGAGATAACAATATAGCGAGTGCAGTTCATAATAAAACTAAAACATAAAGGCATTCTATTTGCATAGCTGCATAACATCGCAATATGTATGTGCAAGCTAGTACAATATGTAGAAGCTTTAAACGTGCGACAATCCCGCAGAACCCGAGACGTCTGGCAACCCTGTGTATAACCTGTAGAAGAAGATTTTTAAAGCAGTGTTGTCTAATGTGGAAACATTATTATTTATGACAATAAATTGTTTATAAAAATAAAAAAAATAAGATACTCATATTTATTATTTGTTTTAATTTTATCTATTTTATTCCATAATAAAATTTTTAAATGCGCTAACGAAGTTTTGCATTTTTCATTCCTATTTTCTCTCCGTGTTTAACCATGTCTTTCTTAGTCTTCTTTGGTTTGCTAACTTTTATTATTAAGATTAGTTTGATAATTCTACATCTACTTTCCAAAATTGCATGTTTTGTAATGCCGTAGACTTATCGATAGGCACTCTGTGAATTACACCAACCTACGAGCAAATAGAAACAGGAGAGAACATTTCAATGGTCGGGGGTAAGGAACCGACGCGACGGAAGTCGGCCATTATATAAACCACGTTGAGCAGGTCGGGGTTGTTGACGTACGACGTTCGATATTGTCCGTGTCAGGTCGGGGTTGTTGACGTATACAATCGATCGATATTCATCGGGTGCCGGTACCCTCTCTCACTCACTCGTACCCTCTCTCACTCACTCTTATAAACCACTTTTTCTAGCAGTTCCGTCGCGTGGAATATAATGCAATGTTCTCTCCTGGTTCTATTTGCTCGTAGACACCAACACAGACGACTTTAGCCGGGTTCGGTATATCAGATCTATTTACACAAAAAGCATGGTTTCCTTAGTATCCATTGTTGTTCATAATTGCAGCTATAGCAGTGGAGCTTTCAGACCAAAAAAAAGGAAAACCGAACGCAGCTTTTAACGACTTTTAGTAAGTGTCCCATTTTTTTCTCAAAAATAATGCCTGCTTAATAATTTCCAACCAAAACAGCAGTAAAATTACCAGTTAGAAAAATTCAACACAATCTTTTATTTTAATACGTAGAGTCACTGACATCTAGTCAGCCAGGTCAGGATGGCGTATCAGAGTACCGCAAGAGACGAATATTGAGCCAAAGGAAACGTGAGATTTCATGCTGTGCAAAGTAAAATTGCAATTTATACGTATTTGGCATATTACAATTTGGGGCTTATAGAAAGAAAGTAATGTAGAAAAACCTTTTTAAACTTAATGTGAGACGTCGTTTGTAGTAGGTACTCTGATTCGTCAGCGTGACTTGACTGAATAAATGTAGTGACTCTACATATTAATAACACATTGTGTGCAATGTTTCTAACTAGTAATGTTACTGCTGTTTTGGTTAAAAATTGTGAGGCAGGCATTATTTTTGAAGAAAAATATTAAGATTAAAAAATTGTATTAGGTAAATATTATTAATTAGAATTAATTAAATATAAAAATATTCAAAAAAAAATATATAAAGTTTAACAAGTTGGTTTGGAATTAAAGATTTGCAAAATTTAGCAAAACTTTTCAAATAATTATAATAATAATAATTGCTACAACCCATAGCCTGGAAACCAGGCCCCAGAAGCTATAAGCTTGTGCGGGAGGGAGGGGGCGATTATTATTATTACGTAGGCCCTAAGTGCGGCTGCAGCCGACTTACAGATGGAACAGCGCAAATCCCACATTTGTGTCACAGCTAAAGAAAACTGCAGAAAACCTTAACCAGATCTGCCGGCACCGGGAATCGACCGCGGGCCGCTTGGGTGAAAGTCCAGCACTCTAGACATTACTCTACCAAGGCTGTTTGTATAAGTTTGTATCTTCACTAAAAAATGATTAAACGATTCAGAACATAAAATGAATATAATAGTTATTCAATGAATAATATATACATAAACTTATTTCAGTTTCATCGGTTTAATCAGTGGTGTGCGGTGAGAATTTAGGCTAGGGAAGCAACCACGATTTTAATTATAATACACCTAGGTACAGGCGCGGATTAACGGGAGGGAATAATCCCCCCCCCCCATTTAGAAATAAGTTTACATAGAATAGAAACAAATAATGTTTGTTTAATTATTATTTATTAAAACAATTATTTTCCAAAGATTTCCCCCTCAAAATACTTCTCTGGATCCGCCCCTGCTAGGTACAATAAAAAACAGTGTTATAATTATTAAGCTTAAAAGTTTTTCAAAGAAGCACTTTTACACTTTATACTATTTAAAAAAAACGTCTTTATTTAAAAAAAACTATTACTACGTATCAATTTTCTGGTCTTTTTTAGCAAAATACCGGTACAGGTTTTAATCTTTCTTGTTAAATTTGAAAGATCTGGTTTTGATCTGCCTTTCTTAATAATTTGTAATTTCTCTCCAAAACTGTATGCGAAAAATTCCTTATTAATAATTTACAAACTGAACAAAAAATCGTCCCGATTCGGCTATATCGAAGGTACTCGAACCTTTCACCGAAGCAGTTGAATTTGCAGTCGTGACGATAATGCAATTTTAAATTTTAATACAGGCAAACTAAATAGAACTATTTGTCTTTAAAAATAATACAACTTATAAATTAAAATAATAAAATGCGACAAAATACAGTCTCATTCGCATATTTACATTACTTAAGTAACACTAAATCGAACAAATAACCAAATTGTAATAAATAAACATTTGGGAACGAAGCACAATAAAAATTACGACCAAACAATGTTAACCAGCCAAACAGTATCCGTCTATTATAACACCCCGCGCTCGCTGATTCACGCCAAGGTTAAGAGAAGAGCATTTGTAAGCAGTGCTTATATGAAGTGTATGTATCACATTTGAATCGGTATTACCTTTCCGTGCAAGTTTAATGAGCCTAATTTAAAATAGTACTCTAAATAATTATACTTTTTGCTGTACAGAGTTGATATTGAGCTTGAATTTGATAAATATTTCAATTTAAATAAACGATAACCATAATTTTACAAAAGTATTTTTGTTAGCATTGTTTTTATTTTTAATAAATTCTCAAGGCAAGCATTGCTTCCATGGACCGCACGCCACTGGGTTTAATGTTTAAAATACATTAAAATATATAAAATATAATATATTAATACTTACTTATGAAATGTAATTCCCTTCTTCGCATTTGTCGGGTTTTGAGAAAACAAAAAGCAGATTTAGGTGGCGTCTAATTTCGGTCAGAGAGACGTCATATCCGTCGCTTTTAAAGCCGATTGCGCCGGGTAGTTATGTATCTTGTAAAAAATCTTGTAAAAAAATTAACCCTTCCCAAGCAGCAGTTTAGGTACGTAGCAGTCATCGCTTAGAATCGAAATTCATAAAATTACGTGCCTCTAAATCTTTTTGCATGCCACAATTAATCTTGCAAAGTGATGCTCAATGACATGTAGTAATAATTACGTGCCTGCCGGTATATTTTTCGCGCATTAAAATTAATACGTAAAAAATATATCTTTTTCATGTCTTCGTCATTGCCAAGAACAGCTGTTGTTAGTTGAGTGGGCTTCCCCTATTTTACAGATTTTACTTTTGTTTGATAATAAGTGTGATTGGCATTATATAGATGCCGCTATGGTTATTTGTTGTAATTACTGTTAATTTAGCGTTTGTATTTAAACTCAAATAAGGTGTGCGATATTTATAATTGGCATCAAATTAAAATAAAATAACGATTTTTGAAAAGTATAACTCCGTTGGATACCAATATTAAATATAGTTTACTGAAATTTAGAAGTTAAAAGAAAATTAATTAAAACGTTTTCGTTAACGTTTATTGTTTCCTCCAATAAACGTAGTGTAGTAGCTGTTTTGCTGTCTATGTTCGTAAAATCGTGATTATCTATAAAAAGCGGGACAAGCGGGAGATTTTGTGGGCACCGGGACAGGTTAAACAACAGCGGGCTGTCCCGCCAAAAGTGGAACGTCTGCTCACCTTAAGAGAAATAGATGTTTTATCCTAAATATCAAGCTAAATATGATACAAATATCAACTCGAATCTCAATTCACTAAAATCACATTTGCCTTGTTGCAATAAATTTATTACCATGCAGACATTAATTACATTAATTTGACTTTATTATTTCTTTATTCATCAACTGGTCTAGTTAAGGTTATAATATGTTGATTCTTATCTTTTCGTCCACGCAAACCATAAATGAAGTTTGATAATGTAGGTACATTTGTATAATTATCCTTGCTGGTTTGATATGTGAAATCTCTAGTTTCCAAAGTGGTTTGTGTCTTCGCTACAGTCCAAGCGTAGGATTTAGATGTTTGGGTAGATTTCGTCACGCAAGTTGCTAAATTGGCCTAGAACAGATTTATATTTTTATTACTTTAACTTCTAGGTACATAATTACAAAACAATCTAATCTAATCTAATCCAAAAGTTTGACAAAAACAAAAAACTCCAGCTAGCCTCGGTGGTTTAGTGGTTTGCATGTTTGCTTCATAATCCAAGGATCGCAGGTTCGATCCCCGGCCGAGCTGGTAATTTTTCATAGCGGAGAAAAACTAAAAACACGCCTTCTTCTCGGATAGGAAGTAAAACTGTAGGTCCCGTGTCAATGCGATGTTTGGCACGTTAAAATCCCTACTGGGGGTGGAATTGCCTCAGATTTGGCTAAATTCTAGTAGGGTCGGCCAAATGATCATAGCAATCGGTGCCATGAGGTACGAAGGATGCTCCGCCTTTCTGATTTCTTGCCCAAAAACAAACAAAACAAAACAAAAAACTCCCTTGGAAAATACACTGAAAATGTAGGTTATGTTCTATCAGTGCAATAATAAAAATAAAATACACTGTTGCCAGATTTTTACAGCACAGCCCATTTTTAAAAATACTAAAATAACGTAAATAAAAGGTACAATTCTAAGAAAATGAACATTTAATGGACTAGCATGTAGACATGTAAAATAAACATAACAAGTACAAAACTTTAATAGCTATTTTCGCTTTTTTTTTGCTGTTTTTCCGCCATATTTTCTTATATCAGTGCTTTCAATTTAGATATCAACTGTCAGTGTCAGCTTTTTATAGAATTTTGGGACTGTACAATAACAACATACTTTTTGTGGTGAATATACCAGATACTAATACAAAAGTTACTAATGTTTTTAGGTTAACTTGTCAAAAATATAAAAAGTATTGGTTAGTATTTGCATGTATCTGTAATATTTTATAACTTTTTGGTACTGATGTTTTTAATTTTTGTAATTCTATGTATGTTATTTATGATAAATAAATATAGTAGAGTCAATTTTTGCATTAAGTTATTATTTTTTACTATCTAAATATAGAGACTTGAAATCTTTTGTAATGCCTTTAGTACTGTACCAATATAAAATGTTATATGTTTAAAATGGTGGCACGCCCCTCGGGGGGTTGAAACCCCTATTTTAAACTCCCAATTTAATAACTCGGGAAGTTTTCCATCAACTCGAGCGAAATTCATGTTGGGCGGGTTTTTAGGGTTCCTTATTATGAATTCAATGAGAAAATTAGGAAATACAGAATGGCGGACCTAAAATGGCGGACCTAAAATGGCGGTCTTTAAGATTGGAAAGGCGATTTACGCCGTTTCTATTGATTTTAGAGAAAAATTCAGAGAGTCAAAAAGTGTTTATAATGTAATCTTGCATAGCAATACACTATCTTTGTTACCTTATTATGTAACCTCCTTCACTCTCCCCTAGTGGGCTTCTCAATAGGGAAAAGTGAAGGGATTACATAATAACGTAACCGGAATGTATTCGTATGCAGAATCACATTCTAAACATTTTCTGACTTTTTGCATTTTTCTCTAAAATCAATAGAAACGGCGTAAATCGCATCTTTAATCTAAAATACCGCCATTTTGGGTCCGCCATTTAGAATTTTCTGATTTTCTCATTGGATTCATAATCAGCGACTCCAAGAACCCTCCCCACATAAATTTCGCTCAATTTGGTTGCGTTATTAAATTAGGGGTACAAAATGGGGGTTTCAACCCCCCGAGGGGGCGTGCCCCCATTTTAAACATATAACATTTTATATTGGTACAGTACTGAAGGCATTACAAAAGATTTTCAAGTCTCTATCTTTAGATAGTAAAAAATAAGAACTTAGGCATGTTTAGAGTAGGTAGTTATAAGAACTTTAGAATTTTAGATGTTTTATTTAGCAATGACTGAAAATATGCAAGATGCAAATAATGTATTAATAATAGGTATTTGCTTTTGTGGTAATTTATATACCTCAATTATTATCATTTCAACTTCTAAGTCAGTTATAACCTATAATTCCCTCTTTATTATTTAAATTAGGGCGCCCAGATGACATAACTATCATAGAATCTTGTATTAAATAACAAAGACAGAAAGTTAGGTTAGGTTACTGCCCTAACCTACAATTTTATTAATGATAACAGCAAGACTACTAATTCGGTATTGCGTGAAACCACGTCTCAAACGTAATAACCAAAGATTAGGGTGGGTTATGAGTTAAAGCTACGCGCTAACACCACCAAATACCACTTTGGTAACTGATACCCTAGTTTCAATAAGATGAACTCGCCCGAACTCTTTTACAATTTGAAAGGCGTCTACTGTAATATTGCTTGCGACAAATACTTCAGGGTAGCACAAATGTAAAGTGTGTTGGAACATTGGAACGCATGTTTCCGGTAAGGTAATGCATACAAAGATTGGCCGTACATAGCGAGTTGCTATCAACTTTGTGGTTGATTTTTAAAAATGGTAGACCAAAATTGCTAGAGGTGACTATGTGGGGCAGGGCTACTCCTGAATAGTTGTGCGTTCTTAGCTGATCCTCGGGCTGATTAAAAACAAGATCGAAGGGGTACTGAGGGCCTCAGTACCTCCAGTACCTAATTGCCTCAGTCTGAGGCAATTAGGTACTGGAGGTACTGTAATGAGACAACACTAACGTTTAGACATACAAAATATACTTCTGCTGATAGTGTTTTTGTTCATCGGATAAATACGCGTGCGGATACCTTATAGTTTTCTATCAAGCTAACCCCGAAAATGTTAATAGTGAAGAAGAAAACTCGCTACCCTACTATCATCACTACAACAAATGTTATCAGAATGCCAACAGATGTACAGGTGAAGCAACGTCTAGTTTTCTACGGAGTGGAACCGCAGCACTATACAACAACTTTTTGAGATACTTTTCCTCATTATTACTGCCACGTTCGATAATTTTTTATTTATTTATTGCGTCCAACACATTTTTTAATTTTTCCATCAGGGATGGTACTCTCTGATCGATCGCTGTCATTGATAAATGTTTTCCTTTGACCATCTTGTGTTGATGTATTTATCATAATAACTTCATAAAAACAGATGAAAAAAAATTGACACCAAAACATTTCATGTAAAAACGTTGTAAGATTGTATCGTTAACGTTTCAAAGTTGTTAGATAGTTTTTCCAAAAAAAAATAATACGAAGAATTGTCGATTGAACGCTTGATTGAACGATTGAGCTCGCAAAGTAACAACGTCGCATTGCGACAAACCCACAAAAGCACGGATAACTTAAATGCTTTATCTAGCTACATGCAGCACCACTAGCCGTTCGTAATTTACATCTCGAAAACAAATTCAGTTGTGTTAAATAAAAAGATACATAATCCGGAAATTTTTACTGCTAGGTTTTAAATGAATCTGAATAAACAGTGTTTTATCCATTCCGTTTTATATTCGTGATATTTGCAAAGATAACCTCAAAACTTGAATCAAAGTCATTTAGTGCATTAATTTGTTTTCATCAGAACAATAAACGAATACTGGTAGCAACTTAAGGAAACGTTGCCACTCTTTCACTACTCAAGAGGCGTACTGTTTTTGTTGTCTTTTGACTTTGGAAACCACGTCCATTCAGCCAATACATTTTTCTATAAATACAGCATAATATGACATGATTTAAAGAAAAAACGTCGACAAATTTCAGAAATATCTTGTTTATACAGATTACAATTTATTATTAGTATACAGTGTGGAAATAAAGTATAGCGGATAAATTCGATAACTTCGTTAAAATTATTTTTTTTAATCTCGAAGGGGTATAGCGATTTTAATTACTTAACGCTATACTGTACCATTTTCAACTTGTTACGTCATTTGTTTTTAAAGTTATGATGTCATCGATATTTTATTTAAATGACAACCCATATTTTTTATTGTCGATTTCGGTAGTACCTTTTATTCTCTTTTCAACTGTATACAATTTTCAATATGTTACATTTGAAAAAATTCAGAAAAACTGCCCTAAAGTTCTAATATTAAAAATTCTTTAAATTTGCAAAATGAATCTAGTCACCGTATAAAACAAAAATCTTAGTTACGGCTGTCAGAAGTAAACAATAAAATAAATGTTATTTTCTTGTTCTAAAGTAGAATTTACCTTTAGTAAACTATTTTATTAATAAAAATGGCGCAATTGAGCGAGAAACAGCGAATTGAAGTGTTAATGATGATATTGGTTATGGCGAGAATTCGAACACATCAAGAACTCAAGAAGTGTGTCAACATTTTAAAGAAACGTACCCGGATCAATCCATAAGTCAATCAACGGTTAGTAGGATTGAAAAGAAATTTCGAAAACATGGCGTTGTAAAGAATCTTCCAAAAAGTCGACGTCCGGTGACATTAAATGAAGATGTACAACTTGATGTGCTAGTAGAAATTGAAAACAATCCACATGGAACTAGCAGAAGCATTGCTTTAGACCACGACGTAAGCCATACTTCAGTTTTAAAAGTTAAAAAAAATTCACCCATATAAGCTGCAATTGGTTCATGAGTTGACAGAAGATGACTTTGATTGTAGACAAGAATTCTGTGACCAGATTATGTAAATTTGTCTTTGCGATCCAATGTTTTCCCAGCGTATTTTATTTTCGGATGAAGCAACATTTTGTTTACAACACGTTTCTGTTTTAATAAAGAAAATTGTAGATATTGGGCTAGAAAAAATCCTTATTGGATGCAGGAAACTCATAAACAACATCCTCAGAAGCTTAATGTATGGGCAGGGATTATTGGTGACCAAATCATAGAGCCATTTTTTTCGCAAATAATTTAACTGGAGAAAGATACCTGCAATCTTTACAGTTGGAACTGATGCCTGCATTAGCTGCATTATTTCCCAATGCAAACAATCCCGAGCTACCAAACAATAGCGTTTGGCTACAACATGATGGCGCTCCGCCTCATTACGCAATTATCAAAGCGCTCTTGATCACAACACCCTCTAACTTGAGGTGAGTAATACAAAATTAAACGTTATGAATTTTACCAGAAGAATTGCTTGACGTTTCCAATCCCAAATATTCCACATGTAATTGCGATCAACTTTCGTTTCGACAGGATGAAGGTCTGTTTGAATGTCAACATTATGAGTTTCAATAACTATGGGAATCGGCACAACCAACCTGTAGTAAAACAACTGTTAGTACTGAATAGAAAGAAATTAAATGTTATAGGTTACTCACTCTTCTATTTCCTGGACTGCAGCTAGTTGTTCTTGCAGTTGCAGTAAATTTATTAATTCAGGCCTATTGCGTGCGAGATGTAGTCCTCTGAGAACATATCTAAAACAACAAGTCAGTTTATTTATATTGTTGTTTGATTTAGATAATCTTCCACGTAATACCTTGAAGGATTTGTTCCAAAGGCTGTTGCTGCTTCCGGACTAGAAAATATATAATGCAAACCTTGCACTTTAACAATGCCCATGTTAGGATTGCCAGGTATTAGTCCTCCTTCGGTTTCAACAAATTTCCATGAACAAAATCCAAGATACTACATCAAACGATATAATATGAAGCATTTGGAATGCTAATTATAAAACAATTACTCAATGTAAAGTTAAACATAAATCACTGTTACGAATTATTATCAACTATGTATTTGCGTGCTGATACTAACAATTACTATGTACCTGCAAGGTTAATTTATCAAAATCTGGAATACTACTAGGATCCAAGACAGTAGCGCCGGTATCAATTGCGGGAATTGTTAAGCCAGTAGTCCTTTCCAATCGTTCGGCATCTGATATAGGCCCTTCCGGTCCAATGATCAGTTTCAGTGTATCTTCTTTAACAGTCAATTCTCTCGCATACATTTGCAAACTGCACAGCATTTGATTTAATTGCGACAAAGAAATTGTTTGCTCTTGTAAATCACACCAAATATGAGCAAGCTCAGAAAATAATGGCTAGTAATTAAAAAAACAATTATCTTTGTTGACTAAAACTGTTGCAAAGTAAATACACTTACAAATACTTGAATAGTAGGTATGGCAATTCTAAATCTTATAGTCTCAT
Source organism: Agrypnus murinus (assembly GCA_929113105.1). Taxonomy (NCBI): domain Eukaryota; kingdom Metazoa; phylum Arthropoda; class Insecta; order Coleoptera; family Elateridae; genus Agrypnus; species Agrypnus murinus. The sequence continues at coordinate 5,721,739 of OV816030.1, read as the reverse complement.
GTACTTTTAAGAGTGCAGCTTGGAGATCTTGAAATTTCTCTTCAGAAACCTTTTCTATTCTGCCGATTTCCACTAGAATTTTCCTGATAAAAATGAGGTAAAAAAAGGGCGTGTATTGATAAAGTGTGTTTGTAATATCACCTTACGAAGAGCTCGTATTGTCTGTAAACTATCAACATATCTTTAAAATATCGTAAATCCTGTTCAGTGACTCCATCAGGCAACTCAAGAATTAAATGGTAACCTTTGTTGTCCTCGGAGATTTTATAACAGTTATCGATTGCTGTTGTGAACATGTTAACGTAATCCATAATTTGAATGAGACTTCTTTGTATGTCATTATTGGTTGCTTCTATTGCTTGGTTTAGCAATTTGGGAACTGTAAATAAATATACCAATAATTACACTGTGCTACACATGAAATACACAAGACCTCCTATACCTATATAAACGGTTTGATACTGAAGAATAAAGACTTTTCATACTTGCAGAATTTTCCCATCACTTCGAGATTTTTTTCCCAGGCCGGTGAATGTACCTCATCCAGTTTTGGTGCCTTGCGGATTTCTAATGATCAAAACTTAGCCATTCTTGGCACACTTTGAGAATCTTTCTTTTACTGGGAAGATAAGTGCTTCACAAAAGTTCAAAAATAATCAAAATCGGAAAAAAATGACTGAGTTATAGATTGAAGAAGTCACGAAGAAAAGTCTTTGGAAATTTTCAAATTTGAGCGGTTCAAAATGATATTTATTCAGCAAATAAATTTTCTTTCTTCGTTTATTGAAGATATATTTTGTTTCGTTTCTAGGAAATTTTTGTTTTTTTAAATTGGTTAACAAATGACCGAGTTATGGCAAATAATATGCAAAACAACAATTTCTTGATTACTTTAATCTGTCATTACAGTCCAGTCAATCTGTACATTTTACCTTGCAAGATCTCAAGTAGTTTTGGTTTTTGGATAACTTTTGTATGTTGGGGTTCTTATCAGAAATCCAAGCTTTCGATCATAGAGTTCTCCACGCGGGCTGATATATTGAAGAATCAAGGAAAATTTTGATCTTTCTTCGGTTGTCGCAGAATATCTCCTAAACGATGTGATTTACGACAAACATGGTTATATTTAATTTTAAAGTAGACTAGATTTGCTACAGTTTGAATGACTTTCGGGAACCCAATAGTTGCCTAGGTACAGCTCTTCAAAGTTTTGGTAGTTCTGATCATCATTAATGATTAAGCCAGTTTTGGGAAATGGAGAGTGTTGATAAAACCAGTCTCTGAGCTTATCCATGTTTTCATTATCTCGGGTAATGTGAGAAGGTTTCATATCTACATGTTGCTCAGATGTTACTAAGTCAATATCACAGTATCTCTTAACTTCATTAAAGACGTTCTGAAGATGTACCATTTCGAGAGTCCATCGAGTAAACACAATGTATGTGATCCCACGACCACACGTCAGTCATCCAGAGCTTTTCATCGTCTTCATCAGTGTTTGCTCTATGGTCATATCTGAACATATACCGTACCAAAACTCAGGTGTGCATCTGATGGTGAAATATCCTTCAGTTGTGAATTTATTGTATTTAGCAGCATCCATTCTTTCTTCCAATTATGTCAACATGTCTTGCAAATAGACATATTCAATTGTGTACACTCGACATAAAAAATGCATAAAAGAATGGCACCATTCTTTGGACGGAAACAAGATGAAGATCCCAGTTCCCCGTTCTCTCCTAGCTGTATCTCGGCAAAACTCAAAGTGTAGCAAATCTAGTCTACTTTAAAATTAAAAATAACCACTTTCGCTGTAAACACATCGTTTACAAGATATTCTTCGAAAACCAAAGAAATTCCGAAATTTTAATTTTTTTCAATATGGCGGTGGTGCGCCAAGGTCGTAAACTGGGATTTTTTAATAAGAACCCCAATATATATACATACCCAAAACTCAGAACTACCCCATCTTTTGCAAGGTAAGGCCTGTTTTTCTGACAGATTGACTGGACTATTAATACAAATTTAGGGTTTTCTAAAAATATTTGATAGGTTCTTTTATAAACGTCGTCACTGAAACATGAATAATTTCTGAAGATATTATATTTTATATGCCAATGCATCTTTTAATCCTGAATGTGAAGTTTATTTTCCTGAGCGTAAGCAAGGGCAATAAACACACGTGAGATTAAGTTATTTAGTTCTGTGGTGTACACGCTATTTTTTGCACGACCTAAAAGACTTAATCGCAAACTCCCCGAGATTTCCGAAAACACTGTTAAATATCATTCTGACATTTGAATTTTTTTAACACCAAAATTACATAATTTTAGCGTAGTGGGTTTACTTGAATATAACGCGACTATTTTACTTCCCTTCCTAGGTAGCTAGGAAAATAGCTATTTTACTCCCTCTTTCGAGGGAGAGAAGTAGAGCTTTACATTAGGCTATACAAAAAAAGTTTTTTCGTGTGTGTTTTAGGCTATAACTCGGTCAATTCTTTACTGATTTTCATTATTTTTGGAACTTTTGTAAAGCAACACTTCTTCTCTTTCCAGTAAAAAATTAAGTAATCCCAGTCAAGATTTCCAAAATGTGACAAGAAATGGCTAAGTTCTAGTCGTTAGAGCAGTGCAAAGTACAAAAACTGGAGAGGCATATTTAAGTGGATGGAAAAAAAGCTTGAATTTCTAATAAAGGCCCCAAACATACAAAACTTATCCAAAAACCAACACTACTTGAGTCCTTGCAAGGTAAAATGTACAGATTGACTGGGCACTGGACAATAATGAGAGATTAAAATAATGAAAAGAAATTGTTGTTTTGCATACTATCGGCAATAATTCGGTCATTTCTTAACCAAATTAAAAAAACTTTTGTAGAAATGAAACGAAATATATCTTCAATAAATGAAGAGAAAGAAAGAGAAAAGATTTCCAAAATGTGACAAGAAATGGATAAGTTTTTGTCATTAGAGTAGCGCAAGGCACCAAAACTGGATGAGGTACATTCGGCGAACTGGGAAAATAAACTCGAAGTGATAGAAAAATTTTAGTTAATTTTAGTTAAAATTTTATGGGAAAGTAAGAGAAGTCTCTATTCTTCAATATCAAAAAAGTTATGTAGGTGGGAGGTATTGTATATTTATTTTTTTAATTTGTAGCACAGTGTTATATATTATAAGGCTGATGATTCTACTTTTAAACTAGCTTATTTTTCTATTCTTGTTACTTCTGTAAATTCACCAAACACTATATAAAAAAAAAAGTATAACAAACACTAGATAAATTCGTTGGTTACTCTTCCTTTTTTATTGTTTATGGTTTCCAGCCTTACTTTGTGGAACTCCATAATCATGAAATAAATAAAGATTAGTAAAGAGTTTCACAGTATTTATTAAAATATAACCTGACAATATTGTTTCGACAGCGAAGCTGTCATTATCAAAGGTAATATAAATATAAACAAACACGTCGCTAAGGTAGATACAGAAATAACTAACTAGATAAAAATAATAATAATCAGAATTAAACATCTAACACTTCCAGTAACGGAGAATTACTGAGCTCAAGTTGTTCATTCATTAAAGGTACCCTGAGTTTGTGTTTGTATATCTCAAAGGCTTCTAAAATGTCTAATTTGCGTTTGTTATTACAAAAATGTAATATTTTTATACATCTTCCACCACATTCAAACTTGTTAGTTTTGATATTTATAACATGTTCTCCAGAATGCCCCCACAAGAATGTATTCCTTTATTAGATAGTTTCTAAAGCAATGCGATCAAAGCCTTAGACGCCTTTTGGGCATCGAAGTTGTGGAGTGGTATATCCAGTTGATTAATAGTAATATAGAATTAGTTAGAAGGTTAGAGTTAATTCAATTATTTGACCTTTGTATAAGTCAAAATTAGTTCACTTTTAATAACATAATTTATTTACAAAAAGATGGTTTACCTATGGGTAATTCTCTAAGTCCTCTATTAGCTAACATATTTATGGACAAGTTAGAAGATCAAATATTTGAATTAAACCTCTCTAAACACATTATTTTCTAGTTTCGTTATGTTGATGACATTTTAGCTTGTTTTGACAATTCGTTTGAGGTTATCAATGAATTTTTAATTCTTATTAATAGTATCAACCAAAACATAAATTTTACACTAGAAACAGAACAAAACAGGGCTATAAACTAACTAGACTTAACTATCAAGATTAACGCACACAATCTATTTGAATTTTCCATATACAGAAAACCAACACAAACGGACATAACAATACCAAATGAATCTTGTCACCATAAAGCACATAAAATAGCAGCCTATAGATCATTAGTACACAGAGCTTTAACTATTCCATTAACAAAGCCAGATTTTAGCAAAGAGATATCAACCAATAAACAACTAGCACATGCAAATCATTACAATCCGAACATGATTGACACTTTAATTAAACAAAAAGATTATAGGTTAGCTATCAAAAGAATATATCCCATTGACAATCAAACAGAAGACACAAATTACATATCTATATCATATTTTGGCAAAATATCAGAAATACTTGCACACATACTAAAAAAAACCAACAATTATAAAACAACATTTAAAACCAACACTAACACTTTGTCATTTTTATTTAATGTTAAAGACAGAACACATGACATGAAATCGGGCATTTACCGTTTAAATTGTTCTTTTTGTACTTCGGTATATATTGGACAAACACTTCGAAATTTTGACATAAGATATAAAGAACACGTACGTCATTACAAAAATAAACATCCTGAAAAATCTAATTATGCCAAACACCTTTTAGAACAAAATCACACAATGACTCCTCAAAATAATATTAAATTCCTACATTTTTGTAATAATAAACGCAAATTAGACATTTTAGAAGCCTTTGAGATATACAAACACAAACTCAGGGTACCTTTAATGAATGAACAACTTGAGCTCAGTAATTCTCCGTTACTGGAAGTGTTAGATGTTTAATTCTGATTATTATTTTTTTTCTAGTTACCTATTTTTGTATCTACCTTAGCGACGTGTTTGTTTATATTTATATTACCTTTGATAATGACAGCTTAGCTGTCGAAACAATATTTTCAGGTTATATTTTAATAAATACTGTGAAACTTTTTACTAGTTTTTATTTATTTCACTCTTCCTGTTGATTTATTGTAGCGTTGACACAATGCACCGATATTTGTACTGGGTATAAGCCTCCAAGTATTCTCAGCTGAGAGAGTCGCAGGTTATGTTAGGTTAGGTTAGGTTAAAGGTTAATATAGAGATTAGGATATGTTAGAACAGGTTAGGTTAGGTAACGTTAGGTTAGAATAGGGTAGGTTTAGTTGGGCTTATAATTATATTACCTTTGATAATGACAGTTTACCTGTTGAAACAATTGTCAAGTAGAATAAAATAAATTTGTGAAAACTTTTATAAACCTATTTATTTATTTCATGACTTGCATACTCTACTTGCAATACGTACCTATTATTTTATGTTTAAAGCTTCTAGATTAAAAATAACCAGATCGAGTGTGTCGGCTTAAGAAGATAATATACCGCTGAATAGAAAATTGATAGAAGAATGAACCTCGGGTAAATTAATGGATACCCTGTATAATAAACAAAAAACTATGAAAACGTGTTATTACTTATTTATAGTTATTTTAAACAGTTTTACCTTAAAAGTTATATTGTGCCTCAGCAGTAACCTGATTGAAGTTAAAGTATGTCGTTAATCAGAAAAGGTTGGCAAATACTGTTCTAAATAACAGCATTTTTCCTTATTCGCAATAAACATATTTATTTTAATATTTAGTTAATTAAATCAGTTCAGAATTAGTATACAAAATGTGGCAAGATAGAACATAGAATTAAAATATGCAGTGTATTCATAGAAAGCATGTAGAGAATACATAGAAGTAAATTATAGAAGTAAATCTGGTGAAATGGTCAAAAACTGATAGAAGATGATGGAAGGGAAAATAAGAAATACAGGATGTAGAATGTAAAATGTAGTTAGTGTGTCAGTTCATGCAGAATGGCAAAATATGGAATGTATGATGTAAGTTGTTTATATGTATATACAGTATAAGTAAAACTTCGCATTGGATTTGAATTTCCATGTGTGAGCAAAGGGAAAATAGCGAATAGCAATACATCTAAGAAAGAGAAATATCATCGCTTACTTGTCAAGCTTCACATGTCAGAATGATAAACGTCAATTAGTTTTAAAATGTTTTTACTGAGCAAAAAAGTTACTATGGCAAGTATACAATAATATGTACCTTTCTTAGATATACAGCTATTCGCTATTTTTCTTTTACTCACACATGAAGATCCATACAGTAAAAGAACAGCTTCGTGAACAATTCTTAGAGTACTGGGTTAAGGTTTAAGAGAGGTGCATAGTGTTTCTTTAAAAATTCACCTTTCGGGAGGTGAATTCTTTTTAAATCATTTTTCACCTACCAAAACTTAACCTAATTACACAACAAAACCTAATCACGAATACATTTTTGTTACGTAACTACATACATGGGTCATTTTTTAAATTAATCAAATTATACATGCTCATTAGAAAACTAGAATGCAGTAAAATTTGTCAGACAAAATCAGCAAAATGTAACAGTTGCTTACTTTGTTTCTTTTAATATGTGTCGTTATTGATCAGGCGTCATTCAAAAAAATGGTTATGTGTTAATTGTAAATGCTAATAAGGTGGTCTAAGGTGGCCAGATTTCTTCAGAATCGATAAGGCGGTACATTAGGGATGCCCTCCCTCATAAATAATTTATTAAGCAAGCTTTTCGAACAATTTTTGAATGATTTTTAGATGTGCAATCCATTGACCGAAAACTCTGATTTTTATTAATAGTATAAAACTCAAACAGTCCTTCAGCTAACGCTAACTACTTTTCTTTTCCGAAATTACTTTTACGGAAAAATCTTGTAAATTAGCAGAAGTGGCAGCAACATTTACATATAGTTTATGCTTATCGGTAGCCAGATTCTGTTGCCCAAGTAGCACTGGAATAGAAATTCATATGAAAATTAGTGCCTCTAATCCTTTTTGCATGCCACAATTAATATTCCAAACTGATGCTTTATGGAACGTAATAGTTACGTGGCTATCGGTATATTTTTGGCGCGTTCAAATTAATACGTAAAAAATACATCTTTTTCATGTCTTCGGCATTGCCAAAAACAGCTGCTGTTAGTTGAGTGGGCTTCCCCTATTTTACAGATTTTAATTTTGTTTGATAATAAGTATGATTGGCATTATATAGATGCAACTACGGTTATTTCTTGTAATGAATGTTAACTCAGCGTTTGTATTTAAACCCTAATAAAGTGTGCGATATTTATTTATATAATTGGCACGGTCAAATTAAATTAAGATAAATGATATCTAGTTTTTGAAAAGAAATCTAAATCCGTTGGACACCAATATTAAATATAGTTTACTACAATTTAGAAGTTAGAAGAAAATTAATTAAAAAGTTTACATTTGCGTTTACTGTTTTAACCAATAAACTGTTTTGCTGTCTATGTTCGTCAAATCATGATTATCCATGATAAGCGAGACAGTTTTGAAGAAATTGTGGGCACCGGAACAAGTGAAACAAAAGCGAGACTGTCCCGCCGAAAGCGGGACGTCTGGTCACCTTATAATAGTCGTTTATTTTGGTTATACTATAAAATATTTCCATAATATATTATTTTCGTAATAGGTACAGTATACAAAATATACTTACATATCTTTGAGAAAAAAATCTGTTTTTGTTTTTTTATATCAGACAGTACAATTCCTTTAAGCTTTATATAGTAGATAGTTAATATAACAAATCGGTAAAGCGGTAGGTGAAAAATTATTTAAAAATAATTCACCTACCGATAGGTGAATTTTTAAAGAAATACAAAACGCCTACCGGTAGGAACAGTTTTTTCCAGAAATTTATTACCTACCGGTAGGAACATAATACACTCCCATTTCTTTTTTGTGGCCGTATGATGTGCTTTTACACAGAATCCTTATACAACATTTATACAACAGATTTACAAAGGCACTCTGGAGAGAGTAGATGCAGCCATGCAACATCAAGTGATTTAAATATTTCAAATTCAAGCAGAATAGTAATATGTGATTTTTCGTGGCCAACTCTGATTCAATCTTACCGAAATAAAGATTTATAAATGTATGTTGGATGCTTTGGATAAATTTATTGTTCATAATAAAATTTAGAAATACAATAACAGTACAATAATGAACCCCGAACATTCAATATATTCGATCTAATATCGAAATGACAATATTCCTATAATATGACCATATGCCTACCTTCCTAACAGAGATCCCAGTATATCAGTTGGATCACAACAGCAAAAACCACCATTAGGACAATCGTAGAAACAACTGTAATCATATTGACAACGGCTTGGTTTACATTGAGTCCAGTTTGCTTGAAAAACTGGTATTAGTATCCCACCAGGATTCGCGTATCTGGCAGGAAAGGTGCACATCTCAGCTGTTAAAAGAAGACAATCAATACATAGAAAACATCTTCAACCAATCAAATTTGTTAAGTCAATCAGTCTAATATTAAAATAACACACATGAGAATTTAATCAGTAAGAGCTTCTTACCATTAACCATTAACAATCACGAAGGATTTCATTTTGCTGGATGTATGTATCTTATTTAGGTATTGGTTCGAACTCACTCACAGCTACATCACAATGAACAAGAAAGAAGATTTCCTTTATATAGTTTAACCGCTATTTGCAAAAAAAAGATAAGGAGATTAGGAAAAATAAATATTTTTTAATTATCTTACAGTCTACTGATAAATATTATGACAATATATTATGCCAAGCTGCATTTAAAAATTCAGTAAAAACAGCAAAACATGGAATTTTTTTTCTAAACATAATGGAAAGGAAACAATGACCCGTATGTTTTTTTGTGTAATTCTATTATTATACCCACTTTCCGCACTTTTATATACAAAATATACAAATAGCTCAATCCGCTAGATTTTAATATATCGCTTTTATTTTTGAAATAACAATATATTTTTATTCACAACAACCATTTTGATTTTAGTATTTAGACTACTAAAATAGTTAGAATTAGAATACAAAATGTGGGAAAGGGTATGTGTAGACCATAGAATTAAAATATGGAATCTATTCATACAACGTACCTACAGAAAACATAGAAGGTAAAGTCTCTGGTGAAATGCTCAAAAACTGTTGGAATATGATGGCATGAATTAATGTAAAATTAATCTTAAGTATTGATTGTAGAATATAAAGTGCAGAATAAGTGAATGCAGAATTGTAAAACGTGGAATGTAGGATGCGGCAGTAAACATCAAGTAGGGACGTATTAATAAAATTATATTATTATTGCAAGTAATTTTAGTAAAAACCGAAAACTCTTGTTATAATGGCAGCAAACGAGGAAATAGAATTGTGTGCAAGAACAAATTAATTGATGCCTTTGAACTTTTGAACAATTAGTTTGTATTAACTTAAATAGGTACATCCATAATTCACCATTTACAAAAAAGTTACTAAACTAAAGCTTTCTTGTTAAAAAATTATTTATTGTATATTAATAAATTATATATTATAAATTAAGAAATAATCTAAATATTATTATTAAAATTAATAATAATTTTGTAATCTTGAGGACTGGCTGCCCATAAAACATATTATACGTATAAAATATTACTTAATTTTCGCTAATCAATGTAGGCTTTTTCAAGTAATTTTTTTATTAGTGAGAAGTTATTACTTAAAAGTTATTGATCTGAAAATAAAACAGAATACATTTAGATTTGTGAACGTGTACATATTTCTTTTTATTTTATCATTATAGAGATCTTCTTATTTTATTTGTTGAAAATTTAAAAGATCATTAGTTAGATTTTCTTTATATAATATCCAACGAAAACTATTTTAATGTTAACATCTGAACCGACATAGGGTTGGCAAGTTACATACCTTTACTAAAGATATGGCTCCAAACCTAGTATCCTCGCTGGATGTGGATACGCAACTAATAGCAATAAAAAAGAGGACTGTGAATTCTTGTTATTATAAAATTGAAGTTGGTTGGAACAAAAAGGCAAACGATAATTATAAACATGTATTAACACGATAACATTGGATGTATACATTTACATTAAATAAAACTATTTGACTGATGATGACTGACAAAGTCACTTCCATGTTAGTTTAGGTGCTATGGTTGACGGTTATATCTAGTATTCTAGAATAGAATTTAACTTAGTTGATTAGTCGCGGATATACAAAAGACCGACTTACCAAAAGAGCATTTCTTATAGGAAGCGGGAGGTTTAGGTTCCTGTTTATGTAAGTCAGTATAACCTAGTTGCAGGTGCAAATACGTCGTTAATCTCTCGAGATGCGTTGTTCGGTGTTACAACCATTGGAAAACCATTGTTGATGCATAGGGCGATGATATGGACTGCCGCGGTTTGTCTTCTCGGACTTTTGGGCGTCCTTAAGCCAATGTTCAAATAAAAATAGTCAGGAAACGATTTCTTTTGAGATAATCGGTGCTAACGATCGTTTTGTTGCAATTCATTTGACGTGTCGGTTTACCATCAAAAAGGTCTGTATTGACTTACGCTCTCTTGGATCGCGCGAATTATTGAAATATAAATTACATTAAAAATGAAGACGGAACAACATCAAAACGTACCGTCTCAGTTCTAGCGATTTTAATATAATCGCTAGAAGTGGGGGACATTCAGATGTATTCTGTAAGCGAATTGTTGAGATTGTTAGACTTATTATACTTGATATGCAACAAGCATAACAATTCATGTGCCAAAAAGGGTATTCTGTAAGGATTTATTTTGTTAAACTAATTGATATGACCTAACAATTTATTGAAATCTATATCAATTGTTAGATAACAATTCACCACTTCCAGATTTTGATGTTAGTTTTTATTTTAAAAACGTATAGCATATGAACGAAAATACTTGGAAATTATTTAAAATACAAGTAATTTTAAAATAAACTTCGTAACAATTTTGGTCGAAGAAATAATTTTACTCTCACAGTCAGTCAGTCCTCACTAATAAAAAAATTACTTGAGACAGCCTACATTGATAGGCTTATTGCTTTGGCCAATATGCTTTATTGGCAGCCAGTCCTCAAAATACAAATTTATTATTAATTTTAATAATAATATTTAGATTATTTATTATATAATATATTAATATATAATTTATTAATATATAATAAAAATTTTTTAAGAAGAAAGCTTTAGTTTTGCAACTTTTTTGTAAAATGTGATTGAAATTGATTGTTGGGTTGCCTAAATATATCAGGACCGAACTTAAACTTAAACTGAAATATTTCTGATGCAAAAACCGAAAAACACAAGATGTAATTATAGAAGAGATAGATAGGGATGATAGGTAGACGATCATAAAGGCAAAGCGGGTGTATCTCAATGATAAAATACCTTCTCTCTGTGCAACAGATTATCGGTTCAAACCCCGATATTGTTTTGCAGCTTATTTTTTTAAATTAATTTAGGCACAAAACAGAAATTGAAAATTTTAAAAATTCAATTCAAATACTTTATGATGTTATTTTATTTTTAGAGTATTTTTTTAATACAACTTTTCAATAACATTTAATGTTCTGTTGTATGTATGCTATTATCTGTTGTTGCTTGAAGAACCTTTTGTTAGTTAAGAAAAGTTAAGAAAATCTTAATGTATAAAATTTATTGAAAAATATAAATGTAGTAAGTAGTATATGAAAACAGAACCACTGTCGAATTTATAAATTATATTCACATGAATTATTACAAATAATATAATACAAAAACAAACAGCAATAGTAATAATAAAAAAACGCATATAAAGTACTTAAAATAAAATCTAAAAATATTCTTCTTTTAAAAAATATTTTGAATCTAAATTTAAGGAATAATTTGAAAGCTACCCAATTAGTAAAATCTATTTTATTATTTATAAAACATATTTTCACAAACACAATAACAACAAAACAGAATTACACAAATTACCATTATTATTAATACCATTGAAATTAATGTACAATTACAAAGCTACAATTCTTTGAAATAAAAAAAAATTAATAATGCGTCCAAAGCCCATTATTATCGATCACCGCGTTTAAACGTCGTGGGAGGGATTCAACCAGAGTTTCGCAGGTGTCTCGTCCTCTGAAGCTTTCCCATACAGTTTGAGCGTGCTGAAAAACTTGTTCTGATGTTCGATTGCGGTGGATCCCTTCGATATTGTTCCATTCTCTCACAACTGCAGCCCATAAATTCTCGATCGGATTCAAATCTGGCGATTTCGAAGGAAAATCTACTTCCTCAATCCATGGTCTCCTTTAGAACCATTCTTTGACCAATCGAGATTTATCTACTGCACTGTTATCGTGAACAAACAATATTTCTTCTCGTTCGGGATATACTATCTATATAAAATATCTAAGTATTCCACCAAAGTCATGCGGGAAGTTGTACGCACCAACTCACCCGGTCCAGCGGAAGAAATCCAGCCCCATATACTTAGAGTTATGCGTCCACTCTGGCGTTAATGTAAACCATATTCACGCTTATACCGTGTTTTTATTAGGGCGCCAAAGTGGCACACGCGTTCCCATGTTGGTTTTAAAGACTTTCTCGTCCGAGAATATCACCAACCGCTAATCTGTGTCTAAATTTTGTTGAGCAAAGGTCATCCATTTCTCAGCGTGTTCTTCGGTCATATTAACCCTTACTGCAGCTCGTCGACAATGGATTCCATTAAGATGTAGATATCTCACAATTGTGCGAGGGGTGCATTGGAATTGCAATTCATCTCGAACACTTCGAGCAGATCCAAATGGATTATTTCTTTTATGATCCATTAAATCTTCTCGCTGTTGATCCGTCAAACTTTTTTTTTCTGCCACAACGACCCTGCCCGTTTGGTTTGTAAGGAACCGTGGGCTTCTATACCGTCTAATCCATTTATAAGTCTGTGATCTCTGAAATAACATTGTTAATGTACTGCGAGGTAGTTTACTCTTGAAAACTAATGATTTTATAAGTTCTCAGTATTTTCAAAGATTTTTAATAAGCAACCCACGTATGAATATCAATGGCTTTACTTTTTGTTTTGAAGAAGAAAGTGCAAAAGTTAAAGAGAAGCATTACTTGTTTCACTATCTATATACTTCTTAATTGTATATCAGTTTAACCCTCTAGATTTCCGAAAATCATATTTGGCGCTGATATACAGTGTGTCCACGGATTGAGTTCACAAGAGGGGAAAAATTTTTATTTTTAGTTTTATCGAAAAATATCATTCTTGATACAAAGTTTTGCTTGTTGCAAGACCCCAGAAAATTAAAACAAATTCACGTTTTATTTTACCTGCTTCATTTTATAGTCAATTTTCTGTGAAAGCATATGAAATTTTGCAGTTCAAAAGAAAATTTTCACAGAAAATTGACTATAAAATGAAGCAGGTAAAATAAAGCATGAATTTGTTTTAATTTTCTGGGGTCTTACAACAAGCAAAACTTTTTATCAAGAACGACATTTTTCGATAAAACTAAAAATAAAAATTTTTCCCCTCTTGTGAACTCAATCCGTGGACACACTGTATAATATCTGGACTTATAAAGGGCCCCATATCTCAAATAGCTTAGAACCTTATCAAGTCTAAATCCGGCCCTGGTTTTAATTAATTTTTCTTAAATGTAATAACAGCTGGAAATAAAAAAAGATGCGCGATCCATAGTTTGTCGCCAAGACTTTGGACGAAGGATAATAATGAAAGCTTTAAAACATTAAATTTGATGAATAAATATTCTGGATGAAGGAATATCACCATCATCCTCTTATGCTGTCCCATTACAAGACATCAAAAGTTGAGTTTAGTTGAGACTCATAGTTAAAATAAATCAAAACATATTATTTACTGTTTTATTATTCTCGCAGGAAATTGTATTCATTATAATAGGTTTTAATTAATAAACTAAAATACTTTAATAAACAGTTTTATATATATAAAATGCAATAACAGCTGAAAGTAAAATCACGACCTACTAGATTATGAATATGAATGTTATGACTGCGTATACTGTATTCGAGGAAGGAGCGGAGTGATCACATGCAAACTGCCTGATAGGGGTGGAGTTAACACAAGCCCTTATCAAGCTGCACAAAACTTGTACTATTCCGGCCGGAACATTTCGCACGATTTTATCAATAGGCTGATTTTTCTCAAATTTTATGTGAATAACAAACACTTTTCATGACATGACACTATCTCATAGGCGCGTCCAAAATAACCATTGCAATGAAGATAATAGAGTATTAGTTGTTTTTATTATCAATATAAAAAAAGGTTTATTTTGAAAAAAGAATTTATATCAAGATACATAATTTTGATTTAAAAATTACGTATTTTATGACGTACATACATATGTGATTTAAAGAAAAATAATACAACATGCCACTGGATGTGACAGCGCTTACAAAGGGAAAAAGATTTTACTGCCGGAATAGTACATCTGTCGTACGCTGTTTGCTGCCCGTGCAAGTCTTTGAATTCCCATTTGGGTCATTCCATCTCAAGCCATCTTTTTTGGGTAACCCTTGGCAATGTTAATAATTTTCGAGTTCACTGTCTCCAGCCTTACTTTGTGGAACACCATAATCATGAAATATAATATAAATACAAAGATTAAATTAAACTCGTGTGTAGCATAAAACCAGAATATTATATCTAGCTAATAACAACTGTCACTGTCAAAGGACTCAGATTATTTTGTATAATTTGCTGGTGTTATAATACACACGAGTTAAAAATTCCAAAGGCACATTTGATGGAGTTACGTTTTGCTCGTACTATATTATCTGATTCTTTGAATTACTTAGCAGTTACTAACATTTAAAGTGAAACATGCACCCAGACATCATAAAACTTCGAAGCTCCATTACTAAATAATCAAAAAAAAGCAAACATAGAATACATATAATTGATAACTTTATTGAAATTATATTATTTATTAACAATATAACAGCATTAATTGTATTAAATAACTTTTTTTTAATTGAAAAAGTCTCCAGCTTCGATGGATTAGTGGTTTGTATGTTGTGTACCTGTGGTAAGTCTTCGAATAAAAAGCTTGTCTTTTACATTTTATATTTTCATCTGTCCACACTTTAGAAAAGGTATGGCCAACGTTCACCCATGTCTCATCAAGAAAGTATATTGTCCGAACTTTAGTTCTGTACTCTTCAAATGTACGCAAATGCTGTCTACGCCAGGTCACAGTATCTTCTTCTCCAATAAAATACTTTTATTTTGTAACGTCATACAAGTGTTGTGCTGTCAACAAGTGTATTAAAGTGCACGTTATATTAAAATGAAATGTCTTACCGAAAATTAAAATTTTTAATTGTATAAAAGAATGTTTTTCTGGAGCAATTTTTCTTCCAGTAGAGGTTTTAGAACATATTCTTTAGAACAGCGTTTCCCAACCGCCGGTCCGCGGACCGGTGCCGGTCCGTCAGAAACTTTTGCCGGTCCGCAGAGAAATAACATTACGCAAAATTTTACTAAACGAATTTTTTTAATTCGTGTTATCCTGGAGCTAACGTAGGGTCAAATGGTTTATCGGAGTTGCCCAAGAGTAAACTCTGAATAAATTTATACGGAGCCGGCGCTATGTATTACATACATACGTGCAGATATATAACGCGCCGGCTCCGTACCTATGTGGTGGGGTAGTATTCAGCAGTCCGCGAACGAAAAAGGTTTGGAACCGCTGCTTTAGAATACTCTGCCGCATATTCTTTTTATGTATTATGAATCGGGAAATAATCTGTTTAAGAACTTTCGAAACAACTTACTGGGTGTGTCAAAAAAAAAAGACCATTTTCAGCATTATAATTTAAATATTTATAAAGTTTTTTTTGTTCAAACTTTTAATAAAGTTTTTGTTATTGATCTAGTTCTAAAACTCGTTTAATTATTTGTGACCGAAAATAACGACACTTTACCTGAAACACCCTTTATATGAAAATGAAAGGAATACAATTAATATAAGAATAGACATTTTTGAAGATCATCTATCTTCAGTGTTACAGAAGAATTACATTAACATTATTACCAACAACAAAACTGCACTTTTACATTCGCCTGAAGTGAACGTTGCCAAGTTTCTATATTGGCGGTAACGAAAAGTAGCTTAAATTTTGCCATTGTTAAGAATCTTTGATTTAATAAAGCTATAAAGAAAGTAATTGGAATTTAGTTAAATTATTTTTGAAGTATTCAAAATATCCACAAAATATCCAATAAATGAGAGGGTTAGAAAAATTATCCTGAAGAACTTCAAATTATCCACAAATCGAAGAATTATCCGCAAATCGGCAGCACTGGTAGATAGTAGATCTAAAAGCAAGTGAAATACGGATAAATCACGATAAATCAAACGTTTACATTAAGGGTTGCCAGATTTATTAAAAAGCAATGCGCCAAACTGATATAAAAATCGCCAATAAATATAGATGGCGTTACAATGCAACAAAAGTCAAAATCTACTAAGGGTCCATCTTTCCATCTCCGTAAACTTTATCTGACACTTGGCCGGTTTCACAAAGCTTGATTAAGTTCTGATTAACTTAATTGTCATTAAATTCAAAATTCAGACATTTTATTGTTTGAAATTTAACAGACCTTGAATTTTATCTAATTATATTTCTAGATTTCAAATTTAATCACAATTAAGTTAATCACAGTTTAATCAAGCTTTGTGAAACCGGGCAACTGACAGTTAATTGTTGAGTAAGTTTCGGAAAGGGAAAATAATGGAATTTCCAACTGTGAAAAATATACAAGGTGATCTATTTGAAATCACAAAGCTGCCCTATTCCCGAGAATACGTACGTCATTTCTGGATAAATCGGAAGTGGAAAAGAAAGACGAATACTAAAAAAAAAACTAAGGAGACTGGCAAACATCGCATTCTATTATCTCAATTACTTCAAAAGTTATTTACGATTATAAAGGGTAAAATATAATGAGACACCCTGTATAATTTCACATGAATAAAAAAAATTACCTGCGTTAATCAAAACAAAAACAAAAAATATACCTAAAAATGACATTACCGAGGTTGTACGTGTTAGAAATCCATATAGGTATCGAAGTATGAATTTTTCCTGCTTTCTGTGCTCTGTAACTCCAAAACTGTTAATTTTAGAGCTTCGTATCCCTGGAGACTTTCGATCAGGATAATGTAAACTACAACATATCACAGTTTCAGCCAATTTGAATGGTATCCAATTTCCGTAAGAAATGTGCGGAGTCCTTTGCACGAGGGCACTCATTAGATTTCGTGGGGCCCTGTACATAATTACACTAACATTCATAATGCTAGTTGTCAGATTAATTCTTATGTATTTTTTGTTACATATTTATTAAAAATAATTATTAAGATTGTTTGGCTAAAAAAGTAAAAATTCTAATAAAACGAACAAATAGATAAAAATAATAAAATCTTACTATATAACAACTTTATTCCTCATCAGAAATTTGAAATCGTGTAGTAGGATAGCAGAAAAGGATGAGGATGGTTTGCTTGAATCCTGGTAGCTACATTGACATATTGAAGAGCCCCCGTATTTAGCCATTGTAGACACCAGTTGCAATATCTACATTAGTAGTGCTACTGGCTACCAGATGGCGCCCAGTTTTACAAATTTTCAAGAATGTTTGAAATTTAACTTTGTTAAAAGATAAAATTATTTTGAGTTATTTTATAACAATTTTTAATAAGTACATAACAGAAAATGCGTAAAACATAACGTAACAATTAGCATTAAGAACATTAATAAAAAATAATGGAAGCAGGAGTGTTTCCAGGAAATTAAACAACAATTATCTTATTAGATGGCGCGCAGTACAATTTCTTGGAGACACACCTGCTTCTGTTATTTTCTTATTAATGTTCTTAATGATAAATAATTGTTACGTTATCGTTTATGGATTTTCCGTTATATACTTATTAAAAATTGTTATAAAATAACTTAAAATAATGTTTAACTTTTAACAAACTTGAATTTGAAATATTTTGAAAATTTGTAATAACTGGCCGCCATCTGTAATACGCTTCCCGTATTATTTATTTATTTATTCATTTATATTTTATTTCCCAATTACATATACAAATTTTTACATTTACAAAATATGCATTATTACTATTTAAATTATAATAAATTGTACATGAATGAAGCCTATATGGCGTCGGGAAAGTTCAGACAACCGTAAGTTTGTTGACATATCAAATCGAATAATAGCAGGGACACAGCATCTGCAGGAAAAAGAACATACAACTCATCAGGAAGCTTCTGAAACTGATGTTGCAACTCGTACAGTTGAATCAAGGCCACACTCTTTAATTACTTCTTCAACTCTACTACGAGAGGATCAGGGAGTTTTGACACCCCCATCACCCTGCTCAGACATCGGAGTAACTTTGCCGTCAGATTTTGTAAGTTTTATTTTTATTTTCTCTTTATTTTTCTTTACAGAAAATTTAAAAAAGTTACAAGATAAGCTAAGTTTAAGCCCCATTTCTGAAATATTTAGTAAGTGAAACTACTGTTAGAGAAAAGTGTTCTTTATTAGTCTAGAGGTGACTTTTTTATTGAATGAAATCTAATAATAATATTAATAAAACAACTTGATACCCTGAGCTGTTACAGTTTGTAAAATTCTACATTTAGACTACATACATACCTTCAATATTTATTGTTTGAGCTTTTTTCAGGTAGTAAATGTACTAAACGGATCATTGGATGGCCGCGCAATAACAGCTGCTGGTAGGCAAAATAATTGGTTGCTTAAAGAAGCTCAAAGAAAAGAACTGGCCAGGCTGGTAATTAAGCACATACTAGACAAAGATCCCATGCAAAAAATTCAAAGTGTAACTTTCACACGCTTGGCTCTCCAAATCATATCAATTTTCCCAAAGGAGTCGGCCTCACTATACTTCACATCTTCTTTGGCTGCTACAAAATACCAAAGAAAGAAGAACGCAAGTGGCGTATTATACGAAGCATATATATGTAGAAGGCGAAAACTACGAGACCTTGGCGAGCTCCCAAGAGGCACAGTTAGATCAAGAAGCTCATCTGCTTCGTCCACGAAACCCGCATCACCACTGCCGTCAACATCAAGCACACCAGATGCTACAGCTGCTGAATTAGGTACAGCTTATCTTAGCAGTTAAGACTTGTTAAAAATTACCTACAAGTCTGTTGTTATTCAAGAAAGATTAATTTGTTATTTTTTATCTTCCAGAAAATCCCATTCTCGAAGAGCATTTTAAGTGGCTGGCTAACAGTGTAGAGCCATGGGTCCTTGTTGAATTATACTGGAAGGAGACTGCAGATATTCGACTAAAGCAGATAGAGGTGGAAAGAACGAGCATTGCAGAATACTTCAGTCGGTTCCCAGCTCTGAAGCTGCATCAGGGCTATAAATTGGTAAGCGTGTGTGTTTTAAAAATGAAGATTTTTAAAGATGAAATAATACTAAATCAATTTCTTGTTTGTTGTCCACTCTGCTTTCTTAATTCTGACCCTGGTAGAGTTGACAATGAAAACACTTATTTTTCTTCTTTTTCTCATTGCAATTTGTGACATGCTTTTGGTTCTCTGTTGTTACAGCTACAAGAGGACTTTTCTCTTTTATATCCTGGAACAGAGAATCATCTGTTCAGTAACGTAATTCTTTTTCAAGAATTACTTCTTAAACTAGCTAGAGAGCGCAGGGATAAGTCAAGAGATCCAGAATATAAAAGACAACTTGATATATATCTAGCACCAGCATCTGCTGGTAAGTTATTTTTGGACTTTATTCTTAGCACATGGTATAAACTGCAATGCAAATCTAGCAAAAATTTTGGTCATAAACTACTTATAAAATAATTTTTGTCAGTAAATATATGAAAGAGGGGTGGTTGATAATATAATTGAGAAATTGACTTTGTTAGGAGCAACAAGGGTTATTTTCGAAAAACTAACTCCTTGGAATAAATCGCCAGCTTACATTTGCATATTAAAATTCAGCCATCAGGTTAAAGTGTCAATATTATAGACTGTTAAATTCTACAGGCTCAACTATACATCGCAAATTCAATATTTGAACTTAAATATATTGAGGTGTTGGATAAAATGTTGTATGATGCACATGAATTAAAAGCTTTTATCCACTCAGGAAAGTCAGCACAGGTTGGATTTTGTCTTGTACTATACTTTTCCCCTCATGGATATAAACTCTCTTTAGCCACTTCTACTATAAATAACTATTAGGTATCAGCAAAATATCAATCAATTTAGTATGAAATTTCATTATTTGGTGGAATATTTTTAATTATATAAATTTTTAAGGAGGTCTTTACATGTAACATTTTATTGATTCCCTGGAATAAAAACAAAATATCACCACCCTCTTTCTAAATTGGGGTGTCACTAAGAGGTATAATTAACTGCACCGCCCTAAGCCTTCTCATACAGAAACAACGGTTAATTTAATAAATTCATATACATATAACTAAAGCGTTCTTATTATTAAAATATTACTTATATACCAGCATTAATATTTCTTTCTACTTTGCAGAACCTAAAAACAACAGTGTAGCAACACTTCTTTTGCTGCCTTACCTACTGAGTGTGCCACCTGCTATCAGAAAGCCAGGAAAAGCAGTTTGGAAGCCATCTCGGTCCGAGGTAAGGGATGCTTTTATAACGCAGGTACCAACAGAGGCAGATATATTGCTGACATTGGAGGCTCGGAAGAATAAATACAGGCAACTGGGTAGATATTTCCAACCTCTTATTATAATTGTTGGCCAAACCCTGGATGAAACAAACAAGTTTCATGTAGTAATAGATGATACTATTTATGATTTTACTTCCGCAATAGGAGCAGTTGATGGGGCTTTTAAAATTTTTCATGCAACTGGGGCTTGTTATCCGGAGGAGGCGATTGATGTGTGGCTTTTAATTCAATTAGCGTTTTATAAAATTAAAACAAAATACGATAGACTTTCTCAAGCGATTAGGCATTTATTAACTGACTTAGGTCAAGCTTCATAACAATGTATAAATGCCATGGATGTCGCTGCCTCTTCCATTTGTCTTCTAAACTAGTGAAACACATGAGGTCGGAATGTGCGGCCTTAGTTGGTACTAAAGAATTACATTGTGGTCAAGATTTTTGTTCAAGACATTTCACAACTTTTTCTTCCTTACGCAAACACCTAGAGAAAGTTCATAAACCCAAAACTGCTTTTCCTTTTACAAAAAATGATAATGATAATTTACCATCATTGTCATGCCAGACTTATACCACTAATGTGACTACGGGCACTACTTCTCAGGAAGAAGGTCTACCAATTTGCCCATCTGAACAATTGAGCCACAGTTAGCAGTTTTCCTTTCCTCTCTCTACAGTCAACCAGGAGTCCCTCGTAGCATTGTACAACATGTGTCTATCGAACTGTCTAAATTGATGGCCAGGTCTAAGGATGTAGTTCTTAATAGTTTGCACCAGTCACTTAATGCACAAGGTATTGATTTGTCAAATGATATTAACTTGAACATCGAAAGAATTCTTACTGAATATGCAAATAGTGGATCACACTTGATGACCGAGTACAGGCGCTTTAAATTTTTTGAAAATATGGGAACATTTATTCCTCCTCTTGAGGTGACTGTAGGGCAGCGTATGGAGTCTAGTCATACACTGTTAGGGTTTAATCTAGTACCTGTATCTTGCACAATGCAGATTATACCGATTTCAGAAGTTTTTAAAAAAATTTTTTCAATGCCTGGTATTTTGAAAGATGTTTTAGAAAACTTAGAGTATTTCAAGCACTGTACTGGCGATATAGAAAATATTGTGCAGGGTAAGGTCTGGCAAGACATCATGGCCAAAGAAGCAGGGAAGGGTTATTTGAATCTTCCGTTGATACTTTTTTATGATGATTTTGAAGTCGGGAATCCTCTCGGCAGTCATGCTACAGTGCATAAATTAGGAGGAGTGTATTTGTCACTACCGTTCCTTCCTGGGCATTATGTTTCTCAACTTGATAATATTTTCATTATGGCACTTTTTCATGCATCAGACAGATTGACTTTTGGGAACAATATGATGTTTCAAAAAGTCATTGAGGAGCTGAATGCTTTACGTAACAATGGCATACAAGTTACAACAGATGTCTACTCAGGCATTATAAAGTTTCACATTGCTTGTGTTACTGGAGACAATCTTGGTTTGAATGGTGTTCTTGGTTTTGTAGAAAGTTTTGTAGCCAAACATTTCTGCCGGATATGTTCTGCGCATAGAGATGAAATGAAATCTATGTTATATGAGGACAAGGACTTATTAAGGTCATTGGAAAGCTATGAAATGGATGTATTGCTACAAGACCCTTCAGCAACTGGAATTAAAGAACGGTGTGTTTTTCTTGATGCATTATATGGTTTTCGACTTTTTGATCATGTCTCTGTTGACCTCCTTCATGATTTTTTAGAAGGTGCTTGTCGTTACGTTATGTCTTATGTTGTAGAATTCCTAGTACAAGAATCCAAACTTGTACCATTGAATATCATGCAAAGTAAATTAATTACTTTTAACTATGGCCCAGACTCAGGTTGAAAGCCCTCAAACTGTCTTGTAGTAGATGGTAGTAATTTAAAACTGAAAACATCAGCTGCAGAGATGATGACATTAGTCAGATATTTTGGTGTTTTAGTAGGTTACTACATTCCCAGTAGCTGTGAAGTATGGGACTTATACATATACTTAAGGAGGATTTTGGATAGGCTAGTAAACCCAAGGGTTAGTGAAGATTCCTCACAACAGTTACGGTTTTGGGTTGCAGGGCTCAATGAATTATATTGCAAACTTACAAAGTCTGCACTTCAGCCTAAATTTCACTTTCTTCTGCATTATCCGGAAATGCTTGTTAAGTTTGGTCCACTAACCCAGGTTTGGACGATGCTTTTTGAGGGTAAACACAGGGTTTAAAAAATAGCGGCCCGGTCTTCTTCTAGCAGAGTAAATATTTGTAAGACGATTGCCATTAAAAATCAGTTGGCACTGAATGATATTTTTATAAAAAATCAATCCTTTTCCAAGTTTAGTTGTGGTAAGAAAGTCAAAGTTAGTGCTACTGCACTTGATTACAGCATTATTCAAGAAAAATGTAACTTTAGAGGTGGTAACTTGCGTTCTGTACGTTGGGTTAAGATAAAGGGTTTCAAATTAGAGATTTCCTCGGTTGTGACAATCGATCTTTGTATTGAGACATTTAGCCCTTGTTTGCGGAAGTAAGAGAACTATATGTGAACGATGACGACAATGTATATCTTCTATGTAAACTTTTTGAAACTATTGATTTTGATGTGCATTATTTTGCTTACAATGTACATAACACTACTGAGTCTGTTTATCTTGAGTCTACTGCTCTTTTTTCTTGTGTGCCAAACACATTGACAGTAATGGCAGATTTGCAGTAATATGTAACAGTCAGAATGCCATTGGATTAATATATTTTTTCAATATACTTTTTAGTTTTAGTTTAGAATTTTCAGTATATGTATTTTAATGGTTTTTTTATAATTATTTTTTACATGATGTTGTTTTATAGTATTGTATTATTGTATTGTACATTCAATGTAGTTTCTGTTAAAATAAACAAATAAATATATACTATTACCATTTTTTTTATTTTACTTCCATTGTTCATTACAGAAAATTTTCTTTAAAAACTATTAATAATTCCTAATTATAATCAGCAATTAATAATTAATTAAATTTGTATGTTTTATAAAACTGTTTCTAAATAACATTCTTTGTGTTCTATTTTTCTTCTTCTGTAGGATAAAATATGTTATGTGGACCACAACGGGCAAAGTTGGTTTTTGGGTCTCAAGATGTGGCCAGCCTTCTTCTTTCGCCCCAGAAAACATTCACTTTTCTGTCTTAGTGATTTTAAGTATTATTGATAAATGAAGAGTGCTCGGTTCAAACAGACTAAGTGCCTAAAATCACTTCGTTTTTTTTGTTCCAAAACATTCTATGTGCCATGGACTATATCCTACAAATAAAATTGTACACCTGCTTATTCTAAGGCATCTATGAAATTTAAATATAAATATCTAGTGACTTAAAACACAATAACTCCAGTTCAAGTTGTTTTATTCAAATATCTCCTATTTATAATTTTGGCACTTGAGCCTATTTGAACCGAACACTCTTCAAATGAAGAAAGATGTAAAAAGAGAAAGAAAAAGAAATGTAAGTATAAGAAATATAAGCAAGGTTAACGTTTTTCTGTACTTTAAGTACAATTTGGCTTTATTGATCCCATGCTGTTATAACATCTTTGGTATATTCCAGTTGCATTAAACGTACCTTGTAGGTACGTTTATTGTACCAATATGCTTGAGGGCCACTTTCATGTCTCCTTTTTAATCATAATGTACTAATAATTAAAACTTTGGAATCATAATATTACTATAATTAATTATTTTACGATAAATGGTTATATTCATTCTTTAAGAAAAATACTACTTGAGTTTGTAATAGATTTTGTTTTCTTTGAAATTGTATTTTGTTGGAGAATAAATATTAACATTGTCATTAGTTACCATTGCAAATAAGTAATTCGTAATGAATAACAAACATACCAAGTTTTTTTTATTAGATTATACATAATTGAAAATTGGTACAGGAAAATGACACATGAGTATATCGGCATATATGTTCATTACAATAGGAATGCATAAGTGTTACAACATTAGAGGAATGTAATAATGGATTGTAAGGACTGTGGTTTATCACAACACTATATTTAACGGTGTCTCTTTAAACACACTTTGCATTTGACTAATTGCCAATACGTATTTCGGTAACGATGTTACCTTTTTCTCGCCATAAAACCGTCTTTATGCCAGTTTAGATGGTTTTATGCTGAGAAAAAGGTAACATCGTTGCCGAAATACGTATTGGCAATTAGTCAAATACAATGTGTGGTTAGGAGACACCGTTAAATATAGTATTAGAGGAATAGTATTGCCTCCTGCTACATACAGAATTACATGGTGCAATACCTAGAATAAAATTATCGAATAAACATAAAAGCCGTTTGAAATAACATATCAGGCATGCTGAAGTATCTTAACGGAACTGATCGAACACACATAAAAGCATTTTAAAATACCATACCACGCTGGAACAGCAGCCAGTAACAACATACCATACACACATAAAAGTAGAGCTCCGCTTCTAAGCAACAGTGCTTGTCACACTGCCGTCTAATGGTGTCTCATACTGTTGCAAGTAGGTTATTACAAGTGGTACCTGAGTGCAGTACGTACAAACAGAGTGAATTATACAGAGAGTAATGGCAAGCCTATTAGTTTAGTCCAGTCAGGGAACGTCTAAAGTATGGTATGACTAGTAACGGGTGCAAGACTTACAGCATGTAATATACTGCTGTATGACGACATTAGCTTTGACGTCATAAACTTGAACGTGCCTATACTGTACGTTATACAAGAAAATAAAGCACGTATAGCATTATGCAACTTACATTACAGAGCACGGTGAAACGTCTTTGCGGCATATTATCCCCGTTTGACAATTATTTCAATCAGGAGGACACTTATTTAATGCGCATACAAACGTATTTTTTTCTCAGTGCAGTAGTTCTCAATTTCCTTCGTTGATTCGGCTGGTGTTGAATAATTCTCCATCATCCCTATGTCCTCGAAATGGAATATTTTGCCTTGCTAAGAAAATAACACTTCGAGTCATTGGTACCAACCTTTTTCTATTTTCTTCTACTTCTCTTTTTCTGTCTTCCGATAATACATTCCGTATATCAAAAGTTGGATTCTCATAACAATTAACGAAACTATTTGAACGCAAGATTGCTTCTTTATGATATTTATTGGAATCGTGAACATCCAAGGCACCATCTTTACCAAAAAGTTTGGCAAATTTTGTCACAGGCGTTTGAATCAGACTCTTGAGATACTCTGACTTATTTCTGCCACTAACTTGGGCAAAGACAACACAGTATTAACAATATAGTCCTTTATGGATGAGTGAATACGATAACCATTCATATTTTGATAAATGATCATGATTCAAATAACGTTTCACGATTCGATTATTTTTATTGTGTTCCGAAAACGGCAACACATGGTTACGAGGCGGATACCAAGTATTTTTTATGAAATTGTATTTCTCATAGTCATTCATTGTTCGACCAACTGCTTTACCTATATCGAAAATATTTTCATTTTCTATATTTTCCTCTGGTAGAAAAGAGTTTTCTTGAGATGATGACGGTCCTGCCTCGCTTTGAATACTTTCAGTTGGTTGTGTTGGTTGTTCAATTTTCTGTTGTTTTTGTACTGGCAAAAAGTAAGAATCAATCTTCCTTTTATTCATCTGAAAAATTAAATAACTCAGCTCAGTTCTCCAGATCAAATAGAAAGTTTCAATGTTTTTTCACCATGACCATGGGAATGTAGAAATTAAATGATTCTCGAGAATGCATTGAAGAATTTACTTTGGTTCTAAATAGTTTTATTCATACAAGTGATTATAAATTTTATACACTGTTTATCGGTTTCGAAAATATGCAAAAATCAAATTCCTTAATAATGTCAGTGTTGCATATAGGTACTTACCATTTTTTACGATAAATTCAATTTCACTTATCACTATTTCTAATATTCTAATTCAATGAAAAGATCTATAGCTGAACCCCACTAATCTTGTTTGAAGAACAAATGTGGTTTCCGACAAAAAACAACTATTTTCTACTTAATGCTCCTTTGTTTTTGATTCTTACCGCTTACCGCTAAGATGCTTTTTACTAACAATTATTTTTCCTCTATCGTTATCAGTTTTGCCGCCTTTGATTTAGCCGCCGGCCCGACCGGCCGCCTGTATTTATTGCACACATTCGCACTGCATAGAAGAATATTTCTGTTTCATAGTTTATTGTATGATGTACGACTCCAATGAAATATAGAAATCTGTGGATTTGGGTTGTTTGAAAAAACATCCAAATAGAACGAATAATTTTGGTTGTATAAAGTATAAGGTGTGTTTTCTTCTTGTTTGAAAACCAATCAAAGGTTTACTTACATGACTCTGGTCGTTGAACCAATGTCAACTATTTAGAACTCCTCTAGGGGGGGCCATGGCCCCCCCTCAGATCCGCCAGTGGTTATGGGGTGTAAAAATGTTAAAAAACATTTTCTTTATGTTGGAATATCTTGTTCAAACTAGATATGTGAACGTAAAATGTCTTTAGAAACATTTTTTCTTACGGCCTACGTAATAATAATAATAATCGCCCCCCTCCCTCCCGCACAAGCTTCTAGCTTCTGTGGTTTGGTTTCCAGGCTATGGGTTGTAGCAATTATTATTATCATTATTATTAATAAAATATTTTCCATATTTTAACACATAAGGTCATTTTTCGTGATTTAGAAAATTGCGAATTTAACAGATACCTACCTATAATTTCACCTGTCAACTTTGACATGGCGTATTTCAAGTATTTCTGTAAATCCATTGTTTTAGTGATTAGTCATTAGGAGGGAGACATTTGCAAGAACATCTCGACATATCTATTCCATTGAAAACACATGTGGTATTCTGATTTTCGCAATTAAGGCACGTAATTTGTTGATCTGTTTCTTGTAGGTTTTTGTCATTTTCCTGAAAATTGCGAATTTAACAGATACCTACCTATAATTAAATACCCACTATAATACCCACACCCGACTGTCTAATGATTCTGGCAGTGGTATCTTGGTATTCCTTATGATGCAAAAGATACCAAATCATAATTGCCAGAAACTTTGGAAAGTTGCTCGTGGGTGACAGACCGCCCAAAAGATTTTAACCAGCGCCCTCTGCAGTGCGGCTAAAATGCAGATTTAACATGGCCATATTCTTGTTCTTCATGTTCGATATGATAAGATTAATTTTCTGGCTTGGTAAAAAATACATCAATCATTTTCTATTCGTATGCTATTAGGAAAATTGTAAAATAAGTTTGTCAATTTATTCTATTGATTGAAATAAATAAAGATTAATAAAAGTTTCACAGTATTGATTAAATTATAACCTGACAATATTGTTTCGACAGCTAAGTTGTCATTAGCAAAGGTAATATTATAATAATAAAATAGCTGCTGAAACAAAATTATACCTTCCTTCCCCTCGAAAAAAAAATTAAATACGTCACTGTAAGAACTGAAGCTTCATTATTTACCTAAGCTTGCTAAATAACTGTGTCTTAATAATTGGAGAACCAAAAATCAAAGCCTACTATTCGTAAATCATTTTTCACGTTTTTCTTGAGAATTTTCTTATGTAAGAGGATGAATATTTATTATGGTTGAAAAGAGAACACAATACTCTATCGATTTCAGTAAAAAAATACCTAGCATGTAATTTAAAAATGTAAATGTAAATGTAAAAATGTAATTAAAAAAGTTCTATGACGTCATCACGCTCACGCTGATTTAGTAAATACAAAATTTTCTAAACATATAGAATTCTATGCCATTTAATAATATATACAGTTTATACCATTTCTGATCGAAAATAAAGTTGCTACAAAGCGGGGCGCATTAAATCAAACAGACTGTATATTTACTTATATTTACTGTCAAATTTTATTATTAAATATTCTATTTATCTATTCTATTAGTAAGTAATGTAAATGCCTAGTTTCTACAGCAATTAACAACTAAGGATTAACAACTAACAATTAATAAGTGACAACTAAGAAAATCTTGTCGGTTTATACAATTATAGATTAATAATTGATCATGCGCATTGCGCATCCAGTCCTATGTTTACAGTAACGCCATAAAACTTGAATTTTTGGAGAGTAACTTCATAATTATGTAGTGGCAAACCTGTTTTTTACTGTCAGATATGCGCTCTTGCGATTTCAACTAACAATTAATACAAAAATCAAAATAAATCAATCACTTAAAATCATGCTGACATAGCATTACGTTTATTTACTAACTAATCTTATTTTAAACTTCAAAAGATGGTTGAATGTTTGCCTTCTTCAATGCACAGTTCAACACGTCTGTTCATGTTATCAAACACTTTCTGTAAAAGGTGAGGTGTAACGTTATCACATTCTTTCACAACTTTTGTTGTAAATCTTCTAGAGTATATGCAGCGGTGTCTTAAGAATGGTGTTTAACCATGAGCCACATAGAAGTAACCGAAGTGCTGAAAGTAACCGTATTGCAGTTCCTTGTCATCGAGTTGATCGATGAACCAATTCAGAATGGTGTTCTAGTATCTTTTGGTAGTGATAGCCTCTTCAAAAAAATGAGACCGACCAATATCCTTGGCGAAAGAGCTAGTCAAATACTGGTTTTTCGAACAATGCAATCGGTTTTTCCTTTAATGAAATTGGGATTATCGGTACTCCACATTCTTATCACTTGCGAATTAATATATCTACAAAGATAATACCATGATTCGTCTGAGAAGAACATCAAATTCAAAACATTATCTTCCAGATTGTCTCGGATCTAGGTACAGTTGTAATCTTGTGGTAGCAATTCCTGATAAAGTTGTGCTTTCTAAGGAAACGAATCTAAATCGTTTATCAAAATGGTTTAACATGTACTACAACTAACATGATTTGTTTCCAATCCAACCGCCATTTTGGATCCAAAAGTAAATGATAAGGTAACTTATTTCAATTTATATTTACTAAAAAGTTAGCTGCAATGTACGCAGAAATTCTGCAATTTATTAAACAGCAATGTGTATGTCTGTTGTCGTGTTTGGTAAACTCTATTGACAGCGTTTTGTTTGACATCTCTAGCCTCTTGGATTTTGCTCTTGGACTCATCTCGCAACGCTGTTCAGTTGAGTATGCAACTATTTAACGAAAAAAAGATTATCAGATATGACGCTTTTGTGCCAATTTGGCATTTGAGATGTTACTGTTATGTTCTTATAAGATACCCTTCGACAATGTTCATTAATATAAAAGACGAGAAAAAACAATTTTCATAGCTATGAAGTACTACCATGAACCTACGAGCCTTGAATTATGGAGTAATCATGCAAACTATTAATCTATCGAGACTGGCTAAACCTAAGGGCTAAAAAATTGGGACGCACCTATACTTTCGGATTAAAAACCGCACTTTTTATCATGCAAAATAAGGGAGATATGAGCATTTAGAAAATACTACATAAATAACCCAAATACACCTCAATGACTTAAGGGGGCCTCTAACAGCCATCATGTAGGGCATGTGAAAGAGGAGATCTGTAACGAAAAAAAAAAGATTTTTACACACCCATTGTTGAGGTATGTTAATGAGATATTTTGTAATATCGCAGTAATATTGCATAAATATTATAGAAATATTGGTTTTAATTGCAACAGAAATATTGAAAAATATTACACCCAGTGCAGTCAAATTAAAAAAATAGCGTAGGAAAGTTCAGTTGAAGTCATTGGATTTTTACATAAGTCTTCCTTGAGGGCTGTTAAATAACCTCCTAAAAGCCACCGCCTGTAGGTGGTGAGCTGGAAGAGATAATGAGGGTTAACCACGCACGTTGGAAAGTCCATTGGTTCTCCTTTCCAAAAGGACCATACTTATCATGGTTATTATACAGGGTATGGTTTTATCAGCTCTTAATGTGAATACTGCATGTTATTTAAATCTCCGAAAATACGCTATATCATTTCCGGATAAACCGGAAGTGGGCAACAAACGGCTACTCAGAAAAAACTTAAAAAACTAAGAAGCAGACTGGCGAACATCGCATTACATTATCTCAGTTAGTTCAAAAGCTATATAGGTATATAAAGAGTCGAAATATAACGGGACACTCGGTATAATTCCACATGAATACAACACAACATTATTACTTATGTTAACCAAAACAAAAACAAAAAATATACACAAAAAATGACGTTACCAAGGGTGTAGGCTGTACGTGTTAAAAATCTATATACCGAAGTATGAATTTTTTCTGCTTTCCTTACTATGTAACTCCAAAACTGTTAATTATAGAGCATTGTAGCCAAAGAGACTTTTGATCAGAATAATGTAAACTAAAACGTATCACAATTTCAGCTAATCTGACCGGTATCCAATATCCGTAAGAAACGCGTGGGGTTCTTTGCACAACGGCACTCATTAGGCTTAATTAGTTAATTATTTATTAATATTGTTAATGCTAGTTGTTGGGTTAATTCCTATGCATTTTCTGTTACATGCTTATTAAAAATAATTATTAAGATTGTTTGATTAAAAAAGTAAAAATTCTAATAAAACGAACAAATAAACAAAAATATTTTTACTATTGCAACACCTTTATTCCTAATCAGAAATTTAAAATCGTGCATTAGGATAGCAGAAAAGGCTGAGGGTGGTTCCCTGCTGATATCCTGATAGCCATCTGATAGCTACATTTACATATTGGTTGCACCCGTATGTAAATATTGATGACACAATCTGTAATATCATCATTAATAGTGCTACTGGTTAACAGATGGCGTCCAGTTGTTACAAATTTTGAAAAATGTTTCAAATTCAAGTTTGTTAAAAGTTAAACATTATTTTAAGTTATTTTATAACAATTTTTAATAAGTATATAACGGAAAATCCATAAACGATAACGTAACAATTATTTATCATTAAGAACATTAATAAGAAAATAACATAGACAAAGAGGGAATATAGAATGAGTATGAACGTTTGCGCATGCAAATTCGAAAGGAATTCATGGGGGCAGCGATTTTTACGCACTTGTGATAAAGAAACATGGAACAACTAACAGAGATAGCTGCGTTTTGTTGATTACCACGTGGTTTTCATGCGGATTATTCACATAACCTTAAAAGTTTTATTGTACATTTTTGTCTTGTGTTGGTTGTGTATAATAAAAAGAATGTCTTGTTGCATAAAATCTTGTAAAAATGTACGGCGATTACAATCACTGGAGTCATCTATTACATTTCACAGGTTTGTAAAATTAGATTTAGGTAGGTACTTGTTGCATTTTAGCAATAAACTGATTTTGTTTATACTTTTAAGGATACCCAAAGCAAACTTTAAGCAATATATGGAGATATTGGGAATGAGTGCTGAGTATTCTTTATATGAAATAATGTACATTTGTTCTGAACATTTTAAAGATGAAGATACTTTTA
Organism: Agrypnus murinus; assembly: GCA_929113105.1. Taxonomy (NCBI): domain Eukaryota; kingdom Metazoa; phylum Arthropoda; class Insecta; order Coleoptera; family Elateridae; genus Agrypnus; species Agrypnus murinus. Next base: position 5,689,384 of record OV816030.1, on the reverse strand, counting down.
TTTCCGAAAACTCAAAAAAGAAATTTTTAAAAGAGGGGGTACTACCTTGTAAGAATTTACAAAGTGTAGAAAGTAAGTTGTAATTAATTGTGATTAATAATAGTAGTTGTATTAAACCTATGATTGTAGTAAAATATTCAACATCATCAAGTGACGATGATATAATACAGCCACAGCCAGGACCGTCTGGAACAGTAAAAACCACTACAAAAATAAAGGATGGTATTAGTACTCTTACAATATCACGTTCGAGTTCTAGTGTTGGCAGTGTAAGGTAATGGTCCACCATATAAGTATATTAGTAAATATTAATTTAATTTTTGTACTTACAGAGAAAAAGCTGTAAAAAGCTCAGAATTTCAGAAAGCATCAAGAAAAAGAAAAGTTCCACCAAATCAGAAGGAAAATACAGAAAGGTATGTGATTAGTGTAGTTTTAATTTGGTGGCATTTACCTCCAGTTAGTAACTTTTAGTTATTTAACTACATAACTCTGAAATATCTATTTATTTATTACTGATATGATATGTAATGAATCATTTTACTGGCAGATCAAGTTTAGAAGCAGCTGTAATATCATCATTTTCGAGCTCAACATCTACTTCAACAAAACATAGGCGACAAACAACTTTTATACGATCAATACATTCTTACAAGTATGCACAAGATATAATATTCATGATATATATTTTAATAAATTGTTTTATAGTACAAGTCCAAGGAAGCAAAAACGTAAATTAGTAGAATCACGAAAGAGAGGTATAGGTTCTTCTAAAAAACTGTACTTAGCTAGGCGAAAAATAAGCACTTTAAAACAACAAATCAGTTCGTTACATGAAATTATCGCAGCACTTAAAAACAAGCAGATGTTATCACCAAGTGCTTTATGTTGGAAACAATATCCAACAGATTAATATTTATATTTAATATCTAAGCAACCATGTTTTTTTTGTTTAATAATAAATACAATTTGTCAATATAATTCTGTCACAGAAAACTATACTTGTAACAAATAATAAATATAGAATTTCTTACTTTAACTAAAAGCTTGCAGCAAGTTATTTTTAATATAAAGAAATAATACAGTCCACTAAATAGAAGAAACCTTTATGTGTGTTTTGCACATAAATTTGGTCGAATCGAATCGGATTTTTGAAGACATTTGGTAATTCCAAGTTTGGTTTGGAAAATTCTAAGTTTGGTTTGGAAAGTTTCAAGTTTGGTTTGAAAGGTTCCAATTCCAGAACCTAAAATAGCAATAAAGTGTATACCCGTTTGCAATGTTCGTTGGCGTGCTGTACCAACCAGGTGAAAGTAGCAAGCTGAGTATCAAATTTTCAGGTGAACGACAAAAATATGATTTGTGATTTCATCGAATTCGCATAAATGGAGCCATCAGTTCGAATTTGACGTTTTACTTTGAAATAACCTAAAAAGGAAAGTGCTGTTTTTCTTATGCTTGTGTACCATTTTTATAAACTTCTACGTTGTTTTCGAGTTAATTATTGTTTTTATTTGTTAATTTAGGACAGTATAGTAATACTGCAAGATTTTTTGTGTAAAACAGTAAGTAATCAGGTACTTTTAATTGTTTACTGAACTGTCTATGCTATTTAATAACTGATTTGATATTTTACTTTATTTAACATGGCAAAAGTAAAGGATATTGATCGTTTAAAGGCCAAGAAAAAGCAAGCAATTGAATCTATTGCACGTATCAAACGGTTTGTTTTAGAACATAAAGATGATCCTGACTCAACTAAGAAGATGGAACAAATGTTGGTTAGAAAAAAGCTGCTGCAGGAAGCTTTTCAAAAAATTCAAAACCTTCAAGTTGAAATTTTGTGCCTAGATAAAAATTACCAAGAAACCATAGATGTTATTGAAACGGAATATTTTGACATTTATGTAGATATAAATGATATCTTGCCAAAGCCAAATACAGGCAATGCAGGTAACATTAACAATACTAGGTTAAATCAAAACGAGTCATTGACATTACAAAGAAGTGACAGTGTTGCTACTTCTAAATTACCTCCAATTGACATACCTACTTTTGACGGCAAAGATCTAACGAATTTTAAGTCTTTTATTGACATTTTTACTGCCGTAGTAGATAAAAATCAACAATTGAAAAATGTGGAAAAGCTTTTTTATTTAAGGAATTATTTAAAGGGCGAAGCTCTTAGTTTAATAAATAATTTGCCATTAGTCAACTCTTCATATGCTGAAGCCTTGACAATTTTGAATAATAGATACAATAATGAGACTATGTTAATAAATTCCCACATTTACTCAATTCGTGATATTCCTCCTATGCAAAAAGGAAGTGCCTTTTCATTAAGAGATTTTATTAGTAATGTAAAACAACAAGTTGGAGCATTAAGAAATCTTCAACAGCCTATTGACAGTTGGGATATGATTTTAATTTGCATTTTATCTAAAAAAGTTGATCAGTTCACACACAGAGCTTATCAAATTGATAGGGATAACTCAAAATTGCCTACGTTAAAAGAATTTTTGTCTTTTCTTGAAAACAGGGCTACTGCTTTAGAGGTTAGTAATCTTCAAGAAAATAAAAGTAAAGAAAAAACCCATCTTTCCCATCTTGTTATTAAATCAAAAGGTGAAATTAGGTGCCCCTATTGTTCTGTAATTGGCCATAGACTTTATAAATGCAAAAAATTTAAGTCTCTTCTCGTTAATGAGAGAATTTCTTTTATAGATAAACAAAAAATGTGCAGGTTGTGTCTAAATAGCCATTCAGGAAAATGTAAGCTGACATTTAAATGTGCCACATGCCAAAAGGACCACAATTCGCTGCTTCATTTGGACAAACAAAAAGAGTCAGGTGTTGAAAGCTCAGCTAGTATTTCTGCAAATGAAAACAAGGTAGTAACTTTAAGTTCAGTTCAAAGTAAGCAGGAAAGTGTACTTTTGCCCACTGTAAAAGTTAAAATTCAAATAAAAGGGGGTAATTATAACGCATGTTCATTTAAATTCGTAATCTAGCAACCTTTGGAATTTTAATGAAAGAAGACAGAGCGACAGATATAATACGTTGCAGATAGAGACAGGCAATAATCCAAAGGTTGCTAGATTACGAATTTAAATGAACACCCGTTATTTTAGCCAGAGGGTTAATAGACACAGGGTCACAAATTTCTTTAGTAACAAATCGTTTTATAAAAAAGTTAAACTTAAAACCCTATAATAATAATTTAAACATTGTTGGTATTTCAGAAAATACAACAAAGATTCAAAAATCAATTGACTTAAAAATTGAGTCTTGTTTTTATGATTATGTCATAAATGTTAAGTGCTCTGTAGTTGACACGATCACGAGCAATCTTCCTCAGTTAAATTTCAACGTTTCTGAATTAAATATTCCAAAGAATATTCAATTATCAGATGACAGTTTTAATGAATCAAGTCAAATTGACATTTTGCTTGGCGCAAATATAAGTTTTCAAATTTTGCTTTCTGAAAAAGTTAATATTGGTAACATAATTTTGCAAAATACCCTTTTTGGTTTTATCGTGAGTGGAGTTGTAGCATCAAATCAATCTTGCAATTTAGTTATGTTACATGCTACGTGCAGCAACCTAGAGTCCACTATTTCGCAGTTTTGGGAAACTGAGAAAGTACCTGAAGTTTTTCCTGAATATTCTAGTGAACAGGAAGCTTGTGAAACAAATTTCCAAAATTATGTTGAAGTAATTGGTAATAAGTTTCAAGTACGTTTGCCCTTAAAACAAGAATTTCATAGCGTAAATTTAGGGGACTCCTTTTCAGTTGCCTTAAAGCGCTTTGAAAATTTAGAGAAATGATTTAAAGCTAATCCAGATCTTTTTTTGCAATATCAAACTGTTATTAATGAATATCTAGCGCTTAGCGCGTTTTGGAAATTATGTACCCAAATGAAACAGCACTTTTGGCAGAAGTGGTACAAGGACTATTTAACACAACTTCAAAACCGTCCTAAATGGCACAAAGATTTACCTAACCTCGAAGAAGGTATGTTAGTTCTTTTGAAAGAGGACAATGTCCCATCTTATAAATGGCCAATGGCTCGTATTATAAAAGTAATTCCCGGTAAGGATAAAAAGGTAAGAGTAGTTGAAGTTAAAACCAAAAATGGAGTATATTTAAGATCTGTAACGAAACTAGCTCTTTTACCTATCAACTAATTATTTTCAATTTTGAATTTCTTAAAATTAAAATGTGTTTTTATATAGGCACAAAATATTTTCAAGTTTTTATTTTCTAACGACTTTTGCAGTCAAAAACTGTTCTTAAAATAGACTTTCTTAGTCTACAAGACTTTCGTAGTCAAACATGTAATATTGTTTTTGAAGACTTTCGTAGTCAAATATTTAATATTGTTTTTGAAGACTTTCGTAGTCAAATATTTAATATTGTTTTTTAAGACTTTCGTAGTCAAAGCTTTAATATTGTTTTTTAAGACTTTCGTAGTCAAAGCTTATATATATTTTTTTAAGACTTTCGTAGTCAAAGCTTAAATATTGTTTTTTAAGACTTTCGTAGTCAAAGCTTTAATATTGTTTTTTAAGACTTTCGTAGTCAAAGCTTATATATATTTTTTTAAGACTTTCGTAGTCAAAGCTTAAATATTGTTTTTTAAGACTTTCGTAGTCATAGCTTAAATATATATTTTTTAAGACTTTCGTAGTCAAAGCTTAAATATATTTTTTTAAGACTTTCGTAGTCAAAGCATTAATATTGTTTATAAGACTTTCGCAGTCAAACCTTTAATATTTTTTTAAAGACTTTCGTAGTCTAAGTTATAAAGATTGTTTCAATCAATACCTTAAAGATCTTTAAGGTAAAAATTTTAAGCCTTTGCTTACTTTTTCTTAGTTTTGTATTGAGAAAATGTAAGGTTTCTTGTGAAACCATAAGGCCCCCAGCATGTTGGAAACAATATCCAACAGATTAATATTTATATTTAATATCTAAGCAACCATGTTTTTTTTATTTAATAATAAATACAATTTGTCAATATAATTCTGTCACAGAAAACTATACTTGTAACAAATAATAAATATAGAATTTCTTACTTTAACTAAAAGCTTGCAGCAAGTTATTTTTAATATAAAGAAATAATACAGTCCACTAAATAGAAGAAACCTTTATGTGTGTTTTGCGCACTTTAGACTACTTAACACGGACTGTAGAAGGTAAAAAATTTATAATATTGTAAATGTATCATAGCATAAAAACATTGATTTCAAAAATTCCTAGAGAGTTGTTTGAAAGATATTTTAAAAATGTAGAACTAGATACAGTAACCCGTGAAGAATATCTGTCATCTTTAAGAAATTTTGCGATAACGCTTCAATTTTATAGCAGTAAAGCGTAAGAATATGTGCACAAAACTTTTGCTTTTGCATTACCTCATGCAAGCACTATAAGGAACTGGTACAGTGCAGTAAATTGTGAACCTGGTTTTCAAAGCGAATGCTTCACTGTGCTACAGCAGAAAACAGAGAAGGGGGAGTCATTAATATGCAGCATGTTGATGGATGAAATGGCTATTAAGAAAGCAATTGAATTTGATGGACAACGAATGTGGGGCTATGAAGATATGGGTGTCGAGATGGATGATGATGATTTAGAAGAAGCAGGTGAAGTTCTAGTATTAATGGTTGTTTCTTGTAACCAATCATGGAAGCTACCAATTGCTTATTTCTTTATCAAAAGTTTAACAGGAAAGGAAAAAGCAAACATAATATGTGAAGCATTAATTCGCCTTGCAAATGTAGGAGTTCAGATAACTTCTTTAACATGTGACGGACCATCGACCCATTTTACCATGTTTGCAGAATTAGGTTGCGATTTTAGCGACATTGCAAATTTAAAAACCCATTTTAAACATCCTGCAACTGGGGAAAAAGTTTATGCTATTTTTGATGCCTGTCACATGATTAAATTAATAAGAAATAATTTAGCAACAAGTAAATCATTTTTTACTGATCAAAATAAAGAAATTTCATGGAAATATATAGAGGCACTTTATAATCTGCAAGAAAGCATTTCATTAAGATTTGGCAATAAGCTAAGTAAAGCTCATATTGAATGGAATCGACAAAAAATGAAGGTAGACATGCGTTTTACAGTTAAATTTTATTTTATTAGATATGGCTTTTGTAGGTTAGCTTAGCAGTGCAAACAATAAGTGCAAGTGTGGGAGAAGCATTGAAGTTTCTGCGAGAGGACATTAAGCATACTGAATTTATAAATGCAGAGCCAACTGAAGGCTTTATTTTTACAATAAACAATGTCTTTGATATTTTTAATTCAATGAATCCATTTGGCCGTGGATTTAAATCTGCCTTACATATGGATAACCAATTTATATGGAAAAATTATTTAATAAAAACAAAAAGCATGTTTTCATCCTTGAAGCTTCCCAATGGAGTTCTATTACATACTTCTAGAAAGAAAACACCATTTCTTGGTTTATGTATAAACATTTCTTCTTTGTTAGGAATATTTGAAGATTATGTAGCAACTAATAAATTAAAATATCTCTTAACATATAAATTAAGCCAAGACCACCTGGAGATGTTCTTCTGCTGCGTAAGGTAATACCATTTTATTTATGTGGACATCGGCATGATATACAGACATATAATTATTTGTTTGCAGAAGTAGGAATGGTTGGAATAACAATCCAACCTGCTGGCAGTTTAGAAATTCATTTAGAAGGTTACTTCTTCACGCTAATGTAGAGGGTCGGACTGGGAATTGTAGAGTATTAGATACAACTTGTATTTTAAATTCAACTATGGGAAATGGTGAAGTTTTAAATAAAGATGTATCTACAAATAGAGCATTTAATCTGAATGTTGAAGAACTGCAGGATCATGATTATGATATGTTACCGATAAATTTATCTCTCAATAGCTTGGAGGAAAATGTAGTTACTTACATTTCTGGATATGTTGTTAAAATGGTGTTGCGGTCTATAGATTGTTCGGAGTGCATTGAAGCACTCTATGACCACAATGAAGCACATTCTGACCAGTACAAATTTCTTTTACGGAAAGACAAAGGTAATTAAATATATTAACTTGTTTTTTAATGATTATTACATTGTTTAATAATTTTTAGGAGGATTAATAGTACCATCACTTGGCGTTACAAAAATATGTATGATATCAGAAAAAGCACTCTGAAGATATCTGAAGAATTGTAACTTATTTTGACAACAAATTACCCAGTAATAAGATATTATTAGATAGCATTGTTGCTAATATTTATAATTGTTTTTATTCTAATATGTTAATTTTTTCCCCCGAATTAAGTAACAATTTACATGACACTGATATTATAGATAATCATGTAAGCATTTTGTGCAAAACTATAATATTATGTTATTGCAAAATTAGAATATATAATTTGAGTAAAACACTTACAAACAAAATACAGGGACCTAACATAAGAAAACAATTAAATAAATTAATTTTATTTCACCATCAGTAATGTTAAGTATTTGTGTATTACGTAAATACAATACGAACATGTAATGTATAAATTTTTATAAATCTGCATTGTATTATTCTTTCTTAAACGCAAATAAGTTAAATAAACAGATGTGTTTGTGTTTTTAACAAATAGGTTATAATCACGGCATGTTGACAAAATTATAGGGCTTGTTTACATTTTTAAATTTCCCGCTTTTAAGTGTATCAAAATGGCTCCGCCCAGCAATTCACATTTTGCTCATACCTCGTTAGCATTCTATATTTATTCTTTGTCTATGGAAAATAGTAAAACTGGGCGCCATCTGGTAGCCAGTAGCACTACTAATGATATTGCAACTGGTGTCTACAATGGCTACATACGGGGGCTCTTCAATATGTCAATGTAGCTACCAGGATTCAAGCAAACCATCCTCATCCTTTTCTGCTATCCTACTACACGATTTCAAATTTCTGATGAGGAATAAAGTTGTTATAATAGTAAGATTTTATTATTTTTATCTATTTGTTCGTTTTATTAGAATTTTTACTTTTTTAGCCAAACAATCTTAATAATTATTTTTAATAAATATGTAACAAAAAATACATAAGAATTAATCTGACAACTAGCATTATGAATGTTAGTGTAATTATGTACAGGGCCCCACGAAATCTAATGAGTGCCCTCGTGCAAAAGGACTCCGCACATTTCTTACGGAAATTGGATACCATTCAAATTGGCTGAAACTGTGATATGTTGTAGTTTACATTATCCTGATCGAAAGTCTCCAGGGATACGAAGCTCTAAAATTAACAGTTTTGGAGTTACAGAGCACAGAAAGCAGGAAAAATTCATACTTCGATACCTATATGGATTTTTAACACGTACAACCTCGGTAATGTCATTTTTTAGGTATATTTTTTGTTTTTGTTTTGATTAACGCAGGTAATTTTTTTTATTCATGTGAAATTATACAGGGTGTCTCATTATATTTTACCCTTTATAATCGTAAATAACTTTTGAAGTAATTGAGATAATAGAATGCGATGTTTGCCAGTCTCCTTAGTTTTTTTTTTAGTATTCGTCTTTCTTTTCCACTTCCGATTTATCCAGAAATGACGTACGTATTCTCGGGAATAGGGCAGCTTTGTGATTTCAAATAGATCACCTTGTATATTTTTCACAGTTGGAAATTCCATTATTTTCCCTTTCCGAAACTTACTCAACAATTAACTGTCAGTTGCCCGGTTTCACAAAGCTTGATTAAACTGTGATTAACTTAATTGTGATTAAATTTGAAATCTAGAAATATAATTAGATAAAATTCAAGGTCTGTTAAATTTCAAACAATAAAATGTCTGAATTTTGAATTTAATGACAATTAAGTTAATCAGAACTTAATCAAGCTTTGTGAAACCGGCCAAGTGTCAGATAAAGTTTACGGAGATGGAAAGATGGACCCTTAGTAGATTTTGACTTTTGTTGCATTGTAACGCCATCTATATTTATTGGCGATTTTTATATCAGTTTGGCGCATTGCTTTTTAATAAATCTGGCAACCCTTAATGTAAACGTTTGATTTATCGTGATTTATCCGTATTTCACTTGCTTTTAGATCTACTATCTACCAGTGCTGCCGATTTGCGGATAATTCTTCGATTTGTGGATAATTTGAAGTTCTTCAGGATAATTTTTCTAACCCTCTCATTTATTGGATATTTTGTGGATATTTTGAATACTTCAAAAATAATTTAACTAAATTCCAATTACTTTCTTTATAGCTTTATTAAATCAAAGATTCTTAACAATGGTAAAATTTAAGCTACTTTTCGTTACCGCCAATATAGAAACTTGGCAACGTTCACTTCAGGCGAATGTAAAAGTGCAGTTTTGTTGTTGGTAATAATGTTAATGTAATTCTTCTGTAACACTGAAGATAGATGATCTTCAAAAATGTCTATTCTTATATTAATTGTATTCCTTTCATTTTCATATAAAGGGTGTTTGAGTTTTAGAACTAGATCAATAACAAAAACTTTATTAAAAGTTTGAACAAAAAAAACTTTATAAATATTTAAATTATAATGCTGAAAATGGTCTTTTTTTTGGACACACCCAGTAAGTTGTTTCGAAAGTTCTTAAACAGATTATTTCCCGATTCATAATACATAAAAAGAATATGCGGCAGAGTATTCTAAAGCAGCGGTTCCAAACCTTTTTCGTTCGCGGACTGCTGAATACTACCCCACCACATAGGTACGGAGCCGGCGCGTTATATATCTGCACGTATGTATGTAATACATAGCGCCGGCTCCGTATAAATTTATTCAGAGTTTACTCTTGGGCAACTCCGATAAACCATTTGACCCTACGTTAGCTCCAGGATAACACGAATTAAAAAAATTCGTTTAGTAAAATTTTGCGTAGTGTTATTTCTCTGCGGACCGGCAAAAGTTTCTGACGGACCGGCACCGGTCCGCGGACCGGCGCACTATGGCTTAAAACCCCAAGTTTCTGGCCAAAAGGTAATTTTTTCAACTTGGTAATGGAATCCTTTTAGCTATAAAATTTGAAAGATACATAATTCATACAAAAGGATTCATACCTGTTTCATTTATACTCGAACCCTTACCAACACAATAGGTCATACAATTTGTCTCATCGGCTCGAGGGTGCTGGTCAGTTTACTGTTTCTCATTGTACTGTACGGGCGTGTGAATGTTTAACAAGTGCAAACGACATTTAAAAATTGAAAGTTTTTTACACAACATTTCTACATTCTTGCTGCAGGTATGTACTATAATACTGTATAAAAAATTAGTAAATAAATTCTATAAACACGGAGAACTTAAATAATACCCAACGACGTTGCCAGTACAAATTTGTTACGTCTCGTAATGTTATTATAAAAATTTACTAGTCCTACAAAAAATCGCATATATTTGCTTGCATAAGCTTACATGGCATTATGTAAAATGGTTCTTTGTGCTTATTTTTATGCAAAATCTAACTGCCAGAGGCTGCCGGATGGATAGTAATTATTATTTTTCTTCAAGGTATGCATCAGTTTAAATACGAAGACTTATTTAAAATCTGGCTAGAGGAAAGCAATAAGGATTGCAAAGTTGACGAAGTTTTCGAATATGTTATTTCAAATATGGAAGAAGATATATCAATGTCAGAACTAACAAAAATTCGTAAAAAAATAAGGAAATTTTGCGTGAATTTATATTCAAGGTGGCAAAAAAATAATAGGACTTTGTCACAATTTAAAAGTAACTGTAATGCTTGGTTACGGTCTGAAATGGTGTTCGAAATAGAACAATGTTCAAATCAAAGGAAGAAACATGACAGCTTTTCTCAACCTTCAACATCTGCTACTACTGGTGGAAGACGACGGTTGCCATTCCAAGAAATGTCTGAACGGACAAAACGAAGGAAAGCTTCAAATTTGTCGCAAGAAACACAACACGAGACTCCTTTAATACTTGAAGCAGCAAGGATTGCTGCAAGACAACAGGGACAAAAGGATTTAGCGGTAGTATTAAAGGAAGTTAACAAAACTCCAACTAGAGCCACAAAAGTAAGAAAAATTCTCTTGTCGCCAAAAGAAGAACCCAAGCCTTACACTCCAGAAGAAGCGTTACAATACATTTTAGAAAATGATTTTAGCAAGCAACAATATACTAATACAAGAGACGAAGCAATATCAAGAAAATGTAATATTTATCCACCGTACTATCTAATTACGAAAGCTAAAACTGCATGTAGGCCGTCTGGTATAGTGGCTAGTGACGTTACTGCATCGGTGCCTTTAAAAAATCTGCTGGAACATACTTTACGGCGAATAGCTCTTCTGCAGGAGGAACCCATTTTAAGCGCAACATTTTCATTAAATGCTGAAATGTTTGTTAGTTATGGTTTTGATGGAAGCTCTGGTCACGCGCCATATAAGCAAAGATTTGAAACAAGTAGCGATGAATCTGATTCCTCATTGTTTGCTACAACAATTATACCACTAAGACTTTGCAGTAATAACATAATTTTATGGGACAATAAAACACCCCAATCAGTTCGATTTTGCAGGCCCTTAAAACTAACCTACATAAAGGAATCAAAAGATGTCATTCTAAGGGAAAAAGAAGAAATAGAGAAACAAATAAAAGATTTGCAGCCTTTACAACTTTCCCTTCCAGGCAGTAGGATATTAACTGTCAATTACAAATTAACGATGGCCTTAATAGATGGAAAGGTTTTAGCAATACTAACAGATACCAAATCAAGTCAAGCGTGCCCAATTTGTGGAGCCACACCTAGCATGTTTTATAAAATTAAAGATTTTAGGTCTGACAAATTTAAACCAAAGCCTGGTGCTTTGCAATATGGGATAAGTCCCCTACATTATTGGATTCGACTATTTGAATGCATTGTTCACATTAGTTACAGATACGAATTAATGATGTGGCAAGTGCGTGGGGAAAAAAATAAAAATGTTTTTAATGATAGAAAAAAAGTTGGCCAAAAGAGATTTTGGGAAAAATTAAGTTTAATGGTGGACAAGCCAAAGCAAAATGGGTTTGGTAGCACCAACGACGGCAACACTGCCCGACGTGCTTTTAGTCATCCACAACTATTTGCGGAGATAACGGACGTTAATGAAGAATTAATAATAAGATTTAGAAATATATTAATTTGTTTGTCTATTTGCTACAAAATAAACGAAGAAAAGTTTGAAAAGTATTGTTTCCAAACTGCTCACTTATATATGCAAAAATACGAATGCAAAAATACTTTGCTGAACAGGCTTCGGAATCAAGGAACAAATTGTACAAATCTGATAGGCTGCATCATGCTAGTAAAAGGGATAGAAAAACAAATTTAGAAGATGTGTTCCATAGAGCAATGGATGCATCCGACCCAATACTTTCTTCCATTACTATAAACAAGCGTATCCAACGGCACAAAAAGCTAGTTATTCCACCGGAAGTTATAGCTTTACTTTCTGTCGAGAATTTACCATCTGCAACAGAAGAAGATATGGAAGAAGATGATGAAGACAATAATGAAAAAGAAGAAACAGATTTATTGGAACATTTAGACTTGGACTATTTAGATAATTTAGAGTTAGACGCAGAAAACTCGTAGTTTAATTAATAAAGAAATTATAATCAAATAGATAGTATATTAATTAGTATTGTTAATTAATGTTATTATTATATTATAAGTACACATGTATACAAAATATTTAAAACAGCTTTTTGTTATTGCAATATATCATTACTACAAAATCTGGTTGAATAATTCATTTTTAAAGAATCTACTGAAGAGTAAAGAGCCCTATTTCTCAATATATTAAAAGAAATTGCAAGAAAAACCTTTTTATTATCACAATCTAAGATAATGAACAAATTTTAGTAAAAATATTTAACAAAATTAGGTTTTGGCCAAAAATTCGGGGTTTTAAGCCATAGTGCGGCGGTTGGGAAACGCTGTTCTAAAGAATATGTTCTAAAACCTCTACTGGAAGAAAAATTGCTCCAGAAAAACATTCTTTTATACAATTAAAAATTTTAATTTTCGGTAAGACATTTCATTTTAATATAACGTGCACTTTAATACACTTGTTGACAGCACAACACTTGTATGACGTTACAAAATAAAAGTATTTTATTGGAGAAGAAGATACTGTGACCTGGCGTAGACAGCATTTGCGTACATTGAAAATTTTCTTTTGAACTGCAAAATTTCATATGCTTTCACAGAAAATTGACTATAAAATGAAGCAGGTAAAATAAAACGTGAATTTGTTTTAATTTTCTGGGGTCTTGCAACAAGCAAAACTTTGTATCAAGAATGATATTTTTCGATAAAACTAAAAATAAAAATTTTTCCCCTCTTGTGAACTCAATCCGTGGACACACTGTATATCAGCGCCAAATATGATTTTCGGAAATCTAGAGGGTTAAACTGATATACAATTAAGAAGTATATAGATAGTGAAATAATAAATCTTTAAGGGCGCGCTTCATTACGTGCTGAAAGTGTCGTTTCCGACCAATTTTCGTTAGAGTTCACACACCTTCAGGAATGAGATGAAGATTTGGTCGAGGTCTTAAATTGTAGATAAAGAATATACCTAGGGTTTGACATATTTTTCAAGGGTGGATCAAGGGTTTTCTGTTGTATGTATACAGTTATTTTTATGCATTAACTTAAATGTTATGGATCAGTGTATAAACTAGTATATAGTTATAACCACTAGATGCACTCTGACAAATTTTGAAAGTCGCCGTGTGTGATCTTGTTGTATTCTCGGACTGTTAAACAGTGCCAACAAACGAATGGGAATAGTGGAATGCTGTATATCTTTATGCATTATTGTGTCTTAACATTCATCCAAATTTACTGAATGAACTTGCTCTATACAATAGTAAATAATCTTCAAAATCTTAATCATAAAGATAATAAGGATTTTCCAAACCAGTTTAAGGAGGATTTAGATAACTGTTTCTTTTGAAGGTTTCACTTTTGAATTATCAGGAATTTCCTTAAGAAAAACTATTTTTTCTAACTACCATCTGGAACAGTAGCAATAGAAATGAGTTATAGCTTCTTTCTTTCCTTCTTCGGTTATTTTAGCATTTCATTGTGTGATATCTATTACAATTTGAAAATTTTGATCCATTTAAGATTTTTTATTAAGAAAGTGGGAAGAAGATTGCATCAGAAAGATATATCCGAACAAGAAAAAAGAAAACTGGTGGCTCTTTATGAGCAAAACGTCCCTATACATCAGATAGTTCGAAAAATAGATCTGTCTGTAAGTAGTGCTACATTTATAATTTTATAACACTAGTTCAATAAACGTTGATTTTTACACGAAAATCAATGTAAAAAGGTGTCACTTTTTGTATGATCGTATATAAAAATTATTAATAATGTAGAAATGCTAATTGTAGTTTCATTTTTTGACTACTTAAGGGCGCGCTTCATTACGTGCTGAAAGTGTCGTTTCCGACCAATTTTCGTTAGAGTTCACACACCTTCAGGAATGAGATGAAGATTTGGTCGAGGTCTTAAATTGTAGATAAAGGATATACCTAGGGTTTGACATATTTTTCAAGGGTGGATATTTTGTAATAATTGATAGAGAGTCTTTCAAACTTCGGCAACTTTAGATTGTTATTTTCTACAAGTTTAGAAATTCTTCGAAAATTAGAAATATGTCATCCCCTTGGAAATTCAATGGAGAATGTGTTTATGAAAACTGCATGTCGCTATCACCTCTGAATTTTGTGATGAACTCTAACAAAGTGCGCAATGTTCCTGACAGCGATTTATACAGTTACTCCTAATTTTAGGCTACCCAACTGACAATGGCTGTAAAAAAGATATCCAAGCGGAGATAAGAAGTTAAGGTATTTTCCCACTAGAGGCGCTTCATTCGTATTTGTAATTCGAGCAGTTGTGATGTTTATATAAAGAAATTCTGACATAGAAAAAAAATATTGGAGATAAATATACATGTTTTATTAGAACTCTATTTATAAGTGTATAATATTTCGTTCATTCTTTTCCTTCTTAGAAATAAATTTAAAATTAAAATATTTCTATGGAATAGAGAATGGGAATTTTAATTAATAAATATCCTTTTGAGCACATGCGTAACGTATTTTGTAAGAAGTAAGTTTTAATTAGCAAATAGTAAAACTTATTTAAAACAATTTATTGAAACTTTTTATTAATCCTTATTCATTTCACAATTAGTAAATAGTTAAAAATACAACAAAAATAAATATACAGTATAATATTAAATAAATGGATTTATTTATCCATCGTAAATTTCGCTACAGCATAAAAAATTAGATAAAAGAAGTGAATAACAATGCAAGGTCTTTGTTGTTTCAGTAGTTAATATTTGTCTATGGGGGTAGATTAATTTCAGTGCTTGAATACTTTTATTTATGCGAGAGTTTATATGGATTTTTCACATAGGAAGGTATTATCTAGTATTATTCAAACTGACTTAATAAAAAAAGGATTAAAATTATCCGTTATTTTCTTCTAAATTGGAAAATCGTCCAGAAAGTTTCATTTCATATTTTGATATTATTAGCAAAATCTGCTATGCAATTGTTGCTTTACCACTCCTTTAAAGTGTTACAAACCCTATTAAAAGCAGACTTTTTTGTATTGTCGTGAGTCGAAAATGTCATTTTATACCACTAGTATCTAAAGCGATATCTAGAGTAACACTTTAGACACGAGTGTAAAAAGTAAAAAATAAATGTATGATATACGTGTTAAAAGTGAATTTAGTTTGTTCGAGGAGATTACTAACTCTGCTGGCACGTCTTGGGCCAAACGTCTCTTTTCGCAAAATAAACATTCACTTTTGACACTTTTCTATCATAAACTATTATTTAATGATTTCAAAATAGTCAGTTATGGGGTGTAAAAATGTTAAAAAACATTTTCCTTATGTTGGGATATCTTGTTCAAACTAGATATGTGAACGTAAAATGTCGTTAGAAACATTTTTTCTTACGGCCTACGTAATAATAATAATCGCCCCCTCCCTCCCGCACAAGCTTCTAGCTTCTGGGGTTTGGTTTCCAGGCTATGGGTTGTAGCAATTATTATTATCATTATTATTAATAAAATATTTTCCATATTTTAACACATAAGATCATTTTTCGTTATTTAGAAAATTGCGAATTTAACAGATACCTACCTATAATTTCACCTGTCAACTTTGACATGGCGTATTTCAAGTATTTCTGGAAAGAGAGTTGCCCTGCATAGTTGTTTCCAATCAGAATAGAAAGAATTTTCTGATGTGGAATATGCATCCAACTTTACGACACACACTGTAATAGTATATTAAAATACAAGTAACAGAAGGCCTTTCATTCCAGCACGAGTTCCAAATTCGGACACGAGCGCGTATAGCGCGAGTGGCCGAAGGAACGAATGCTGGAACGGCCTTCTGTTACGAGTGTTTTATACCATTTTCTCTGTTTCGGATTGTATTTACATTATTTATTTATAGATTTTTTTTTAAATATACATTAAGGGATATTTTGATAAAATGACGTAGTCGCTTGGTAGCACTGATTTATATTTGACATTTTTGACTTTTGCAAGATTTGAATTGAAAAATTTGCTAAATTAGAAAAAACACAATTATCTGTGGGCAAAATGTCAGATGAAGAACTGCAATCTACGCCACCAGAATTGCGAGACGTGGCCTCCAACGCCATAAATAATTTACTACCAGATAAATCAAAAAGCATTTATGAAAAGGAATATGAAAAATTTATGGCGTGGTGTTCAGATAAGGGGGCCACTATTATTACAGAAAATGTGTTAATTGCCTTTTTTGACGCTATGAGTAAAAATTATAAATGCTCTACTATGTGGAAGACTTATTCCATGATAAAGTCAATGTTAAATATTCGTCAAAATATTGACATCTCCAAATTCTTAAAATTGCAATCACTTTTGAAAAGATGTTCAACGGGATATCAACCAAAAAAGTCGAAGATATTGGAATATGCTGATATTGAAAAATTTATTAAGGAAGCACCTGATGTTGATTACTTGGCAGTTAAAGTTATCCTACTGATCGGTTATTCAGGCGCATTCAGGAGACAAGAGCTAACTAATCTTCAAGTAGATGATATTGAATATAAAGCCGAATCAGTATTTATCAACGTACCAAAAACAAAAACAAATTGTCCAAGATTGTTTGCAATAACATGTAAACACTGGATTGAACTTATTAAAAAATATGCCGGCTTAAGACCAGGTCATACTACCCATAAACGATTCTTTGTGTATTATCGGCAAGGCCGTTGTACAGTTCAGCCCATGGGAATCAATAAAATAGGTGAAATCCCAAGAATTATTGCCAAATACTTGCAGTTACCAGATCCTGAAAACTATTCTGGGCACTGTCTTAGAAGGTCGTCTGCATCACACCTAGCAAATAATGGCGGGGATTTAATTACCCTCAAACGCCATGGCGGCTGGAAAAGTTCCAGTGTGGCTGAGGGGTATGTAGATGCATCCAAAAAGAAGAGGCTTGAGGTGGCGGCAATGTTGTCTAACCAGTCGGAACCTTCATGTTCTGCTTCAATAGCAAGTGCTGGACCTTCAACTTCAAGTGCTGGACCTTCAGCTTCAAGTGCTGGACTTTCAACTTCAAGTACTGGACTTTCAACTTCAATTTCTAGACCTTCAACTTCCAAGAATCAGGAAATTAATTTAACTGAAGGAGACAGTAATATCGTTTTGAATTCCCAAGAAAACATCCCTGGTATTTCAATTAAGGGAGGCAAAAATGCTACAATTTCTATTAAAATTTATAATAATTGCACATTCAATAAGGAAAATTAATTTAATTATTTATGTTACAAATCATTATACATTAAATTTCACTAAAAATCCAATGACCCTTCATTTTGTCCAGTCTGTCTTACTGCAGCAGTCTTTAACTTACGATGAAGTATTTCAATATTGCATTATTACACAAATTTCGAAGCATGCCCCTACAAAGTTTTCCCTGTATCAAACACTACTGAACTTTTGTTAAAGAATTACATTGCCTCTGTAGAGAGGGGCACATAATAATTTCAATAAGTATATTAAAAATTCATTAATACGATTAATTAGTTTAGAGTTCAAGGTTAGGTCATTTCACGAAATTTCTTTACTTCAGATTCGTATATATTGTCCATATTCGATGACTACATTTTACTTCGTCTGAAAATTCAATATAATTTATTGTAAATAATATCGTAAAATTCAAATAATCTCACCTGTTAGTTTTAACGTTTCTACTGAAAAAACTAGAAAAAACGAACGGCCGTGTCAACTGTCAGCAATGTCAGCTGTCCAAGTGGAATCAGGGGCACCAACCTACTTCTACTAAAAGAGAAAGTTACCAAAAATCGTTTGAGAATGGAGTCCATTCTTACACGAAAATGCGTGCTAGAAAACGTTGTTCTAATACCGAAACAGAGAAACTAAAATCTAAACTTTTAGCTTCTTTTTTGATAGGAATAGGGATCCCACCAATCGCTACGTTAATATTGTCAGTTAAAAATGTATTAGGCTTTATTCGCAAAGAAGATAACAACTGATTTTTGAAGATTGATAACACTGTACAACACGAAAAAAACTTCCAGGTTTTCATATGGTTTTTCTACAACTTTTTGGTATGAAGACCACGAATCTGCTATTGGTTTTTTTTGGGTCAGGTCAAATACTGTTGTTTCAATGTCATTCGGGTCATTCCATGCCAAATCGTCACAAGCAAAATGAACTTTTTCAACCCGACCATCTCAGATTTTCGTGAAGTTTAGTAGGATGGTAGACGACATAAAGTAACTTACGTATGTAAAATAATAACCCTCAGTGACACACGGTATTCATACAGCAGGGTTGGATATATGGTACAAAATGTAAAATTTACGCTTACAAGGTGAACAAAAACAATTCATAACTTTGCTTCTAATCGTAGTAGATCTTTTATCTTAGGCTTGTTTTAGAGCTAAAAGAGCAGAGTTTTATAAAAAATATTGAATTATTCATTCCAAGGTCACATGATGTGACCTTTGACTTTGAATATCTAAGAAAGTGTACCTTCAATTTCTTTAGAAATACAGTATGTTATACAGCTAGGTGTAGACTCTTTTTGGTGTAAGTTTAATTCTGGAAAGCCTTTGGGAACAGCCTTTAACACAAAACATGTACTCCTGTTACTACCGGTGAAAAGCTAGAAATTCCATTGTTTATTGCTATACACTGTGTGCGATTGGCTAATTATTTATTGAATATAATGTTAAATACAATAACACAATAAAATACTATTAAAATCTTCACTAAAATATTTAATTATAAATTATAACTGTCGTTTCGCTACACAATAGCTTCTTCAGATAAAGACTGGTTATAACTAAAACTTAAACCAGTCTTTATCTGAAGAAGCTACCGTGTAGCGAAAGGACAGTTATGATTTTTAAATAAATAGTTTTATTTATTGTGTTATTATGGATCTTCATAAATTACAGGCCGAATCAATGTAATTGATATAATGTTACTTTTTTGCATGTCCCAAAGGTTTAAAATAATCTGTTCTTGCTCCTGAACATGAAAATGATTTGAAACCCCAGTTCAAACGTTTTAAGGTATCAAAAATTCGAAATTTATAATCCAATACTGTGTCATTTCTCAAGTCTCAAACAGAAGTCTTTTAGAGGTTCACAATTACAAGTTCAGCATTACAACAGTTTTTAAAGCATCGATTATAGAATTTCTTCTATGTTTTAAAATCTCAAAAATTACAAATTTCAGAGATATAATATTCGAAAACTTTAAAAATAGCAGAATGTTACAGTAAATACCAATTCCGTTGGCGGAAGATTCTTGGAACGAAACGTCACCTGTCACATAGTGAAAGCTATCCCTAGAATGCTACATGATTGTAAACGATGGGGTCTCTACCTGTCGGTTGGTTCTAGGGATTCGAAATCTCCTTTCCGTTCATTCCAAGAATCTCCCTCCAACGGAATTGGTATTTACTGTAAACGTTTAGGATTAAAAATGAAGCTTAAGTCTAAAACCGACATAGTTTTAAAATGCAGTTTAAGAAGTTTATAATGTAAAGTCTCACTCTTAAGGTTCTAAAATTCGAAATTTTAGAAATTTAAAATTCAAGTCAGAGATGTCACGTTTTAGATTTCAACTCATATCCGTAGTTTACATTGATATGTTCTGGGCATCATTATATTGGAAACTTCCAAACATTCCATTATTGTTTAAAATGAAAACTTGGAAACTGGAACTTTGAAAATTTAGATTATCGATTTAGATTACATTAGAAACTTGGAAATTAAACTTTGAATGTCTAAGTTCTTGATATTTAATCTTTAAATGATTGAAACTAAAATACTGAACTTGAGAATTTTAGAGATAATGAAATTTCGATTCTTTGAAACTTGGTTAGTCGATATACAAATTTTGAGGCAAATAAATAATACTGAATAAAATGTGTTTTGTAATCTGGTGTAGCGTGTACAATTTCTTTCTTGAGATTAGTCTCCTGATTTTATCATGTGGAAGAGGCTGTACATACTTTTTATAATATCTGCTTATTTTATTAAGTTACTTATCTTGCAACTAAAGACTTTTATGTGACTAAAGTTTGTGAGTGAAGTTCTCTGGTAGACTTCACTCACGAACTTGAGTCACTTGAGGTCCCCAATTGCGTTTAACGGCAAATGCGTCTACATAAACTCCCCACAGCAAAAATATGTTTTCAAAATTTCAAAGTGTATCAACTTTGTATCAATTCTCGAATTTGCCAAAGCTGCCCCTTTTCAAATAGATATTTCCGAAAACTGGCAAATCGAACACTACAAACGATGCTTTGGAAATCATGAAAAGTACAAATCCATTGTTTTAGTGATTAGTCATTAGGAGGGAGACATTTGCAAAAACATCTCGACATACCTATTCCATTGAAAACACATGTGGTATTCCGATTTTCGCAATTAAGGCACATAATTTGTTGATCTGTTTCTTGTAGGTTTTTGTCATTTTCCTGTTCGTTACAAGGCATTGTAGTAACGTTATTCAATTCTAAGTTCTTACATTTTCTGCATATATTATTACATTTGTTTCTTCCACCATGTTATACACATTTCTGTTGTTTCTTCTTCGCCAATTGTTCTTTCCCATTGTTCACCTTCTTGTACATATTTATATGATTGGCTAATACTGGCATTTACTTCTACTGAATGACTTTGTAATTTTTAGAGTAACTCATCAAGATCATCTTTAGTGCCTAGGCACAGTATATATAACAGTCAGTAGGTTTACTTGCGTGCGGCACTATTGATTTCATTAATCCACCTTCGAATATCACGCCCATAAAGGAAGTAGTGCACCGGAGTTGATCGGTCGACATCGCCTGCAGATAATATCCAGTAACGTATTCAATAAAATACGAAATAGAATTGTTTGAATCAACAAAATTAATTGACGCCTTTGAACAATTAGTTTGTTATTAACTGAACTTAAATTAACGTACATAATTGAATATTCATTTACAAAACGAAAACTTTATTGTTAATTATGTTTCAATACAATTATCTTTTTACTACTTTTGGATGATTTAAAATTTCTGTTAACGTCTTTTAAAGTGTAATACACTCGCAGTCGAGCGTGTAAATGATATACTATATTATTATTATATTTAAAATTATTGTACGAATGTAGAAATGTTAATGTTTTGAAGATGGATAAAACGCGTTTGACAACATTTTCATTTACACAAATATCTTGGAAGTGTTGTTGAAAAAGTATTTCCATAGATAAAATAAATTAAATAAAACTCAGGTTTGCAGGTATGTAGCGATAAACATTTTTTATCAAATAACTGCATATATATCGAATAAAGTTTTTTCTAATTTATCAGAAGTTTGGTAATCTTTGTCAATTAAAACAATCTCTTCATCGTTTCCTGATTCTGTGTTTATTCATTTCGTAATAGGGGGCATTCGCACTGCATAATTGGAGTTATACGGGACTGGATAATTTGATGTGCTCGGTCGCGTCTATGAAGTACGCTTTCTATGTACTGCCGGCACCTGCCAGCTTGTTGTGTGGTGGATGGTAACTATTTGCGACAGTCACGTTATTATATGTTATTTATACTATGCCCTAGGGATTTAATCATTTTATTGAAATGATTTGTAGAGGATAGTCTAATTTTTAGGTCTGTGCCAAATTTTGCCTTGTACCAATCCAATGTAATAATCCTATGGAAGGAACAGCTTTACTGAAACTGCAAGAAATAACAGCCAACGGACCAATTTGTGTAATTATTGTCCTGCAGTCAGACTGGCAACATATTTTTGACATCCTGATTGCTTCTTGCTATAATACTGCGTGTGATTGAGGATGTCGCGGTTGGCCATGAATAATTTCCAGCTCAGGCCATAGTTTTACTAATTCGAGAATTATATAGTTTGCAGATTCGAGGTCATTGTCGCTTTTGTAATATGGCTGGACATCCAAGTTCAAGGAAGATTTTCAAAAACTTCTAAGCTACTTCAACAGCTTTCTTTGATTTCAAAGGACGTAGGCAAATAAATTTTGTGGGATGGTCCTAATAATTTTGTAACAATTTGTATTCTTTATCCTGACATGACTGCTAATCGATCAAATCAACTTGGCCCCGAGAACAAAATTCTTTTAAAACTATAGGTTTAGTAACCAAATTTGTATGTTTCGATTTTACCTTTTTTCTTCTTAAGACGAATTTCACACGATTGTAGAAATATCCGAAAACAGGTCGTGGAATGATGTGGTCTGATTTTAAAGCAAAAATCATTCTATCTCTAGCACCATGGCCCAGTGAAATATGCGCCGAATACAATATTTAAAATAAGTCTTCTTATGGTGTCACATAGATAATATTACCACGTTTTCCGCGGAATAACGCATTACACCAAAAGTCTACGACTTACATGTATATTGAATAAATATTTTCACTTAATTGTTTGATTTTCTTGCTTAGAAAAATAAATACGTATGTATTCCTTAGGCCACCCTGTATAGTAACCTCTAACTGTGTCTTTTAACAAAATGTATAAACTCTTGCATTCTATGCTTTTTTAAATTGAAACTTCCACATACTGAAAAATTGATTTCCACTAGAAATCTTCAATTTTAATAATAACTAGAAGTATTTTAAATAGTTTACGCTATTATAGCTTAATAGTTGCTAAGCATAATAACAATAACCTTGATATCCATAGGTGAAATTAAACATAAACCCTTTACTAATACGAAACTAAATTAATATTATTAATTTAATTCGTAACTCTTAATAATATAATAATAAATACTTTTAATTTAAAGAGATTTCAATAGACATTCAATAATGACTTTCATTTTGACAAATTATTTTAAACCTTTGGGACATGCAAAAAAGTAACATTATATCAATTACATTGATTCGGCCTGTACTTTATGAAGATCCATAATAACACAATAAATAAAACTATTTATTTAAAAATCATAACTGTCCTTTCGCTACACGGTAGCTTCTTCAGATAAAGACTGGTTTAAGTTTTAGTTATAACCAGTCTTTATCTGAAGAAGCTATTGTGTAGCGAAACGACAGTTATAATTTAAAATTAAATATTTTAGTGAAGATTTTAATAGTATTTTATTGTGTTATTGTATTTAACATTATATTCAATAAATAATTAGCCAATCGCACACAGTGTATAGCAATAAACAATGGAATTTGTAGCTTTTCACCGGTAGTAACAGGAGTACATGTTTTGTGTTAAAGGCTGTTCCCAAAGGCTTTCCAAAATTAAACTTACACCAAAAAGAGTCTACACCTAGCTGTATAACATACTGTATTTCTAAAGAAATTGAAGGTACACTTTCTTAGATAGTCAAAGTCAAAGGTCACATCATGTGACCTTGGAATGAATAATTCAATATTTTTTATAAAACTCTGCTCTTTTAGCTTTAAAACAAGCCTAAGATAAAAGATCTACTACGATTAGAAGCAAAGTTATGAATTGTTTTTGTTCACCTTGTAAGCGTAAATTTTACATTTTGTACCATATATCCAACCCTGCTGTATGAATACCGTGTGTCACTGAGGGTTATTATTTTACATACGTAAGTTACTTTATGTCGTCTACCATCCTACTAAATTTCACGAAAATCTGAGATGGTCGGGTTGAAAAGTTCATTTTGCTTGTGATGATTTGGCATGGAATGACCCGCATGACATTGAAACAACAGTATTTGACCTGACCCAAAAAAAACCAATAGCAGATTCGTGATCTTCATACTAAAAAGTTGTAGAAAAACCATATGAAAACCTGGAAGTTTTTTTCGTGTTGTACAGTGTTATCAATCTTCAAAAATCAGTTGTTATCTTCTTTGCGAATAAAGCCTAATACATTTTTAACTGACAATATTAACGTAGCGATTGGTGGGATCCCTATTCCTATCAAAAAAGAAGCTAAAAGTTTAGATTTTAGTTTACAGTGTGTGTCGTAAAGTTGGATCCATATTCCACATCAGAAAATTCTTTCTATTCTGATTGGAAACAACTATGCAGGGCAACTCTCTTTCCAGAAATACTTGAAATACGCCATGTCAAAGTTGACAGGTGAAATTATAGGTAGGTATCTGTTAAATTCGCAATTTTCTAAATAACGAAAAATGACCTTATGTGTTAAAATATGGAAAATATTTTATTAATAATAATGATAATAATAATTGCTACAACCCATAGCCTGGAAACCAAACCCCAGAAGCTAGAAGCTTGTGCGGGAGGGAGGGGGCGATTATTATTATTACGTAGGCAGTAAGAAAAAATGTTTCTAACGACATTTTACGTTCACATATCTAGTTTGAACAAGATATCCCAACATAAGGAAAATGTTTTTTAACATTTTTACACCCCATAACTGACTATTTTGAAATCATTAAATAATAGTTTATGATAGAAAAGTGTCAAAAGTGAATGTTTATTTTGCGAAAAGAGAAGTTTGGCCCAAGACGTGCCAGCAGAGTTAGTAATCTCCTCCAACAAACTAAATTCACTTTTAACACGTATATCATACATTTATTTTTTACTTTTTACACTCGTGTCTAAAGTGTTACTCTAGATATCGCTATAGATACTAGTGGTATAAAATGACATTTTCGACTCACGACAATACAAAAAAGTCAAAAGTTCTGCTTTTAATAGGGTTTGTAACACTTTAAAGGAGTGGTAAAGCAACAATTGCATAGCAGATTTTGCTAATAATATCAAAATATGAAATGAAACTTTCTGGACGATTTTCCAATTTAGAAGAAAATAACGGATAATTTTAATCCTTTTTTTATTAAGTCAGTTTGAATAATACTAGATAATACCTTCCTATGTGAAAAATCCATATAAACTCTCGCATAAATAAAAGTATTCAAGCACTGAAATTAATCTACCCCCATAGACAAATATTAACTACTGAAACAACAAAGACCTTGCATTGTTATTCACTTCTTTTATCTAATTTTTTATGCTGTAGCGAAATTTACGATGGATAAATAAATCCATTTATTTAATATTATACTGTATATTTATTTTTGTTGTATTTTTAACTATTTACTAATTGTGAAATGAATAAGGATTAATAAAAAGTTTCAATAAATTGTTTTAAATAAGTTTTACTATTTGCTAATTAAAACTTACTTCTTACAAAATACGTTACGCATGTGCTCAAAAGGATATTTATTAATTAAAATTCCCATTCTCTATTCCATAGAAATATTTTAATTTTAAATTTATTTCTAAGAAGGAAAAGAATGAACGAAATATTATACACTTATAAATAGAGTTCTAATAAAACATGTATATTTATCTCCAATATTTTTTTTCTATGTCAGAATTTCTTTATATAAACATCACAACTGCTCGAATTACAAATACGAATGAAGCGCCTCTAGTGGGAAAATACCTTAACTTCTTATCTCCGCTTGGATATCTTTTTTACAGCCATTGTCAGTTGGGTAGCCTAAAATTAGGAGTAACTGTATAAATCGCTGTCAGGAACATTGCGCACTTTGTTAGAGTTCATCACAAAATTCAGAGGTGATAGCGACATGCAGTTTTCATAAACACATTCTCCATTGAATTTCCAAGGGGATGACATATTTCTAATTTTCGAAGAATTTCTAAACTTGTAGAAAATAACAATCTAAAGTTGCCGAAGTTTGAAAGACTCTCTATCAATTATTACAAAATATCCACCCTTGAAAAATATGTCAAACCCTAGGTATATCCTTTATCTACAATTTAAGACCTCGACCAAATCTTCATCTCATTCCTGAAGGTGTGTGAACTCTAACGAAAATTGGTCGGAAACGACACTTTCAGCACGTAATGAAGCGCGCCCTTAAGTAGTCAAAAAATGAAACTACAATTAGCATTTCTACATTATTAATAATTTTTATATACGATCATACAAAAAGTGACACCTTTTTACATTGATTTTCGTGTAAAAATCAACGTTTATTGAACTAGTGTTATAAAATTATAAATGTAGCACTACTTACAGACAGATCTATTTTTCGAACTATCTGATGTATAGGGACGTTTTGCTCATAAAGAGCCACCAGTTTTCTTTTTTCTTGTTCGGATATATCTTTCTGATGCAATCTTCTTCCCACTTTCTTAATAAAAAATCTTAAATGGATCAAAATTTTCAAATTGTAATAGATATCACACAATGAAATGCTAAAATAACCGAAGAAGGAAAGAAAGAAGCTATAACTCATTTCTATTGCTACTGTTCCAGATGGTAGTTAGAAAAAATAGTTTTTCTTAAGGAAATTCCTGATAATTCAAAAGTGAAACCTTCAAAAGAAACAGTTATCTAAATCCTCCTTAAACTGGTTTGGAAAATCCTTATTATCTTTATGATTAAGATTTTGAAGATTATTTACTATTGTATAGAGCAAGTTCATTCAGTAAATTTGGATGCATGTTAAGACACAATAATGCATAAAGATATACAGCATTCCACTATTCCCATTCGTTTGTTGGCACTGTTTAACAGTCCGAGAATACAACAAGATCACACACGGCGACTTTCAAAATTTGTCAGAGTGCATCTAGTGGTTATAACTATATACTAGTTTATACACTGATCCATAACATTTAAGTTAATGCATAAAAATAACTGTATACATACAACAGAATTTTAAATGTTATTCAAAAGTTGTATTAAAAAAATACTCTAAAAATAAAATAACATCATAAAGTATACTTGCTTTTAAAATACGATAACGGTCCTAACAGTCCAATACTCGAGTTTCTTAGAAAGACTTCACAGGTAGCAGTTGGTTTTAGACGTGTGGTCCCTTTTATTAATGCTCGTAAATCCCTGTTCAATAAATATACATTAATTTGTTTCATTATTCGAATTGAATTTTTAAAATTTTCAATTTCTCTTTTGTGCATAAAATAATTAAAAAGAATAAGCTGCAAAACAATATCGGGATTTGAACCGATGATCTGTTGCACCGAGAGAAGGTATTTTGCAATTGAGCTACACCCGCTTTGCCTTTATGATCGTCTTACCTGTCTCTTCTTATAATTACATCTTGTGTTTTTCGGTTTTTCATATTAATAAATAAAATTAGGATCTTATTTAATTAAAAACATGTTTTGTTATAGAATCACCTATAGAGCTGCAAACTTAACAAAAAAAAATTAAACTTTCCTCTATTTTACGGATTTAATTTGAAAAGAAATAATCTAAAGGTATAACATTAGGTAGAGATTATTTATATAATAGTTAACGTCATTATAGTAATTTTCTTATAATTTGAATATTTGTATGACTAATTCTTGTTCCTAATTCCAATAAAACCGGCGAATTTGATGAAATTTGAAAATAAATTGCATCGGAAATATTTCAGTTTAAGTTTAAGTTTGGTCCTGATATATTTAGGCACCCCAACAATCACCTGCGCACGCAGCTGATTTTCTAAGTACCTATAAGAGGTACCTCATTTAATTTGTCTTTCAGTTTATCTAAGTTAATACATACAAACTAATTATTCAAACGTTCAAAAGCGTCAGTTAATGTTGTTCTTGCACACAATTCTATGTATTTCCTCGTTTGCTGCCAGTATAAGAAGAGTTTTCAGTTTTTACTAGATTTACTTGCAATAATAATATAATTTTATTAATACGTCCCTACTTGATGTTTACTACCGCATCCTACATTCCACTATTTACAATTCTGCATTCACTTCTTCTGCATTTTATATTCTACAATATATACTTCAGATTAATTTTACAATTAATTTTTGTTAAGTTGAATAATGATTTTACATTAAATAATATTTAGAATGCAAATTCATATAGAAAAATTTATCGACTCTGCTGGGACTCGAACCCAGGACCCTCCACTGTCTAGGTGGTATCTCTACCAACTGAGCTACAGAGTACGACTACCAGCATAGCGAGAAATTTTCCATATGAATTAGATGTTTAAGCAGACATACAAAGTAACTAGATATGTTTTTGAATATTATTAATGAAGATCAGCAAGTCGCATGACAACAACATCAATATTCAAAGTATCTAGATTATTTTTAATCATTCCGAAAGGAAATTAATTATATATAAATTTTAGTAGAAATTAATTTTTGTTAAGTTGAATAATGATTTTACATTAAATAATATTTAGAATGCAAATTCATATTATATATATATATATATATATATATATATATATATATATATATATATATATATATATATATATATATATATATATATATATATATATATATATATATATATATATATATATATATATATATATATATATATTAAATGCTGTGGATGGTAGTTTCAAAATTTTGGAAAATTTTGAAAATTTTGTGAAAATCTAAAATCTTTGTTAAATACTAACACTTTTGGAATATTTTTATCAACTTTTCCAGTTAAAAATAAATTTGAGTTATTTTATGGTGTGTCATTGATTACACAACCAATGTGTACTTTTTAATAAGGTTAAATAATACATGTTTCTTTATTTATTATCAAATAGCTTACTCACCGATTACTTAAGTGTACGTAACATCCAGTTGTTCACAAGTTTTTGTTATGATGTAATTCAATTATGTATAATTTCAAATGTGTATATCGACGGGTTATGTGATTCTTTAAGGTTTTTATTAATGTAAATAGATCGTTATTATTGCGTAAAAGTATTGTGTAATTAATCTGTAATAGATGTGTCACTTTTATAAAGAATATTAATCTGCTATTATGTATAATATGTTGTAAATAGTGTGGTCATTGTATTAGATGATAAGGTGACGTCAAATTAGGTAACGCGATTATATAAATAGGAAATAGTATAAAAGCTTAGAAAATCATAATTTTAGGACACTTCCTGACATAAAGCGACGCAGTAAAGTCGTGTAAGAGAATATAGTAAAAATCATAATTTCTGAGACTGACCAATATAAAGCGACAGAGTAAAGTCGTGGTTGATAATATTATAAAATTGTAAATAGTTTAGTCTTAATATAGACAAGTTAAGTTAGTTGGTGATTTGAATACGGCGAAAGTGTAAAAAGTATAAATTGTAAAAGTGTATATGATTATAAAGAACCACCTTTAAGATAAATTACTTGCTAACGTTAAGCAAGATAATAAATCTACGTTAAAACCATAAACTGGTGTTTTATTTAAATTAAACACAAAAAACAACTATAAGTATTCTACGAAAAAGGGAAATTGTACCCGCAACTAATAAACAAAAGTGAGTTACCAAAATCAAGTTTTGGATGAAATTATATGGGAAATCCATGCAAAAGGAAGAAGGTCAACCGGAATTGGAGACCAGCCCTGGGTCAACATAAAGTGATCTACTCTGCCAATGGTATGGGAAAGAGGACATCTATAGTAAAAGGAAAGAGGACATCTATAGTAAAAGGGAAAGAAGAAATATTATAAAAAGGTAGGAAGTTATTTCCTTTTTGTATTGGCATTTGGTGAAGAAAAGACTATCGTTTGTGAAGTGAAATAAAGTGATTTGAACAATTTAGTAATAGTTAAAAATTAATTAAGATTTCAATTTTAAAAGTGTTTTTAAATTTCAATTTGTATATATTTTTTTAATACCACAAGAATCAACATTCACCCTGAGATGAGTCTTTATTAAATATAATTCTGTTAATTTAAGTTATTTAACTGGCGCCCAACTCTCTTACGTAAACTTGAGTTAGTCAAGAACTAACGTAACATTAATTTTATATAACCATTGCAATATTAAATCTATTAAAAGGTATTTTCAAATCATATTAGAATTTATAAAAGAGGGAAGTTGAAAAGCATATCCAAAGTTCAGTCATTTTAAAAATCAATTTATTATAAAGTAATTATCTACGATCAAACGGCAATAATTCACAGTTTCAAAATATATAATAAAATTTTTAAAAATAATTTATTATTTTTAATTAACCAATATCACTGCATTTATTTATGTCTTTATGTCGCTGTCAACGCGGGGCATTTGTTAATGTCGGGCAAAATACTATATTTTTTTTTAAATGAGATATTACAGCAATATATATATATATATATATATATATATATATATATATATATATATATATATATATATATATATATATTAATGAAGACATAATTTGAATTATGAAAAATCATTATCTCTGACCAGGATTCGAACCCGGGCTTTCTGCTATCCGGGCAGATGCTCTACCGCTAAGCTATCAGAGATCGATTACTGGTGAAATAATAATTCTTCATATAAGTTATAATAATGTGTAAACACATAAGAGAGTACTAATTATATTTTGCTGTGTTAAAGTAGGCTATCACTGATTAGCGACAATTTAACCCACAATCACAGCTAAATTAGATTTTTGAATTATTACCATAAGGCATATAATATTAATAGTTTAATGATTTAGAAATATCGTGTTTTAGCACCAAGATTAATGTATATTAATGAAGACATAATTTGAATTATGAAAAATTATTATCTCTGACCAGGATTCGAACCCGGGCTTTCTGCTATCCGGGCAGATGCTCTACCGCTAAGCTATCAGAGATCGATTACTGGTGAAATAATAATTCTTCATATAAGTTATAATAATGTGTAAACACATAAGAGAGTACTAATTATATTTTGCTCGAATCCTGGTCAGAGATAATAATTTTTCATAATTCAAATTATGTCTTCATTAATATACATTAATCTTGGTGCTAAAACACGATATTTCTAAATCATTAAACTATATATATATATATATATATATATATATATATATATATATATATATATATATATATATATATATATATACCAATTATTAGAAGTAATAATGCGCGTAGAGATATACAAGAAAGTGTTATAATAATGGGATATCGCGCAACAGAGAAGAAAGAAAACATAAGTTGCAGCCGTCTACACGTGTTTCACACTTATTAGTGATCATCAGGACGGCATAGCAGATGGAATAAATATAAAAGCAACTAACTCAGAAAGATGTAACAACACAAGGTTTCAATCTGTTGCGCGATATCCCATTATTATAACACTTTCTTATATATATATATATATATATATATATATATATATATATATATATATATATATATATATATATATATATATATATATATATATATTGATGCCTGTTAAGCTGTCACCTCCGTCATACAGAGGAGACGGCCTGACTTCCGGGTATTCCCGTGGATATATTGCTAAAAATTTGTTATATTTGTGATGAGGGGAACCTCTAGAATCCGAATCTCAAGAAAGGGGAAATTATTTCCCTTGTTTTATTTTGTCATATATAGAGTATACAGAAGATACGAACCGACCTCCAAAATTTATATATAAGAAGATACTTATAGTTCGCTGTTACCTCCAGCAGCGCTGCCAAGTGTTCGGAGGTCAGAAGATACCACCGTTATGTGCAGTTATATATACAGAGCGTTGACTCCACATTCCATAGATGCACATTTCATAAAAAGGTTCTCTTGTGGGTCTCCAGATGTTGAAATCGGGTGGTTTAAATTGCTCGCCGAGGGCATTTTAGTGGCCAGATAACAAAAGAAAACAAGCGAGCATTCTCGATTTACTTATTTTTTATTTTTTGAGTTATAGAAAATTGTCGTTTTTGTATTTCTTATGAATTGTTATTAAAGATATTAAAAAGCCGTTTCGACACTATTAAAGCGTCTTTATGAGTAGCACTGACTAGTTGAATAAGGCTTTTCTAATTATAATCATTGATTTCTGGTTTACTGCATAAAGTTGTATTTTTTAAATGAAAACTTTAGTAATTTGATTAGAAATACTTAGATCGGTTATATATTAGAAAGAAATTTCTTTCTATAATGAATTGAAAATATAACAAAACCAGAAAAAGGGAATTCTTTTGTTATTGTCAATAAAAGTCAATAAGAACGCAACCAGTACCAATATTGCGTATAATTAGTATAGCACATTTTTGAAATTTAGATGTATTAGACATAAATCAGTTATGTAACGTAGTATTTGTATAAATATGATATTCTACAAAGTTTCTTTTAATCTCAGGAATAACGGTTAAATTGAATATGCTTTTATCCAGATTCCATTTCGATTGAAATAAAGGCAGATACTCTTTTAATTTTTACTAAACTCGATAAGAGTTTAATATAAACAAATTAAATATTGTGTTTTTTACAACAAATGCTTGTTGTTCGTCAACAAGTCACGCACGTATCATGTAGGACCATTGAATTTCCCGTGATTTGATTAACAAAGTTAATCAAATAAGAGTTACCAACTTTATTAAGATTAAAACAAATCGAAACACAACAAATTAATCAACATTTTTATAGAATTTTTGCTTAAGACATTTTTTCCAGCATTTGTTGATCTAACGAAATACAGAATACGTATGTTACACTGTTATACATGTACCTACCTCTTGTAAATTTATGTTTTAACTTATGTTTTAAATAAAGCACTTACTAACGACAAAACATGTACGTTTTATGGAACGTGTACTTTAAGTCCACATTAAAGACAGGTTTAACTTAATGTAGTCTTTTTTGTTAACATTGTATAAACCATAGATAAATAGTAGGTATATTGCGTTATCAGAATTAAAAGTGGCAGTTTATTTGACGCTTAATTATGTTAGCAATCGCGGCTCTCCATTTAAAACAAAATACCACTATAAGCTTTTGTTTGAAACAATGTTTATCAACCTTGGCACAACCTTAATATCCGAAAATGGCCCACTGCTAGACTAAAGTAGGGATGATAATTTGATACCAAGCTTGGTCTCAGACATGGAAAGGTCAGAGTTACCCAATATTGGTTGTTATTGGCTAAAACCAATACGTTATGCAATGTTTTGGACAATAAATGACACCGATATCGCAATAAAACTAATGTTAGTCTTGGACCGATCTTGAATGTTAATGTAGTACCAAGGCTGGTAATTGAGAAACAAAGCAACTATTACACAATCCTTTTCCTTTAATGAATGCTAGTGCAAACAAGCAACGAAGTCTACCATTACTGTTTCGCCGTAACTGAATGCAAAGTCGATTTTTGTGTTGGATATAAAATGTTCATTAACAAAATAAATACGAAGAAATCGAAAATTCGTATAAATGATTAATGTCTTAGACTCTCAACACATATTGAGACCGTACAAACCTAACACTTTCATAGTGTACGTCTTCTTGTGCAAATACATATGTACAGTCGGTAAGTCAATATAGTTTACACTTTAGTCTTGCCAGTGTAAGTTTAAGTTCATAAAAATTCAGTAGGTTAGCAACCACTAATCCATCTTTACAATAAACCACATTTACAGAAATTTATCAAAATATAATATGAATATTGACCCAACCTTAGCCGAAGGGTAAGAAACCAAGATTTTGAATTTTGAAGATTGCTAAAACTGGAGTTAGTTTAGCGAACCTAAGATTCAAAGTTGGCTAAGGTTTTGGGTGATAAGTGTGTAACCGACACTTGATATGTAGAGATTGACTAATTAGACTAGCTAAAGCAAATTAGCGAAATAGTATCTGATATTTGACTTAAGTATATTCTATGGGTAACTGGCATTGATCTAACGGGTGAAAATTGGCTGAAGCTTGGGCAAGTTGTAAGGAACCCTGATTCGGTTTCTGAACATTGGCTCCGACTTGTACAACGTTTAGTGAACCGAAAATTAGTATCAGGTTGTTGATTAACCCTCGAGTGACAATTAAACAACCGAGACTCAGAATCTGAAAATTGCTTGAAACGTGGGTGAAAATCGGTGCGTCCAACACACCGCTGGAAATATAGCGCTGCAGCAGTTTTCACAGCCGTCTTAGATTTAACAATCACCCAAGCAATAATATTGTTTGAAGTACATCATCATTTTATACATATAAAACGCTTAAAAATAAATACATATTAAACATGAGTTAGAGAACCAAGATTCGATATCTGAAAATTCGCCTACACTTGGATCAATGTCGAGAAAACGACATTTGACTGTCCAGTATTCAGCCACGCTGGGGTTTATTCAAAGACCTTTGTTTTAATTTTTTTTCTTCTAATAAAAAATTGTTGGTATTGCTAGACTAAACTTCTAATCATAGAGAGGAGGCACTTTTACCCTAGTGGAAAAAAATAGTATGTTTTATTTGGATTTAAAGTGACTTTGTTTGTTGCTATTTACGAGCGATAAATAACTCCGCCTAAATAATAAATAAATAATAATCTTATCATGTGAACAACTCCGCTATAGGGTAAATACAAGTATTTTACTTAATTGGGCTCGATTCCTATAAGGAATCTAAATAGAATGACTTTAGGAGAGTTCACGCATCCTAGCTGCGATGTGCAAACGGGTTTTCCAAATCAACTATGTGGATTGTTTGACAATTACACTTTAATTGTAATCATAATGCATCAATCCTAAATCCAAATATAAAATGCAGGGAAACAAGATTGGGCGATGAAAATTTTTCACCTATCTCTGCAAATGAGACTTGTCTCCAACTCTTCTTATTTCATTATGTCGAGCTGTTAACAAGTGTCCAGTCCTCATACTAAGGTCTTCCTTGATCAGTGGCGACATAGATCTGGAGCTCATGTCCATTTCCTTCGCCAACAAACGAATAGCATAGGATGTTAGTATAGGATTTTTTTTACGAATAGAATGTTATAAAAAGAAACATTTTTGATTTATAGTTATTTATGTTATAAATCCGGCAATGAAACTTTACAGAACGAGTTTGATCTCTGAAGGAAGACAGAAGTCGCGTCTGAAATCTTGAAACGATGACTAAGGAGAATCATTTACAGGACCTATAACGTTTTTTTTCATGTGTTGCAATTTTTTCTCTTTGAACGAAAGTTCATTCATCCCCTGCTTTATAATAATCTAGTCATTCTATATAGTAGAGTAAATTTTTGCAAAAAACATGCCTAAGTTCTTATTTTTTACTATCTAAAGATAGAGACTTGAAATCTTCTGTAATGCCTTCAGTACTGGACCAGTATAAAATGTACTATGTTTAAAATGGGGGCACGCCCCCCCCTAGTGGTTGAGACCCCCATTTTGTACCCTTAATTTAATACCGCAAACAAATTGAGCGAAATTTATGTTGGGAGGGTTCTTGGAGTCACTGATTATGAATCCAATGAGAAAATTGAAAAATTCAAAATGGCGGTCCTAAAAAACGGCCTTTGAGATTCAGAATGCGATTTACGCCGTTTCTATTGATTTTAGAGAAAAATCCATGTGATTTTGCAAAGGAATACACTATTTCGATTACCTTATTATGTAACCCCTTTGCTCTGCCCTAGTAGTAAAGTCAATTTTTGCATAAGTTCCTAATTTTTACTATCTAAAGATAGAGACTTGAGATCTTTTCTAATGCCTTCAGTACTGAACCAATATAAAATGTAATATGTTTAAAATGGCGGTTTTACCCCTGGGGGGGTTCAAAACCCCCATTTTACACTCCCAATTTAATAACTCGGGAAGTTTTCCATTAACTTGAGTGAAATTCATGTTGGGGGGTTTTGGTGTTCCTGATTATGAGTCCAATGAGAAAATTAAGAAATACAAAATGGCGAACTCAAAATGGCGGTATTTGAGATTGAAAATGCGATTTACGCCCGTTTCTATTGATTTTAGAGAAAAATCCAAAGAGTCAAAAAGTGTTTAGAATGTAATCTTGCATAGGAATACACTATTTTGGTTACCTTATTATGTAACCCCCTTCAATCAACCCTAGTGGGCTTCTCAGTAGGGGAGAGTGAAGGGGTTACATAATAAGGTAACCGGAATTATGTATTCCTATGCAGAATCACATTCTAAAGACTTTCTGGCTTTTCTCATTTTTCTCTAAAATCAATAGGACCGGCGTAAATCGCATTTTCAATCTAAAATACCGCCATTTTGTGTCCGCCATTTTGAATTTTGATATTTGATTCATAATCAACGACCTCACAGCTCCCTCCAACATAGGTTTTGCTCAAGTTGGTTGAAAACTTCCCGAGTTGTTAAATTGGGAGTTTAAAATGGGGATTTCAACCCCCCGAGGGGGCGTGTCCCTATCTTAAACATATTACATTTAATATTGGTCTAGTACTGAAGGCATTACAAAAGATTTCAAGTCTCTATCTTTAGATAGTAAAAAATAAGAATTTAATGCAGAAATTGACTCTACTACTAGGGCAGAGCGAAGGGGTTACATAATAAGGTAACCAAAATAGCGTAGTCCTTTGCAAAATCACATTATAAACACTTTTTGATTCTTTGAATTTCTCTCTAGAATCAATAGAAATGGCGTAAATCGCATTCTCAATATCAAAGGCCGTTATTTTAGAGCCGCCATTTTGGGTCTGCTATTTGAATTTTTTAATTTTCTCATTGGATTCATAATCAGCGACCCTAAGAACACTCCCAACACAACTTTGCTCAATTTGGTTTCGTTATTAAATCAGGGGTACAAAATGGGGGTCTCAACCACCAGGGGGGCGTGACCCCATATTAAACATATTACATTTTATATTGGTCCAGTACTAAAGGCATTAGAAAAGATTTCAAGTCTCTATCTTTAGATAGTAAAAAATAAGAACTTAATGCAAAAATTGACTATACTAATAATAAAAATACGACACTTTATGTTAAACTGACGTTTGTTTAAGCCTTTCAGTACGTAAAGCTTCATGTCAAGATTATGACGTAAGGTTTTATTTTCCGCTACAATATGGAATTTAATAGAAAATATGTTTTAGTCGTAATTATGTAAAAATATAAACAGTTAATATTTTTTATTTCATTTCGTATTTCAAACAATTCTTTATATACCACAATTAGTAATATAAAGTATATCTTGATCTCCGTTGTCAATGATACCGGAGTTCAAGACGTTCTTGATCTCCGTTGTTGTTGGCAACGTAAATAATTTGATGTTGCATTATAGCCACATGCATGCATGCATGCTGTTTTTTATCTCCTTAGTTACGCGTATGATGACACAGACAAGGCAACTTGCTTCTTTATACAATAAATTCGGATGGATTTTAAAAGGGAGAAATTAGGATTGAAATACGAAATAAAATAAAACAACTTATGCAATACGGAGATCAAGCTTCTTTAAATCCTCAAAGATGTTATAACGCCTCGGCGTTAAACATCTTCTTGGATTTAAAATATCGCTTGATCTCCTAATTACATAATATATATTACAAAATGAGTATTTCAGACTTATTCTTTCCTTCATCAAATGTAAACATAGTTAGAATGTCAATGAAAACTTTATTAACCGGGTAATTTGGTGAAATTTGCAAACTACATACCAAATGTTACATTATTTTGCTTAGTAAAATTATTTTTCTTTGAAAATTATATTAATTATTATATTAATTGTAATACTAAAAATATTGAAGATTTTAAAGATTTTAAATCTTTCTTTGTGGATGCGAGAATGAATATATCATATGTCATATGACAATTCCTAAAATAATAATCAAATAATAATAATCCAGTAAATCCGAAATGATCATTTTGTAAAAAGATGAATTTTTTCTCAAAGAAAGTCGTTTTCAATTCAAAACTTTTTAAATGAAATAGAAATTATTATTTTATTGTTCTTAAGTATCATTAACTATTTAAAAATGACGTACAATTCAAGAGATCCCTTAAATTTTCTGAGTAGTTTACAAATATTTATTTAAATGCTGCTACTATACCCAAAAAGTGTCTGTAAAAATTCAGGTAGCGTGAAATGGCCGAAACTACGCCAGGGGTACTGGTTTCGATGGAATTCTATATACCTGAGTGGTTTAGGTCTTGTACACAACGTTGCCAATGTGTGGAGCCTGCAACGTACCGTACATGATACAAAAAACAACATATACAGGCGGAGGTGACATCGTATTGGCAATTATACAACTAACAGCGACGGCAACGCCAGCGATCTACAGCTGAACTAAAAATTAATTTTGTGAGTATAAGTATGACGTTATCACCTCCAGACAAAAATTTGAATTTAGGCTTCTAACACCATCTATATGCTTATACAGTCGAAAACAGGGCAAAACGTTGTGACCTCCGAAAACGGAGGTCACAACGTTATATATGAGGTGACAACGTATGCTGGGTATCTACTTTGGAGGTGACAAGGTACCCTTTATCAATATATATATATATATATATATATATATATATATATATATATATATATATATATATATATATATATATATATATATATATGTTACATTTTAAGTTTCCGCGGATATTATATGATACTTCACTACTTTTCCGGGTTTCACTCCGCGTATTCACTATTCGTCTACATCGTGTAACCACGCGAAGCAGAAGGAAGTTAGAAGTGACCTGAAGATGGCAAGTGTGATCTTGCCGAAACGTCGTCAACCATTGTCTGGTTCCTCTAG
Source organism: Agrypnus murinus (assembly GCA_929113105.1). Lineage (NCBI taxonomy): Eukaryota > Metazoa > Arthropoda > Insecta > Coleoptera > Elateridae > Agrypnus > Agrypnus murinus. The sequence continues at coordinate 5,650,338 of OV816030.1, read as the reverse complement.
GAGCCGAATAGTGAATACGCGGAGTGAAACCCGGAAAAGTAGTGAAGTAATATATATATATATATATATATATATATATATATATATATATATATATATATATATATATATATATATATTGTATATTCTATATAGTATATTTTGTATATAAAAGTGCGGAAAATGGGTATAATAATAGGATTACACAAAAAAACATAGAGTACGGGTCATTGTTTCCTTTCCATTATGTTTAAAAAAAATTTTCCATGTTTTGCTGTTTTTTCTGAATTTTTAAATGCAGCTTGACGTCATAATATTAATCAGTAGACTGTAAGATAATTAAAAAATATTTATTTTTTCTAATCTCCTTATCTTTTTTGCAAACACCGGTTAAACTATATAAAGAAAATCTTCTTTCTTGTTCAATGTGATGTAGCTGAAAGTGAGTTCGAACCAATACCTAAGTAAGATACATACGTACATCCAGCAAAATGAAATCCTTCATGACTGGACTTTTAATCTTGGCCTCTCTGCAAGCCATAGTTAATGGTAAGAAGCTTTTACTGATTAAATTCTTATGTGTGTTACTTTAATATTAGACTGATTGACTCAACAAATTTTATTGGTTGAAGATTTTTTTCTATGTATTCATTGTCTTCTTTTAGCAGCTGATGTGTGCACCTTTCCTGCCAGTTACGCGAATCCTGGTGGGTTACTACCAGTTTTTCAAGCAAACTGGACTCAATGTAAACCAAGCCGTTGTCAATATGATTGCAGTTGTTTCTACGACTGTCCTAATGGTGGTTTTTGCTGCTGTGATCCAAGTGATATACTAGGATCTCTGTTAGGAAAGTAGGTATATTGTCATATCATAGGAATATTAGATCGAATACATTGAATGTTCGGGGTTCATGATTGTACTGTTATTGTATTTCTTAATTTTATTATGAACAATAAATTTATCCAAAGCATCCGACATACATTTATAAATCTTTATTTCGATAAAATTGAATCAAAGTTGGCCACGAAAAAATCACGTATTACTACTCTGCTTCAATTTGAAATATTTAAATCACTTCATGTTGCATGGTTGCATCTACTCTCTCAAGAGTGCCTTTGCAAATCTGTTGTATACATGTTGTATAACGATTCTGTGTAAAAGCACATCATACGGCTACAAAAAAGAAATTGAAGGGGGTCAAATCGCATGATCTTGGATGCCATATAATGGGTGTAAATAAGTTTATGAGCTTATTGTCAAAATTAAAAGCCTAACATCTCGATACATTATTTTATTTCAAGTGTTAATCATATTATACCAAATGTTGCAGAGTAAACTGGATTTTTATTTTACTTTTGGGCACCGCCTATTAACAAAAACGGATCTGTATGACTTCGTTGATTCAGTGACACAAACTTACAAACTTGAACGTCCCGAAAATGGCAGTTAAGTGTCCCTACTCTTTATTTTGCTTACTGAAAGATTATTTAAGAACCCTAGGTTCTAAAGAGTGACCCGGTAATTACATTGTATCGCTTATTGTTGTTAAGTTCGCTGTCAAGGATAGTTCAAATGAAACCAAGGAAATTTACCTGGTGGTAGTGGTTGATTTATATATGAAAAGAATAAATTTAAGTTTCAGATGATTATTCTTATTACAATCATTAAGAAAAAACGGTTTCTATTTTGTACGGTACCATTGGCATTGTATTCCTTAAGAACTAGAATGCGTTGCGTTCACGTGGCTTAGCTATACCCTGTCCAGCCAACAGAAATAGTTAAGCCACTCCCCCACAAATGTATGTTTGCGTAGACCAATGGCAGCAAAGCCAGTTTCACACGGTACAAATTAATAAAAACAATATTCTCTGTTTTTATAAAAAGTAAAAATTGATAAGGAAAATTATAAAAAAAAACTAATTGTCAGATAAATTTAGTTTCAAAATAATTAAGACGCCGAATTAGTAAACCTGGAAAAATACTCACTTGCAAAAATTTCCTATATATTTTTTCTTTTTAAATAAATGACGTTCATCTTCTTTTAATAAATGATTATTAAAATAATTTAAATATGTTGCTATAAAAAGTAAAAATTGATTAAAAAGTTATAAAACAAAGTAATTATTAGATAACGTAATTAGGCAACTTCTTTTACATATGGGTATCACACGTAGCTCTCGAAACAGTAACGTATTCGCATTCTTGTGATACGGGTTTTAGAAAATCAACCAATAGAAAAGCTCTATTCAAATATACCGCACTTTTGTAGGGCGTGGCTTAACTATTTCTGTTGGCTGGACAGGGTATAGTAATAGTTTTATGTGGTGGTGTCTAAATTAACGCAGTATCACTAATGGTACTTTTAGGAACACTGAGTACGGAAAGGTATAGTTATTGGATGACGAAGTAACGTGATCGAGCTTTGAACCACCAAGTCATAAGCTTAAGTACACCCATTATATGACCTCCAAGATCATGCATTTGACCACTCCGACGACCTGTCTAAGGAATTCAATGTAATCATAATAACAAAAATATTAAATCTTTAAATCATATAACTTCATTGTCGATGCCTAAAACTCGCACCTATCTGAAGAAAGGTGAATATCATAAGATGTTCATTTTAGATCATTTTGCAGCCAAAAGATATCGTTGTGGGACCATTTACCGAACCGGTAGAACCTATCACAAAACTGCATAAATCAAGAAAAATTTTGGTAGGTAAAAAATTTGAAGTCACTGTACTGGAAATATTAAATATTCAAAAAAAATGTAAACATTAAAATCAAACCACTATTTTTTTAATCACCCTGTATGCGCTAGGTTAATTTTAATGGCAGCATTTGAGGTTTTAAGTGAAGCAGAACTTTTTTTTAGAGAGAGACTTTTTTTCGAAAAACCAATAATAAAAACGTTTCCCATCTGGCAAGAGAATCTACGAACACGCTTATATATAGCCTCGATTTTGGATTTAGCTTGATACCCTAGACCAGATGTTTCCAAAGTGCGGTCGGTGGAGATTTTTTTAATTTCTAGGGACCCTCGAGTTGGAAAGTTTGGGAATCACTGTTCTAGAAACATTAATGTGTTTGATGCAAGGAATCCATGGTTGACTGGTGTTAATTATTCTTAGAATTAGAATAAATTCAATAAGCAAAACTTTTATGACAGTTTTTATATATTTTAAATTATTAATTAAACTAATAACATCAACATGCTAGATAACTAAACGATTAATTTTTCTTGTTCTCCAACACTCTCCCTCAAGAAGAATTTAATCAAGAGAAATATCTTCCATAAATCTGTTAATAAATGAGAGAAAAATTTCTCTTGTAAGCGGTTTTGTAAACAAATCTGCTATATTATCTTTTGAAGGGACATACTTGATTGAAACTTCTTCATTCATCACTTTTTCTCTGACAAAATGATAATGCACATCAATATGTTTGCTTCTTTGATGTGTTACAGGATTTTCTGATAAATGAATTGAGGCTTGATTATCACACAGCAGCTGTGGACTAAGTTGTTCACCCAAATCATTTAATAAATATGATATCCAAATAACTTGTCTACAAGATGATGATAGTGCCATGTATTCTGCTTCTGTAGTTGAAACAGCAACACTTTGTTGTTTCTTAGAGGACCAACATACAGCTGCATTTCCATAAAAACCAATCCATCCTGAATATGACTTGCGATCACTTAAACAGCTAGCATACGAAGCATCACTATAGATGCTAATAAGTGATTCATTTGTTCTTTTATAAATGAGTTTCCTATGAATGGTACTCTTCACATATCTGAATACATGACTTACTAGATTACCATGTGTTGTTCCTGGATCTACACAAAACTGAGACAGAACATTAACTGCATAACATAAATCTGGTCTTGTTCCATTAGCTAAGAAAAGCAAGCTTCCAATTTTAGATTGATAAACAGTTTTGTCAATTCTATTTTCATCCGAACGACATTTTTCAGGTTTTGCTCCATTATCCATTGGTGTCGAACATGGTCTACATTCCATCATTTCATATCTATTCAAAATTTTCAAAATATATTGTTCTTGAGAAAGCGTTAAGTAATCTTCGTCCCAAGTTATTTGAAATGATAAAAGATAACTTGGTTTTCCTAACACAGTTACTTCAAAATTTTCTTTTAAAGTATTTTCAATAATTATAACATCATCTTTGGTTGCACCAATAACTAGTAAATCATCTACATATATGGCAACTATTGTATTACCATCTGTAGAGTAAAATACACATGAATCTGCAGTTGATTGTTTCAAGAAAATCGTTTTCAGAATGGAAATAAGTTTATGATTCCATTGACGAGGAGCTTGTTTAAGACCATAAATACTTTTTCTTAAACAACAGGCTCTCCCTGGTTCTGCATTCAGTCCTTCTGGAATTTTCATGAAAACATTGAAGTCTAAATCTCCATTCAAAAATGCAGTTTTTATATCCAATTGTCTAAGAACCATGTTCTTATGTAAAGCATGAGCAAGAAGAATTCTGATAGTCTCAAACCGTACAACAGGTGCAAAAGTCTCATCAAAGTCAATTCCTGGAATCTGACTGAACCCTTGAGCCACAAGTCTTGCTTTGTACCTGACTATCTCTCCCTTATCAGAATATTTCTTTCTAAATATCCATCGACAACCAATAATCTTCTGTTGATTTGATACTTCAACTATATGCCAGACATTATTTTTCTTCATTGATTCTAATTCCGCTTCAATAGCCAGTTTCCAATGTTCATTTTCAGGACATGTTGTTGCTTCTTTATATGACGCTGGTTCATCACTACCTATGTGACAAAATTCTTCACTATATCGGACTGGTGGTCTGCTTACTCGAGTACTTCTTCTTATACAATTGTCTGATAAAATATCAAGATGATTATGTTTTGGTAAAGTTTCCAAATTTGATTCATTTTCTGATATGATGCCATCATTATTTTCTCTCACTTCTGGAGAAATGAAATCTTTTTCTACGATTTTCTTATCTTTTATGTTTTCACAATTATTATTATCATAATTGTTATCTTTATTTTGATTTTTTGAAACAATGGGATTAACAATTATTAAATCTTCATTTTGGGGGATTAATTTGAAATCTCTTGAAACTACCACTCTAGAACCCGTCCAAAATCTGTACCATCCATCTTTTTCTGCGTATCCTACCACAATTGCTTCTATTGCCCTTGGTTTCATTTTACTACCTGTGCCTCTATCATCAACTGATATATGAATGTAAGCTTTTTGACCAAATATTTTGAGATGTCCAATATTTGGTTTAACTCCATAAAACAATTCATATGGTGTTGAATTTGTGAATGAATGCGGAAGTCTATTTTTTACATAAACACTGAAGGCAATTGCTTCTGCCCACAAAGCAGGAGGTGAATCGGAATCTAACATACAAGTACGTGCCATGGTAATTATGGTCCTATTGTATCTCTCAGCTAGACCATTTGTTTCATGAATTCTGGGAATGGAACATTCAAATTTAATTCCTAATGATCTGAAGAAAGCATGCAACGAATTTGACTTATATTCACCACCACCATCAGACTTGAAGACTTTTACACGATTACCAGTTTGACGTTCTATTTTTTTAACAAATTCTTTTACTGCGTTTTCAACGTCGCTTTTGTGTTGTATGAATTTTACTTCAGCGTATCTTGAATACTCATCAATAAAGGAAACATAATAATATTTCCCTCCCAGAGACTTAGTAGCAAATGGCCCAGCTACATCGGAATGAATTTTTTCCAAGATTGTAGAACAAGTGGATCCAGGTTCTCTTGAAATTTTACGCACCATTTTTGATTTTTCACATGCTTGACAGTCAATTGTAATTTGACCATTTGGAATCATTTCAGAATCTAACACACATTTCTTTATTTGAAGAAAAGATTTTATAGGGCTATGTCCCAATTTTCTGTGCCAAGTTACAACATGATTATTTGCATTTTCTAGAACTTGCTTTCTTTCTTGAAAAATATTTTCTTTATTTTCTAGTCGTACCCATCCAACTATGACTCCATTTTTCTTTAACACGATACCATCTCCTCCTTCCATAGTAAATCCTTTTGAACTTAAAGCTGTCCAAGACATTAAAGAACATTTCAGTTGTGGAGCATATAATACATCATGCATTACGATTTTTATCGTTGATTTATCTGGTAATAGCGCATTGAGACACACTTTTCCAATATGAGTTACACAAATTTTTCTATCATTGCCCAATCGAATTAAACCAGAATATGGACGTAAGTAACAGAATGCCTTCTTATTTCCACTCATATGCGAAGTAGCACCAGTGTCAAATATCCATTTTTTGTTGTAGTTACCATTATTCTTTATTGGATAAGCTGTATGCTCTTCAAAATCTTCAGTATTACCCATATAGATAGCATCCTGTCCTTGTTTCTTATTTCGACAATTCTGAAAGGTGTGTCCTTTGAACCAACGACCATTCTTTTTGCAAAAAGAACATTCACGGACAACAAACTTTTTTCTTTGACTACCAACGAAACCTTCATTACTAGTGACAGAGTTCTGCTCTACACATGACAACTCAAGTAATCTTGAGCATATATCATCATACGTCAGATTTGATTTCGTTTTCAAATTGTCTATGACATTTTCTAATTCATCTGGTAATGTTGTAAGAAATAATGAAGCTTTAGCCTTAAATGAACTAGCTAAAGGTCTAAAGGCACCCTCCAAAGAGTCGACTTCTTCATTAGCAGTTTCGGATGTGCGTTCGATTAATCTTTGCCAGAGTTCATTATATTTTGCAATATGATCTGGAATTTCACTTTTTGATACACACTTGAGTCCAACTAAAGACTTTATCAATGAATGTAAAGAATATTCATTTCGTTTGTCAAATAAATTATTCAATGCCTTCCATATGTCACATGCATTTAAGAAACTTGTTATCTGAGTAGCAATTGATGCATCCACATTGAACAAAAGAAATGCTCTAGCTAGAGCATGTCTGTATCTAAAATCTTCACACTCGTCATTATATTTTCGGAACAGTTCCGCATATTTTTCATTTTTTGAATCAACATTGAACTTATTATGCTTCGGATTCTTTTCTTCACCAGTAACAATTTTGTATAAATTATATACATCCATATAAGCAAAGACCATACTTTTCCATGAGTGGAAATTTGATGATCCATGTAGTTTTTCAAATTTCGGAAACTTGTCCATTTCTTATTTTTTTCTATATTTCTGTCTTGAGTTAATCTGGGCTCATAACCTCTTAGAATTAGAATAAATTCAATAAGCAAAACTTTTATGACAGTTTTTATATATTTTAAATTATTAATTAAACTAATAACATCAACATGCTAGATAACTAAACGATTAATTTTTCTTGTTCTCCAACAATTATTTTCAAGAATGATTAAGCAAACGATTATAAACAGGAAGATTAACAAAAATTCTTGAAGGGCTTAATTGAGTGGTTTGGAGTCCACAGAGTCACTTAGCACCTGGGGCGAAAGCCGGAGGCGCTAAGACGATAAAGGGCTCTAAAACACTAATTAAAACCAGAAATGCATTCGTAAGTTTTCCATATATATAGTATATACAACTTACTTAGTAGTACATATACTTACTGTAGTATATATACTAATTACTTAGATAATTTTTATCTCGTAGCCAACCCATTCATATTATAGCATAAATAATGCGATTTTTTAAAATTTCAAGATTTCAAGCAGAGATCTTTCTATAAAGAGTAGCCCTAACGAGTCAATTGTAGGTTTTATTTCTTCCACGATATGTGCACTTGATCTCTGAGAAATATTAGCTGTTTGCATTCAACAGTCGAGACACTGGGAGTCAGTTAAAAATCACGAAAAATCAGTAAAATACACGTATTTTCAGCACCGTGTTATTTTTCGGGGGTTTTGATTGTGTGAATTTATATTCTTCGCACTAAAACTACTATCTTTTAGCTTTGAAATGCCATCTTGAACGTGTAGATATCTTTAATAGAAAGATCTTTACAGATAAAAATATTAAATCATAAAAATGACGATTTTTAAATGCTTTAATTAGGGCAGGCGGGAACTGACGCACGCGAAAATTAAATGATGATGGATTTCCTTCTTTGGAACCCTAAAGAACTCACAAAGTTTGAGCAAAATCTAAAATAGTGGAGCAACAAAAAAGATTTTTTAGACGATTTCCTATGGAATGACTCAATACTATTAAAATGAATTCGTGGAAATTTAAAAAGGGTGAAATAATTATTGGAACTATTTTATAAGTAAGTAGTATTCTAAGAAAGAGTTTAACCTACATTTTTACTTACTAACTACTGTAAAAACGAATTCGCAGAAATTTAAAAAGAGGGACATAATTTTTGGAACTATTTTATAGTAATATTCTATGAAAGAATCTAACCTACATTTTTACATACTAACTACTTTTAAAATGAATTCGTGGTAATTTAAAAAGGTGTAAACTAATTCTTAGAATTATTTTCTAGTAGTATTCTACGAAAGAATTTAACCTACATTTTTACTTAAAAACTACTATTAAAATGAATTCGTGGAAATTTAAAAAGGGTGATAAAATTCTTGGAACGATTTTATAGTAATAGTATTACCTAAAATATAACCCACATTTTACTTACTAACTATAGTGAAGGAGCGTTAGGCAGAAAAAGATCAATTTGTTTGTTTAGAAATAGATAGTGTGCAGTTTAGCCTAATAGATTCTGCACGAATAGGTTGAAAATTAATTTGTTAACTATTATTGTTTAATCTTTTTAATAAATTGCGCTTTAAAACACAATTTCAACTTTTACGAGGATTTCAAAACTGTAGTTACTTGAGTTTCTCTGAAAGTAAGATAAAATTAAAGTTTATAGATTTGTTAACAAAATGTAATTAATTTCAGTTGCATTTGCTTGCTTTTTCGAACGCTATTGAATTTTGTGTATTATTTAATTATTTTATGTAGGTAGTCACGCGGTTACTCGCAGAGAAATTTTTAATGTATGAATAAAATTAACATGAAAAACATGAGTTTTTCCTGTATGAACAAAAGCAATCTCGTCATATATTTACTTGCAATTAATCTTCGGGATTTGAAATCCACTAAAAAAATTTAAGAAAAATTGCAGAGAGACACGATATATACAGTGCGTTCATTTGGAAACTTCCCACCCCAAATAGCTCTTAAACTATATAAAATATCAATTTCAACAAAAACACGTACAGTAGTTTCTCGAGGGGCACATTTGAGTTATATTATCATTAAAATTCTGCATGCACTTAAAAATGTCAAATGATAGTACTACCTTTGTAGTAGCTTATTTTAAAGGGTATAAGAAAGAAAATTGCTAGTGCAAAAAAATTAAACATCAGTTGCTGAGATAAAGGGAAACGTTCTTTACTAATCCTTCTATAATTTGTCTTAAACTATTTAAGATATTAGTATTAGACTGCCAAATCCTTTTTACTCACGTCTTTATTCACAGTCACCTTTATTGTATTACTAGCATAATACCCGTTGAATCAACGGTCCCCTTCTGATCATGTCAGCTATCCACGAAGTAAGAAAACAGATCTAGTTATAAAAGTTATTTTTGCGGATCCCGTAGCTCAAGATGTGCTACTGCATTGGAGTTTCTATTTTCCTTAATAATAATGTCAATCGGATCATAACATGTAACTATAATTTAATATAATCACGTTTGATTCATAATTAGCAATGCCTTTCTTCGTAATTACTACTAAGTCCCAAACTATTTTTGCTCAAATAAATGCTATAAAAACACATAAGTTGGCATTTTTTCAAAATAACTTTAAACGAAAGATAGGCGTGTTCAAAGAGAATACATAATATAGTTATTTTAATTATATACCTATGTAGTTTATTATTAATATATCATGTACTTTATATAGCATAATATTCGTTGAAAAATCAACGGCGTGTGGAGGCACTGCATATACAAACGCGCCAGTCGCTGGCAATCATGCGTGCCCCCATTACCTTTGTAGTTTTTGTAAGGCCAGTTTTTGTCAAAACCGGTGAATCTCGAGAACCACTGAATAGATTTTGATGCCGTTTTCACCATTTGATAGCTTATTTCTTAGCAAAGGTTTTTATTTATACAGACTACTGAGAGGATTTTTGATGAGTGCAGTAATAAGCAAAGTATGAAATACATACTTAAGGGGATATTCACGTTAGGAAACAATGAATAACTTATGATAAATTTCCTGAGCTCAGTTTTCAACCAATTAATTTGAAATTTTGAAGAAACATGTTTTAATGCCTTCTCTGTCGAATGGTTGTTTTAGATTTTTTAAAAAAGCATTGAAAAACGAAAAAAAAATATTAATAAATAAAAAATGGAAAATGTAAAACAACCATTAGCTTCGAAATCACTTTTTCAAGAGAAAGTGAAGAATCAACTTTTTCAAAATTGTAGAAAATAACTGAGTATTTTTTAGATCAAAGTCTAAAATTTTAAGATCGGAGGCGTCTACACCTCAAACTGTTTAACTCCACCCCCGTTGTGTGCACGTGCACTACAGATTACGGTTCCAGCTTCGGTGATTTCTCGGAAGCAGGGTTCGCTCATTAGTAGTTGGTTTGCGTGGGTGTAGTGTATATACTTGTGAATACCTCTACTAAATATAAACAACTACACAAACATATTTGATAGTTATTTATATCAATTATTGTGGGACATTAAATATACTGATAAAATGCCAACAAAAAGGAAATACACACCCAGTCCAAAAAAGCGTTACAAAAGGTATGGCACATTCACGTTTAGACATTTCTATTAGGTATATAAGTACCCTAATAATGTTAATTTAAAATAAGGTTATCGGAGTTGGGTACTGCAGCCAGAAAAAGACCGAGAACTGAACAAATTAATAATACTCCCCACGTCGAAGAAGCTTCTGCTCATTCTGAAACTAGTAACAATATGGAATATTCTCCAATCACTTCGGCGTATGTACCATATTTTTTGTAAAATAGAATTTACGTATTTTAAGAGTTCAATTTTCTTTAGAATACAAACTGAATCATCGTCAAGCATATATCGAGAAGATAGTGAAAGTCTTCAGTTCAGCTCAGCGACTACCGACCATGTAATTCCTGATTCACATAGGTATATTTATTTGACTAGAATAATGTATATAAAAAAAAAATTGAACAATAAGTTGTAGGCCTTCAACATCTAAAGAAGTTGATGGTGCAGTAACGGTAGCCAAAACCATTCAGATTGAAAAAAGAAATGTTGAGTCAATCCCTGAGGGGAGGAGAATAGTTGATATAAAACACTTTTTTCAAAATATTAAACAGCTCGATGACCATAAACCTTTTGACTGCCATTTTTCCAACATGAAATTAATTCGTGAGATAAGGAAGGGTGTGATAAGTTCATTTATCTTCAAGTGTGATATGTGCAATATAGAAAAGCGAGTGTCGACAGAGCCTTCTTCAGATGAAAGTGTAACAACTATGGATGCAAACGGTGCATCCGTAGTAGCCACAATATCTACTGGATGTGGGCATTCACAACTTTCACAACAGCATGCCATTTTAAATATCCCTTCGTTGACCACACGCAGTATTCCAAATATCATGAACGGGTTTCCCAAACCATTTTGGAAACTGCATGGGCTGCAATAGAAGAAGCTGGGCAGGAAGAGCTGCGTTTAGCTAGAGAAGTTGGGGATGTGGATGCACAAAATAATGGTCTCATAACAGTGATAGCCGATGGGGGTTGGTCGAAGAGATCGTATAAGGTTAACTATGATGCATCTTCTGGACTAGTAAATTGCATAGAAAAATATGATTTCAAAATTAGTAATATATATGAATTAACATTTTAGGCATGCATCATTGGGGCTAAAACTGGAAAACTATTGTTTGTGGCCTCCAGAAACAAGTACTGCGCCATATGTGCTCGAGCTGAGACGAAAAATGTTACAGCAGCAGAGCATCGGTGTTACAAAAACTGGAAAGGCACTTCAACTGGAATGGAATCAGACATAGTCCTAGAGGGTTTCAAGTCCAGCATTGAGATGCATAAGTTGAAGTATGTTAAGTTAGTTGGGGATGGGGACAGTAGTGTCTATAAGAAGCTTTGCACCGAGAGACCATATGGTGGTAATGTTCACATTAGCAAAGTAGAATGCACTAACCACCTCCTGCGAAACTACTGTTCTAAATTCCGCGAGCTGTGCATCAAAAGGAAAAGTAGCGCCAATCAAATTGTTCCTCCGCAGCACAGAGCAATTTTGAAATCAAATATTCATAGGTTGAGAATTGGAATAAAGAAGGCATTATTGTATCGACGTAAAGAAGACGTTACGCTTGAGGAACAAATTGCTAGGTTAAAAGCCGATATTTCCAATTGCCCTCGTCACGTATTTGGACATCACCAAGAATGTGATGCATATTTTTGTACGGGCAGAAAGGAGGGTGAAATAAATTCGGTATTAGATTTTCAACAATGTGGGCTAATGGATGATATACTGTCTTGTGGTAATAGACTACAACAAAATGCATTCAGTTTGTTGCTGAATATGAACAACAACGCTGCCGAATGCTATAATTCTGTTGTGGCAAAATTCATTGGAGGCAAACGAATCAATTTTGGCATCAAGAATAGCTACGATATAAGGTGTCGAGCAGCGGCGCTTCAGTTCAACAAACACGAAAATTATATATCCACAATTCATAGAACAATGACTACCAAAAGCCCAGGAAAATACACCAAGTTATATATTGAAAAGATGAAACGAAAACGAATATATAACAAAGCACGAAAACAACTTTTTCCGATTATTCCAAAAAAAAGAGTGTAACTTCTAATGCCGATGCTGATTATGGAGCAGTTGAGGAATTAAGTCCAATTACAATGGAACAGAAGAAAGAGGAACTGTTGTGCCTAATCGCTACTTCCAATGTCCAAGAATTGGAAACGAAAACCAGAGGACAGTGCAGCAATCCTTTGTGGAAGAGCGAACGCATGTACAGGATTACAGATTCTAATTTTGGAGCAGTCTCTAAACTAAGGACGACCACGGATCCAAAGAACTTGGCAAAACGAATTTTGAACTCTAGGTTTACCGGATCGTCGGCTACCAGATGGGATGTGGATCATGAACCCATTGCAAGACAGAGATTTAAAGATCACGTTGGCATTTCTGATGAAATAAGCGAATGTGGCCTTTATGTAGATCCGAAACTTCCACATTTAGGGGCCAGTCCAGATGGTCGTTTACCTGGAGGAGATGTTGTGGAAATAAAATGTCCTTATTCTAGTAGACACGTATCGCCAGAAGACGGTGTTGCCCAAAAGAAAATTAAGTTTATGGCAAAATCTACGGATGGCACCTATAAGCTGAAAAAGCAAGATCAATATTATAATCAAGTACAGGGCCAATTAGTGATCACCGGTGCCGCCTTTTGCTATTTCGTTGTGTGGACACCTTTTGGAATTATAGTTGATAAAGTAGGTTATTATTATTTAATCTTATATACATTATAAAGGACTTGAATACCTAAATGTTCATATTATTTCAGATTGCACAAGATAAAGAATGTTGGAATGCCATGGTGCCAAAATTGAATTTTATTATGAAACGATGATACCGGAAATAATAAAAAATAATTTTTAATTTTTTATATTGGTAGGTACTTACTTATGTACATATTTAGTTTTTAAGTCATTTCATTTTATAATATTTAATAGTTAATTATAAGTAGCGATTATTATTCTTTTTTCGCGCTGTCATAATCGAAAGTGCCGTTTATGTGTTCGACGACCTATGTCTATACATGGAAAAAGATCTAGATCTGCAAAACATCAAATGCGTTTTAAAAATAGACTAGTCTAGCAAAATCAATTACCCTTTAAAGATGACTGTATATCCGGTGTGATATCTGAAAATATTATGATTTACTTATTGTAAATGCATGTTGAATTGTTCATCATTCACTTGGTCCACGTTGGTATCACTAAGCGCGGGCTGTTTGAAATTTCCATTAGAAGGTCGATAGATTTATTTTATGGTTATGACAAATTAATCTTTGAATTTGTGTTTTCAAAATTGCCATTTGAACCTACTCCTGCTCAAAATGACCCACGCATGCGCATCTGTATTTAACTCAAGTTGTGTTTATAGTTTTTGACTTTTTGCATAGATTTTTTGTGCAATTTGGTGAAATTAGGCATGTGGAGTCTACAGCTTCCGTGTTATAAAGAAATTGAAAGTTTTATACTGCAACAAAATTATGAATTTCCAAACTAATTATTAACGATTCAGGCAGCAAAGTTATCTAATAATGGTAATCTGCGTCAAGCTTATCTGAAAGACAAAAAAACAAGATTTCTTATTTCTTATTTTGTTTACACACACCGTAACATCAACTGAACTACATAACTTGTGGAATTACATGTTCCGGCAGGAGCAGATTCACTTTGATCTTGGTTACTTTGACCTAGTTCATTTTAAGTATCAACTGGAAAGCACTTTAAAAAACATAGTGATCTGAATGTAAAAGCCGCTTTACACTATTCGATTTCTCCTTCGATTTTTCAATTCGATTTTTGTTTCTATAGCAAATGATTGTTGACAACAATTAATCTCCAGAGTTACAAAAAATCTTACACAAAATCGAAACATAAATCGAATAGTGTAAACCGGCTTTAATACCAACATATTCGGATATAAAAATAAAATCGATTTAAAAAATTCAAATTCAAAAAACTGAATAAAAACAGCACAAAAAATGTTGTATGCAACTCTCGCCGAAAGTGTATAGCATAACTCACTCACATTCACGTTCGTTATGATATGCATCTCTTTCTTGTTACATAAATACCTATTAATAGAAATGTAAAGTTTTATTGAATATAGCTAACAAATAAAAATTATAAACTTTTATTTTGTAGTTTTTTTTCATATGGCACAATAGGGAGAAGAAGTGCATACGTCATACCGTGCCTGACGTCATAATTCTTTCCTCGCAACGCGCATGTTCGCATCGCTCTACTTCGCTGTAAACCGTTTGTTTGACAGTTTTGACACTGTTGACAGTTGGAAGAGAAAACGTGACGCTACTTTGTGAGGTTAAAATAATAGATAGGTACTATCACAAATAAAATATTGAAACAACAATGGGTGAAAGCCATTGGGTAAGTGTTTTTATAGCTTGTAAACATCCTTTTTAACACTATCAATAATCAGAAATGAAAATATAATGTGCCTTATTGAAGTACATGCGCGTTTTGAGGAAAGAATTATGACGTCAGGCACGGTATGACGTATGCACTTCTTCTCCCTATTGTCGCCTCATAGCTACCGTGTCTGTTTTTGCTAAACTGCCGGGCGCCACAAAGAGCTGGTTCTAAGAACTTTAGGAAACTAAGAAATGTGAAGCTTTGCGATACCGCTCCACGTTGACTAGATTGACATATGCCAACTTTACTCATGGCCAATCTCGTTCACGCCTGAGGTTGTAAATTATCCCCCAACATTTTAATGACACACCCCCGAAAAATCACACTTGCCAGTTGTTTCCTAGCGTGAATATCCCCTTAAAATAATTAGCTCTAACAGAGGCAAAACGCATTACGCTGCGAAACTGGTAACAGATAAGCCAAACTATAAGCGAACGAATTGTAGCCCTTAAAAAGATCTACAAAAAATTCCGGGATGGCATATACGTATCTCTTACAGATTACTCACAATCAAGATTTTTATAATAGTTATATTGCGGAAAACTATTGTCCCCTTGGAATGTTGCCTTACTCCGCCGCTGGATAAAATGCCGGTAATTTTTGTATTTTTTTATCTTCATAATTGCTTTAAGTATAATCTGTGAAAATTTGAAGTTTACGCCATTCAAGAGATATAGCCATAATGATTTTTTAAGAAACGCCCCCCCCCTTCGACCCCCCGGGTTTTTTAGGATTAAGAATATACTATGCACCCCTTTGGGGCAAGGCCCACCTACCTGTAAAATCCAGCTTCCTAAGTCTTCTAGTTTTCGAGATATTTTTCGGTGGACATCGGACACCGGACATCGAAACTGGCTATTATTATATAGGAGATTGTATTCTACCAAAACTGTTAACAATCTTGGTTGCGAGATACCTTATTTGAAAGGGTATAAACAATACATTTTTTCATGGAAAATTTTAATAATAAAAATTAAAATAAAGGTGACTGTGAAGGGATGAGTTAGAAATATTTGATAACCGTCTGGTGTTGATATCTCAAATAGTTTAAGAGATGTTAAAAGGGGGGTTGTTAAAAAACTTTTCCCTTTATATCAGCAACCCATGGCCTGATTTCAATTTTATTTTAAAATGTGCTACAAATATGCAATCGTCATTTGACATTTTTAAGTTGGGGTTGCTGGGGATAAGGGGGTGGGATGCAAGAACTTGACTACTATACAACATTTAAATGTCCTAATGTTAAATGTTGAAAAATCAATCGACCTGTTTTTGCCGCAATTGTTATTTTGTACAGTTTAAGAAATACTTGAGATGGGAAATTTTCAAATAAACACACTGTATATTTCAATCAATGGTTACTATGCTATGCCCACCTAGCCTGCAAATATTGTTAATGCATGTAAAAGATATTATAAATAGATGTATTCTTTCTATAGGAGGGTTATCGGAAGAAACTCAGGAATCCCGAAATAAAGATTATCGCCAGTATCGACAAAAGTTTGCCCGAAGAATTTCTTCGGTATTCTTCTTCCCCATCTGTTAGAATTAAATAAAGTTATCTCGTTTCTTGTTGATTTTAATCAGAACACGTCAGAACTTAGTTAGCGATATATCTTCAATAATGCCATGTGAATAAGGCCCTGTGTCTTTAGTTGCTTAATTATCATACTTACGATCTTCAATCCCCACTCCACCTTTTTGGCAATCTCTATTAAACAATCGTATGCCAGTCACAAGCTCAGTTAATTCAACAATTTGTAATTCCTTATTCGAAGATGTCTGCGTCATGAACTCCTTCAAATCATTTTCCAAAAATATACTCTTTAACGCCGCTTCTGCTTCTCTATACACCTAACGGATATTAAATCTTAAAAACGATTTTAACAACATCCTGACGATATTACGTACCGTTTTAATTGTAGGGTTGCCCATGCCTGAATATAAAGTTATCAAATACACCATCTTTTTGAACATTTTATCCATTTCTTCCTTGTCTTCGGTATGAGTTTCTAAAATTTCCGCTTCTAACGGTGATAATCGCTCTTTTAAATCCGTTCTGTTCTTCACAACCAGGCTATCTAAATTATCGAAATGGGTCATGAAATAAAATTGCATTTTTAAGGTTATGAACGACGGGCTTGATTGGTTTTCGAATATTTGCAGGCAGTGTTTGACGAAAAATATTACGTCGTTTCGATCTGGTAAGGTACCGGGCGTGATACCCCATGTCGGGTCCAACACTAATAATTTTACCTTAAATATGAAAGTAAGCGTTAGTTGCTGTTTGATATAAAAATTAATTGGTTGTTACTTACAAAATATATTACAAGATTATCCGTAACATTTATCGCTTTATTTGTACATTCCCGCATGAGTTCTTGTATGACATTTTTAATTGTGCTGTCTAATTCCGTTCCTGAATGTTGACTTTGCATCGTCGTAGGATCTTTTAGTAGATTTCAAACGAAGTTTGATCAATAAAGTTGGAGAATTTGCTAGATAATGAACGGTCCTAATATGTGTCAGGAGTTATTAGGTAGATGACAGCTATACGTAATTCTGTACCTTTTAATTTACCACAGTTCTTTATACTTGGCCATGGATTTTTCATTAAAGCTTTATGATTTCTGTACACTGTTAAAATTTCAGTTAAAAAAATTACTTTTAACGAATAAGTAAGTACTTTAATATTATTAATACCGGAAACTCCATATACTTTACCATATGTAAATAAGCGACTATAGGCGACTAATGTACCTGTATATAATCAGCCACAAGTAGAGACAACCTGCTTAGCTATCATATATTTTTGAACCAAACTTTTGTCATCATTCATGGCCATCCTTGCAACAAATCAAAGATTAGAGAGAGTTGAGGAGGATACACCGAAATGTAAAAATGTAGAGAATGACATGAAACTTAAACCTCGAGTTCTTTGACACTTATTCTATTTGGTGGCTTTTTTTATATAATTTTTGTGTGTACCATTACCGAGAAAATGGAAAATAAAATCTAGAATTTAACATGGGCTCTTATGGAGACTAACTAACTTCTAGCAGTTTTCACTAAAAATTCTGATGAAGAAATGTAGAGAATCTAATAAAAAAAACTAAAAAGACATACTTTCATATTCGAAGAACAATTCTGCCCAATATTTTTGAAATCGTTTGTCTAGGTAATGCACAATAATAATTTGAAGTAAACAAAACAAGAATGTTTCACGACATATGTGGAAAGACAATAAATAACAACTGAATGATGACATAATGACTATTATAATATTCTATATTTTATTGTATTAACTAATAATTATATAATTTTATTAATCAAATTATATCGAACAATATATTCATGTGAGCAGTGCGTACTCTTATACATACAACTTATTTTGCGTGAAAATAGTGTTTTCTTACTGTATGTGTTTTTCAGTTCAGTCACTTTGCAAAAATCAGCCGATACAAAAGGAAAAGCCACAGACAGCTTGTATTTACAGAAGAAACTTTACCGGATATAAATGTTGGGGTATTCCATAAATGGATATGGATTATGGAACATAGAGAAATACAGTGATAGAAGAAATAAGAGATGAAGCTGAAAATGAGATCATGGAATCAGAAGAACTAAGGTGGGATGAAAAGTAAATTGAAATGAAGAGAACCAAGTTGGAAGTAATGAAGGCGAAAAAGACAGAGAACCTGAAGTTGATGTAGCCAATGATGAGAGTCAAGGAGCTGAAGGATGTAATAATGATGTAGACAAAGACGTGAATACAAATGATAAAGATGAAGAATGCGAGAATAACTCAACTACAGATGATAAACAGGGAGATGCTGATAAGAATTTAGAAAGCAAGAAAAATCTACATTCGAGAAAAGGAAAAATAAAGGTGTCGAATACAATTATTTATTAATTAATAGCAGGGTTGCCAGATTTGTTTTAGAATCTTGCGGGGCACTTAAAAACTTAATATTAAAATTCATAATTTTTCGCTTGAATTCAATTCGTAATGCTTCAATCAATAGGCGTTTCCGAAAATTCTATGGATATATACATATGTACCTTATTAGGTACATACCGATGCACCGAAAACGTTCGAAAAACGCTCTATTGGCATTCAAGAATTATCCGGTGTACCCGTTTCGTCTACTGGGTTCATAATTCGTGGATCGAAATCTATTGTCGGTAACTAAAAGTGTCCCGGTAAACATAACATAAAATTGGGATTGTTTCATAGGTGTGCGTTTTTTTAAATCTTTTTCATTATTTATAAGGGATTTACCAGGTTAGGGTATGATTTCAAAAATGGATTATCTACCAAATGATTGGTCTTTAATTAGTCCAAAATTATGGCACGGTTTTTCGTTTTTAATTAGCGACATTATTCATAGGGTAAGTTACCAATATAGGGGGTGATTTAAAAAAAATGAGTTATCTGTCGATCTGAAATATGGTTCCATATATCACGGGACAACCCCACAGGCACCAAGACGTTTGGCAACCCTGATTATTTATTCGATATACAAACCTTTCTGAATCCAGGTAAACCAATAATACTGGGTTGTAGAGAATAACTCAGAGAACATCAAACGTGCTAATTTCTAGCTTAAAATAACCGATATAAATAATGAAGTTGGCTACGTATTAAATTTATTTGTAGTTGTCAAGTTGGTCACACTGACTGACGAAATGTGACGTCATAATGCATGGAAATCATGCACTAGGAGGTAATCGGCGTTAACTTTACGATTCTTTCGTAAAACAATAGTAATTATCAGCATATTCCTGTGATAATAGAAAATATCTGCACAGGTCGATGACCCTTGGGGTAGCTCTAATGGTTCGCGGTAAAGCATGCATTTAATAATTTGAAGGGAATCTGAGTTAGGTTAGAAGTTAGCTTAGAAGTTACGTCATAGCATGGCCGGACTTTCTGACAGCTGGTTCCACATTTCATAGTTTTTGCATGTTTTTCCGATTTTCTTTGAAGATTTCCTTACTATAACCATTTTCCGGCTAAATTTAGTGTGTCTCAAGTCGCTCAACGCACCTTTGGTAAGTGTATCTTTTTTAAAAGCATGTTAGATAGGGATCTGGATATCGAATAATACTTTCAGGAATTTTATTACAAGCTCTTAAAAAATATACTAATTTTAGTACGACCCTGCAAGACATAACTGCAAATATTTAAGTACATGCCTCTACATTATTATAATCCTTAAATTATTAAGTACAAGCATTGTGTTTTCATTCATGTGTCTCGGTATTCGGCGTAATTCGGCGAGACTGCCAGCGCTACCTAGCGCTGGATGACCCAAACCCTATTGAACTACGCAATGTAAGAGAGGTGAGGATCCGAGCTTGAATTCTTTTTTCGTATTTCAACAAAAGCAACAAGTTACTAAAGCTTACCCATTAGGGTAAGCAGTTGGCACCTAGTAATACATTAATACCATCATTTCGTATTGTTTCTTGTTTCTAGTCTTATTTGATGAAACTCTATAATCATGAAATACATACAACTGATTAACTAAAAGTATATGCTGAATAAATTATATGAATTTTATTTATAACAAAAACTTTTATAAATTATGTTACATACGAGTACTATATTAAAGAGATAATTTTAAAATGATACTGAATGTCTTGAAAGGCTCCGTAATTTATTACATCTGGCAATACTGCAAGATTTATGTACGTCATAAGATGCAGTTCCTTGTTGTTAAAGCCTACATTCAATAAACACCACTGTTTTCTATCCTTGTCCCTCCTACACACACATATCATGCTTACTATACTAACTACATTCTTAGTTGCATTCAATCGTATAGAGAGGCCTCTGGCAGCTGTACAATTTAATTTTATTTGGTCAGCGGAACTCTAGCCTGGCAGGAAATGTAGTGCGAGCTCAACCTGAAACGTTGTTATTGCAGTGTTGTGTTGTACGGCTGGTGGTGATGGGGGTCTGTTTGTCTTTACTAGTGAATAATAATGTAGTGTAAGCATTATAGACTTATTGTATGTATGACGAAAATGGCGGATGTTTACTATGTGTGTTTTTTGGGATTATTAAGTGTAGTATTTATTAGTCACGAAGAACTTTTATTTCCAGCAGTAAGAGGTAAGTGCATAGTATAAATAAATTTACAAGTTTAGCCCCTGCCCTTGTTTTTCTCTCTTTTTTTTCTATCCTCGTTCGTCATTTGTCAGGTCTCGTAGCAGTCTGGACGAATGTCGAAGATTTTTAGCATCCAGGCACGACCCATTTGTTTATTTTTTTAAACAAAAGATTGATAAAATCTCTAGATTATTTTTTACTGCTGTGAGTAATTTTGGAAGTTCTTTAGGGCGTAACCTAGAGCTTATTTTGCACATGTATGGGTACGTGTTGCATAAATAATAATTAACATTATTCGCTGCTTTATTTATTTAAATGTATTTGGAATCGGATGCGTGATGATTCATTTAATAAACATATTAACGCGTTTATGTATTCAAGGTGCAAGGTAGGTAGGCTATGGAATGATTTCTTAAGGTAGTATGCAAAGTAGGTAATGGAATATTTAATATTTCGAGATCGTTTGTTATTTTTCAAGTATTAACAACATACCACAATCTTAGATAACCAAGTCAGAATATAATAAAAACGTAATCTTTTGTTTGGTTTGGGATCATATTGTTTCAATCCAGATCCGTATTCAGTTCCGTGTGAAAGTTGTAATAGGAGTCCTTGTTTTCTTTTTTAGAATCGATCTGTTTATTCTTGGTCTTGTTATTTTTAGGAGGATCATTTATTTTGCAAGAAGGAAGATAGTGATTTTTCAAGAACGTTCGCAAAATTTATTAACATTTTTTTCTCCTCTCTCCTTTTAGAAATATTGCCCAATCTCATGGCTAATTAGAAAATGTTAAAAAAAAAGTACTAATCGACATTTTTCGAGGCGTATAAACGTATTAATCGTTGGTAGGTATGTATGTCCTGCGATTAAGTAATATGTACACGAATTAATATTGAGTAATAAATAATAAATGTCTGTGATTTAATATTTAAAAAAATGTAGGACAGACGAATTGCATGTGCATTTGCATATAGTATACCGTATTACGGTGTGTCCTAGAAACAGTTCAAAATCGCTTTCGGAAAAGTTTTAAGAAAGCTTAAAATGATTTAAAAAGTATCTAGTCAGTTATACAAAAAATGACTCATTTTTGCAGTTTACAATTTTAAGATAAATCTCAAATTGACGCAAGTGTTATTCAGCTACTAACCTAACCCAGGCCAATGAAAAATGTTACGAGCAAGTAACTTTTTTTTTACTAATTGACATTTGATTATTGACTATTAATAGACATGCACTTCTCATTTATTTGTTTTATAAAGCTTTATGTAATCCGCGAAATTAATGCAAGCTAAAGCTAACGCTGAAAATTGCCGAAAATTAATTGCAATAAGTTATAATAGAAGGACCAGGGAGAACCACTTCTTTGTACATTTACAGATTTTGACCTGGGCAGTGTTTAAATCGTTGACATCTAGAGGTCATCAAAGATCAAGTACATTAAATTACAAAATTTCATTTCAAACTTTGCAGACCTTATACAGCCTGATCTCTTGAATAATAACTAAATTACCCTTAAACCGACCTGGTAAGGTCGTTCGACTCTTAAATGCTAATATAAGTCGAGTCAGGAAACAGTCCAAAGTGACATATGGGCTGGGAAAGTTCGGGGTGGGAGGCAAAGAAACTATCTGATTATTAAGGGTAATAATCTAAACATTGTCCAGGACTTTTGGATGTTGTACAGGACATCACGTTCTACACATGTACATAGTTTGAAGCAATTCTACTAAATCCCATATTTTAATGTACTTGGGTCTTTGACGACATTTGGAGGTCAAACGATCCGACGGGTCGCATTGAGAGTATTTGAAACATTGATCAGGAGATCAAATTCTACATTTTTGCAAACTTTAATGTTGTACTTTATTTGGATGACCTCTGGAGGTCAAACGACCTATATCGGATCGTTTTGAGGATAATTTAAACATTGTTCTATAGTATACTATGTAGTACATAGTTTGAAGCAATTCTACTAAATCCCATTTTTTAATGTACTGATATTTCATGACCTCTGGAGGTCAAGCGATCTATCGGATCGCTTTGATGATAATTTAAACATTGTTCAGGAGGTCAAATTCTACATTTGTACAAAATTGAAAGCAATTTTACTAAAACTTATAATTAATATAGTTGATTTTTGATGACCTCTGGAGGTCAATTGTCCCATCGAATCGTGTTTAGTATATTTTAGTTAAACATTATTCAGACAATGAAGTTGTACAAAGTTTGTACCAATACTATTAAATCGTATATTTTAATTTAGTTGATCTTTGCTAACCTCTGGAGGTCAAATGATCTTTCAGATCGTTTTCATGACAATTGAGACGTTGTTCAAGAGGAATAATTCTACGTTATTATGAACTTTAAAGCAATTTTACTAAATCTTATATTTTAATGTAGTTAATCTTAAATGACCTCTGGAGGTCAATCGTTCCATCAGATAGTGTTTAATCATTGTTCATGCCGTTAAGTTCTGCAAAGTTTATATCAATACACAGCCTTGGCAGTGTATTGTCTAGCGTGCTGGACTTGCACCCAAGCGGACCGGTTCGACTCCTGGTACCGGCAGATCTGGTTAAGGTTTTCTGCAGTTTTTCCTTGGCTCTGACACAAATGTGGGATTTACGCTGTTCTATCTGTAAGTCGGCTGCAGCCGCACGTTGGGCAGCCGCACCCTCCCTCCCTCACAAGCTTCATAGCTTTTAGGGCCTGGTTTCCAGGTTATGGGTTGTAACAGTTATAATTATTATTAATACTAGTAAATCGTATATTTTAATTATTTATTTTATTTATTATTTAGCGCATGGGTAGTATCACAATTACAAATTATTTAGGACACATAAATACAGTAAAACTATACATCGATATCTAGGTTTCTTAGCTATTCGATTGCATCCGGGTGGCATTGCGCGAAGTCTGCGGGATCTCCAGGGTAGGCACGATTTGGGCAATCTAAAACAATGTGGCGAACAGTTTGCCTTTCGATTCCACAGTCACACTCTGGGGATTCTGCTCTTCCCCAGGTATATAGGGAGTCCGCACATTTCCCATGGCCAGTTCGTACTCTATGTAGTTTCGAACATATTTGTGTTGGTAGGTTGTGACCATTGAAATCTTGGGTTAGATCGGTTATTTGGATATAATCATGCTATGTAGTTTCTGACCATGCATCCGACCATCTGCTTGTTAAAGTAAAGTTCTGAAGTAGCTCTTTTGCCTGTCTAATAGGAGGATGTCTGGACTTGAGTAAGTTCTGTTCCATTGTGAGGCATTGCATGTCTTGGTGTATTGGCGAAGTTTCGTTAGCCATAATTTTTCTGTATTCTCTGACAAGAGCTGCCGTTCGGCGTATCTCAGGTGGAGCGATGTTACTGAGCACTGGCAGCCAGCGGCTTGGAGTCGATCGAATGGTTCAAGTTATCAGTCTCATCGTCTGATTAAGTTGTGTATTGATACTTTTTGTGTGTGCACTATTAGTCCACACAGGTGCGCAATACTCCGCAACCGAGTAGACTAAGGCGAGAGCTGCTGTTCGGAGGGTCGTTGCGTCGGCACCCCATGTTGTTCCTGCTAGCTTCGAGATGATGTTATTGCGTGTTAATTTTCCAGAAACATTCGTAAGATGTTGTTTAAATGTCAGTTATCGGTCGAGAGTTACACCAAGATATTTAGGGTTTCTGTTGTAGTTGAGAGTCCTTCCATCCAGCTCTACTCTCAAGGTGTCGTGCGCATTCTGATTTGATAGAGGAAAGCAACACACAAGTGTTAATCTCAAGTTTGTAAATCGATCGGAATATCCGCCTTTGGAATCTCTAAAGTAGGTCACTCTAAAAAAAAACTAAGCAATTGTTCACAAAAATCCTTTGTTTAAAAGAACTTCGCTTTAAATTCTCCACAATTAACTTGCAAATTCTTTTAAATTCCATGTAAATTATAAACATGCAAGGTGTGTATTTTGCAATATTTATGGGATTAGAATCTCCAAAGTAGGTCACTGTAAACAACAAAACAGCTGTTCACAAAAAAGAGCTTCCTTTAAATTCTCCCACAATTTCTTATAATTCTTTCAAATTTCCGTAGAATTCTTTTCTATTTATCTAAAATCCCCACAGTAACTCGTAAATTCCTTTAAATTTCATGCAGAATTATAATCATGCAAGGCTAAAGGGACGTATCGTTCATGGTGCGTATGTATTATCATCTCCGCATACAATTAAATATTTATTGGATTGGAATCTCCAAAGTAGGTCACTGTAAAAACAAAGGGCACAGGCATTCCTCGTTTAGAAGAGCTTGCTTAAAATTCGCCTATAATTTCTTATAATCCTTTAAAATTTCTGTAGAATTCCTCTTTATTTCTGTAAATTCCTCGCAATAATTTGTAAATTCCTTTAAATTCCATGCATAATTATAATCATGCAAGGCTAAAGGGACGTATCGTTTAGTCTGTGTATGTTTTATTATCTCCACATAGAATTGAATATTGGATTGGAATCTTCGCCATTGGTATCTCCAAAGTAGGTCAGTGTGAAAAACTCACAGACATTCCTTGTTTAGAAGAGCTGCTTAAAATCTGCCTATAATTTCTTATAATGCTTTAAAATTTTCGTAGAATTCCTTTCTATTTCTGTAAATTCCTCACAACAATTTGTAAATTCCTTCAAATTCCATGCATAATTATAATCATGCAAGGCTAAAAGGATGTATCGTTCAGGCTGCGTACCGATCATCTTCGTATAGAATGCAATATTTATTGGATTGGAATTTTCGTCGTTGGAATTTCACAAGTAGGTCACTATAAAAAACAAAGGTTACAGACATTCCTCGTTTCGAACGGCTTGCTTAAAATCTGCCTATAATTTTTTATAATTCTTTAAAATTTCCGTAGAATTCCTTTCTATTTCTGTAAATTCTTCACAATAATTTGTAAATTTCTTTAAATTCTATGCATAATTATAATTGTGCAAGGCTAAAGGCGTGTATCGTTGAAGCTGCGTACGTATCATCATCTCCGTATAGAATGCAATTTTATTGGGTTGGGGTTTCCAAAGTAGGTTTAGAAACGTAGCTTGCTTTAAATTTTCTCACAATTTCTTATAATTCTTTCAAATTTCCGTAGAATTTACTTCTATCTCTGTAAATTCCTCGCAATAACTGCTAAATTCCTTGAAATTCCATGCATAATTATAATCATACAAGGTTAAAGGGATGTACCCAAAGCAGCTGTTTACAAGAGTTTCTTATTCATATATAGTATATATTAAATTCTTGTACAATTTCTTAGGATTCTTTCAGATTTCCGTAGAATTATTTTCTATTTCTCTAAATTCTCTACAATAACATGTAAATTCCTGAAAGATTTTAAAATTCCATACATAATTATTTCATTCAGGTCATAAATATTGTATTGCGAGAAGTCAACCACTCTTCCAAAAAATGTACATGTATTGCCGAAATCCAAGATTTCCTAGCAATCTCTATGATTTTCGAGGATTGCCTTCGCAATCTCTGATTTCCAAGGATTGCTTTCACAATCTCTACGATTTCCAAGGATTGCTTTCGCAATGCCTATGATTTCCGAGGAATGCTGGATGATTTCTAGAATGTGATTGCTTCTTCATTGAGGTGCTAATGTTTGAAAAGTAATTTTCAATGTGATTGCTAAAGATTAGAACTAAATCGATAGTATTTGTACTCGTTGTTTTTTACAAGAACAGTACTATTAATCAATATGTGTTTGTTAGGTAAATTCATTTATAAAGATATTATGAAGGACATTACTTCACACTTCACAAATAAATGCTTCATTTAGGAACTATGAACTATGTACGATTATTAATTTTAAGTATAAAAAGATTTTTAGAGTTTTAAATAGTTTTGACTTCTTCTAAGATTTGTATACTCTTTTTCAATACCCATTTTGCCACGGCTTTTTCAACGAAATGGACTATTGCCTATTACTACATACATACATATAATTTCTCCAAAAATAAAACAATCTTGAGGGAAAAAAACGTTTTTTTCATTAAAAAATTCCTTGTTCTGTTAACCGTCTTTTCGATTATCCGTCAATACCCCGGTCCATGCTTGACGGATAATCGAGTCCTACAATATCTTTTTAAAATCTGCACATCCTCTTCTTTTGACTAAATATTAATACTCGTGTAGTTTAGATAATGTTGTTTAAAAATTTTATTTTAAATGTTTGATCATCTAATACTTGCACTATGCGCTTGATGTACCATGTGTCACAAGCAGTGTCTGCCATAAAGTTGGATCCATATGGGAAAGTTTTTAATATTCTGTTTGGAAAAAGACATTGTGAGGCAATCACCTCTGCTTCCAAAAATACTTGCAATAACCCATGTCAAAGTTGACAGGTGACATATATTTAATCAATTTCTAATAATCACGAAACAGATGACACACGTTTTAAACAATCGTTTATTTAAACATTTTAATCATGGTATAATAGTATATTATTGTACGAGTTGTAAGATGGTCTATTCTAGCACGAGTTGTTTGAGACACGACGAGAGAAACGAGGAGTATTCCAAAGGAATGAGTGCTACAATACACGTCAATAAAGCTAGCACCCCCACTTCAAAAAAATTTAAAAAAAATTAGCCTATAATTTAGTACTAATTAAGGACAAATTTGTACCAAAAAAATTAAATTTGTGCCAAGCACCGTTTGGGTGCAATTCGCATTTGAAAAGTGGGGGTGCTGGCTTGAGCTCAAGCTAGTACCCCCACTTTAACAAAACTGAAAATTTTCTGCACTACCTAATTAAGGACAAATTTGGACCAAATTTTTTTTTCTCGTAATTACAACCATATGGCCGCTATTCGCATATAAAGACTCGCAGCGTTAATTGGCAATCAAGCTAGCACCCCCACTTAAAAATAAAAATTTTTTACACTACCATTTAGTTATAATTAAGAACAAATTTGGACCAAATTTTTTTTCTCGTAATTACAACCATATAGATCCAAGATTGTTTTACGTGGGGTACCCGTGTTAACATACCCCCACGTTCCTTCCAAGAGGAAGTGATTGGGATACGCCCAATCAGCGCGCAAGTTGCACAACCGGCAATCGTGCAATTGCTCCCAGATTAACTCACTGGTAGGAGCGAGGTTGCCTATCCACCCTCTACTAGCTAAGCGTTCACTAGTGACCGAGCAGTTGACTTAACACGCTGCTCACCCGCCGGCACCGGAGTACCTCGTCCAGCATAGGACTATTCCCCAGCTATGCGCTCTTGCAAAGTGGGACCACTGCCCGATCGAATCCAACCTCAATTGTGGCAGGACTTGGTTTTTAAGCGGTTTTGCCACCCCGATCTACCAATTTTAGGCTTGGTGGGCCCTCGACAGAGCTTCTTTAAAGTCTACACGTTATAGACTCCCGGTGCGTACCCGATATTGGTGAAGTTGTCTTAATAGTGAGAGGCTATATATTCGCTTCAACTATCCTTAAGTGTAATGGCTTTCGGAGCTTCTCCCAATCACCGTACCCAGCTGCAGTCCGGATCAAAGGACAAATTTGGACCAATTTTTTTTCTCGTAATTACAACCATTTACTTGTCAGCGCGAACTAATAATCAAACGCGCTTGTTTAAGCCCCCACTTTAATAAAAATAAAAATTTTCTACACTACCATTTAGTTCTAATTAAGGACAAATTTGGACCAAATTTTTTTTCTCATAATTACAACCATATGGCCGCTATTCCCATATCAAGACTTGCAGTGTTAATTTTTCAATCAAGCTATCACCCCCACTTTAATAAAAATAAAAATTTTCTTCGCTATCATTTAGTTCTAATTAAGGACAAATTTGGACCAATTTTGTTTTCTCGTAATTACAACCATTTACTTGTCAGCACGAACTAATAATCAAACAAAAAAAAAAAATAATTAGTATTTTTATTAAATAATATGATAGCTTGATTGCCAGTTCGCGCTGCCAGTCTTGATATGCGAATAGCGGCTATATGGATGTAATTACGAGAAAAGAATTTGGTCCAAATTTGTCCTTAATTAGAACTAAATAATAACGTAGAAAATTTGTATTTTTATTAAATAATATGATAGCTTGATTGCCAGTTCGCGCTGCCAGTCTTGATATGCAAATAGCGGCTATATGGTTGTAATTACGAGAAAAGAATTTGGTCCAAATTTGTCCTTAATTAGAACTAAATAATAACGTAGAAAATTTGTATTTTTATTAAATAATATGATAGCTTGATTGCCAGTTCGCGCTGCCAGTCTTGATATGCGAATAGCGGCTATATGGATGTAATTACGAGAAAAGAATTTGGTCCAAATTTGTCCTTAATTAGAACTAAATAATAACGTAGAAAATTTGTATTTTTATTAAATAATATGATAGCTTGATTGCCAGTTCGCGCTGCCAGTCTTGATATGCGAATAGCGGCTATATGGTTGTAATTACGAGAAAATAATTTGGTCCAAATTTGTCCTTAATTAGAACTAAATAATAACGTAGAAAATTTGTATTTTTATTAAATAATATGATAGCTTGATTGCCAGTTCACGCTGCCAGTCTTGATATGCGAATAGCGGCTATATGGTTGTAATTACGAGAAAAGAATTTGGTCCAAATTTGTCCTTAATTAGAACTAAATAATAACGTAGAAAATTTGTATTTTTATTAAATAATGTGATAGCTTGATTGCCAGTTCGCGCTGCCAGTCTTGATATGCGAATAGCGGCTATATGGATGTAATTACGAGAAAAGAATTTGGTCCAAATTTGTCCTTAATTAGAACTAAATAATAACGTAGAAAATTTGTATTTTTATTAAATAATATGATAGCTTGATTGCCAGTTCGCGCTGCCAGTCTTGATATGCGAATAGCGGCTATATGGTTGTAATTACGAGAAAAGAATTTGGTCCAAATTTGTCCTTAATTAGAACTAAATAATAACGTAGAAAATTTGTATTTTTATTAAATAATATGATAGCTTGATTGCCAGTTCGCGCTGCCAGTCTTGATATGCGAATAGCGGCTATATGGATGTAATTACGAGAAAAGAATTTGGTCCAAATTTGTCCTTAATTAGAACTAAATAATAACGTAGAAAATTTGTATTTTTATTAAATAATATGATAGCTTGATTGCCAGTTCGCGCTGCCAGTCTTGATATGCGAATAGCGGCTATATGGTTGTAATTACGAGAAAAGAATTTGGTCCAAATTTGTCCTTAATTAGAACTAAATAATAACGTAGAAAATTTGTATTTTTATTAAATAATATGATAGCTTGATTGCCAGTTCGCGCTGCCAGTCTTGATATGCGAATAGCGGCTATATGGTTGTAATTACGAGAAAATAATTTGGTCCAAATTTGTCCTTAATTAGAACTAAATAATAACGTAGAAAATTTGTATTTTTATTAAATAATATGATAGCTTGATTGCCAGTTCACGCTGCCAGTCTTGATATGCGAATAGCGGCTATATGGTTGTAATTACGAGAAAAGAATTTGGTCCAAATTTGTCCTTAATTAGAACTAAATAATAACGTAGAAAATTTGTATTTTTATTAAATAATGTGATAGCTTGATTGCCAGTTCGCGCTGCCAGTCTTGATATGCGAATAGCGGCTATATGGATGTAATTACGAGAAAAGAATTTGGTCCAAATTTGTCCTTAATTAGAACTAAATAATAACGTAGAAAATTTGTATTTTTATTAAATAATATGATAGCTTGATTGCCAGTTCGCGCTGCCAGTCTTGATATGCGAATAGCGGCTATATGGTTGTAATTACGAGAA
Source organism: Agrypnus murinus (assembly GCA_929113105.1). Lineage (NCBI taxonomy): Eukaryota > Metazoa > Arthropoda > Insecta > Coleoptera > Elateridae > Agrypnus > Agrypnus murinus. Next base: position 5,619,178 of record OV816030.1, on the reverse strand, counting down.
AAGAATTTGGTCCAAATTTGTCCTTAATTAGAACTAAATAATAACGTAGAAAATTTGTATTTTTATTAAATAATATGATAGCTTGATTGCCAGTTCGCGCTGCCAGTCTTGATATGCGAATAGCGGCTATATGGATGTAATTACGAGAAAAGAATTTGGTCCAAATTTGTCCTTAATTAGAACTAAATAATAACGTAGAAAATTTGTATTTTTATTAAATAATATGATAGCTTGATTGCCAGTTCGCGCTGCCAGTCTTGATATGCGAATAGCGGCTATATGGTTGTAATTACGAGAAAAGAATTTGGTCCAAATTTGTCCTTAATTAGAACTAAATAATAACGTAGAAAATTTGTATTTTTATTAAATAATATGATAGCTTGATTGCCAGTTCACGCTGCCAGTCTTGATATGCGAATAGCGGCTATATGGTTGTAATTACGAGAAAAGAATTTGGTCCAAATTTGTCCTTAATTAGAACTAAATAATAACGTAGAAAATTTGTATTTTTATTAAATAATGTGATAGCTTGATTGCCAGTTCGCGCTGCCAGTCTTGATATGCGAATAGCGGCTATATGGATGTAATTACGAGAAAAGAATTTGGTCCAAATTTGTCCTTAATTAGAACTAAATAATAACGTAGAAAATTTGTATTTTTATTAAATAATATGATAGCTTGATTGCCAGTTCGCGCTGCCAGTCTTGATATGCGAATAGCGGCTATATGGTTGTAATTACGAGAAAAGAATTTGGTCCAAATTTGTCCTTAATTAGAACTAAATAATAACGTAGAAAATTTGTATTTTTATTAAATAATATGATAGCTTGATTGCCAGTTCGCGCTGCCAGTCTTGATATGCGAATAGCGGCTATATGGTTGTAATTACGAGAAAAGAATTTGGTCCAAATTTGTCCTTAATTAGAACTAAATAATAACGTAGAAAATTTGTATTTTTATTAAATAATATGATAGCTTGATTGCCAGTTCGCGCTGCCAGTCTTGATATGCGAATAGCGGCTATATGGTTGTAATTACGAGAAAATAATTTGGTCCAAATTTGTCCTTAATTAGAACTAAATAATAACGTAGAAAATTTGTATTTTTATTAAATAATATGATAGCTTGATTGCCAGTTCACGCTGCCAGTCTTGATATGCGAATAGCGGCTATATGGATGTAATTACGAGAAAAGAATTTGGTCCAAATTTGTCCTTAATTAGAACTAAATAATAACGTAGAAAATTTGTATTTTTATTAAATAATGTGATAGCTTGATTGCCAGTTCGCGCTGCCAGTCTTGATATGCGAATAGCGGCTATATGGATGTAATTACGAGAAAAGAATTTGGTCCAAATTTGTCCTTAATTAGAACTAAATAATAACGTAGAAAATTTGTATTTTTATTAAATAATATGATAGCTTGATTGCCAGTTCGCGCTGCCAGTCTTGATATGCGAATAGCGGCTATATGGTTGTAATTACGAGAAAAGAATTTGGTCCAAATTTGTCCTTAATTAGAACTAAATAATAACGTAGAAAATTTGTATTTTTATTAAATAATATGATAGCTTGATTGCCAGTTCGCGCTGCCAGTCTTGATATGCGAATAGCGGCTATATGGATGTAATTACGAGAAAAGAATTTGGTCCAAATTTGTCCTTAATTAGAACTAAATAATAACGTAGAAAATTTGTATTTTTATTAAATAATATGATAGCTTGATTGCCAGTTCGCGCTGCCAGTCTTGATATGCGAATAGCGGCTATATGGTTGTAATTACGAGAAAAGAATTTGGTCCAAATTTGTCCTTAATTAGAACTAAATAATAACGTAGAAAATTTGTATTTTTATTAAATAATATGATAGCTTGATTGCCAGTTCACGCTGCCAGTCTTGATATGCGAATAGCGGCTATATGGTTGTAATTACGAGAAAAGAATTTGGTCCAAATTTGTCCTTAATTAGAACTAAATAATAACGTAGAAAATTTGTATTTTTATTAAATAATGTGATAGCTTGATTGCCAGTTCGCGCTGCCAGTCTTGATATGCGAATAGCGGCTATATGGATGTAATTACGAGAAAAGAATTTGGTCCAAATTTGTCCTTAATTAGAACTAAATAATAACGTAGAAAATTTGTATTTTTATTAAATAATATGATAGCTTGATTGCCAGTTCGCGCTGCCAGTCTTGATATGCGAATAGCGGCTATATGGTTGTAATTACGAGAAAAGAATTTGGTCCAAATTTGTCCTTAATTAGAACTAAATAATAACGTAGAAAATTTGTATTTTTATTAAATAATATGATAGCTTGATTGCCAGTTCACGCTGCCAGTCTTGATATGCGAATAGCGGCTATATGGTTGTAATTACGAGAAAAGAATTTGGTCCAAATTTGTCCTTAATTAGAACTAAATAATAACGTAGAAAATTTGTATTTTTATTAAATAATGTGATAGCTTGATTGCCAGTTCGCGCTGCCAGTCTTGATATGCGAATAGCGGCTATATGGTTGTAATTACGAGAAAAGAATTTGGTCCAAATTTGTCCTTAATTAGAACTAAATAATAACGTAGAAAATTTGTATTTTTATTAAATAATATGATAGATTGATTGCCAGTTCGCGCTGCCAGTCTTGATATGCGAATAGCGGCTATATGGTTGTAATTACGAGAAAAGAATTTGGTCCAAATTTGTCCTTAATTAGAACTAAATAATAACGTAGAAAATTTGTATTTTTATTAAATAATATGATAGCTTGATTGCCAGTTCGCGCTGCCAGTCTTGATATGCGAATAGCGGCTATATGGTTGTAATTTCGAGAAAAAAAATTTGGTCCAAATTTGTCCTTAATTTGAACTAAATGATAGCGTAGAAAATTTTTATTTTTATTAAAGTGGGGGTGATAGCTTGATTGCCAGTTCGCGCTGCCTGTCTTGATATGCGAATAGCGGCTATATGGTTGTAATTACGAGAAAAAAAAATTGGTCCAAATTTGTCCTTAATTAGAACTAAATGGTAGTGCAGAAAATTTTCAGTTTTGTTAAAGTGGGGGTGCTAGCTTGAGCTCAAGCCAGCACCCCCACTTTTCAAATGCGAATTGCGCCCAAACGGTGCTTGGTACAAATTTAATTTTTTTGGTACAAATTTGTCCTTAATTAGTACTAAATTATAGGCTAATTTTTTTAAATTTTTTTGAAGTGGGGGTGCTAGCTTTATTGACGTCTACAATACGTCTATAAAACAAGTATAATATACTATTTTTTTATACTTTGCATCATTAGCTTGATAGAAATTGTAAATTCAAGCTATTAAAAACATTGCATGACAATCTAGTGATTTTTGCGTTTAACATGTGGTAACGCTATAACATGAGTTTTCACGTTTTGCGAGGTTAGAATGTATCAAAATTAAATGTGATTATATGTACGAGTTATAGTACGAGTAATATAGAACAATTGTTAGCAATCTTACAAAACAAATAGACTCCAGAAACGATATTATAATAGCCTCTATTATGAAATCGTTTTCGGTGGCACAATGAGCCCATTGTGAATGCAAAGTACAAAAATAATGATTTTGGGGTTACAAAGTAGTCTTTAATTAGTACTAAATGACAGCTTAGGAAATTTTCATTTTTATGATAGTTGATTGCCAGTTTGCGCTGCCAGTCTTTATAGTATGTGAATAGCGACTATAGAGTTGAAGTTACGAAAAAAGTTTTTGTGGTACAAATTTATCCTTAATTAGAAGTTAATTATGGCTTTTTTTAATTTTTTTTTGGTCGAACTGGGGGTGCTAGCACCCCAAATTTTGAAATGCGAATTGTGGCTAAATGGTTTTAGCCACAAAAAATTACTTTTTCTTGGTACTTTGTCTTTAAGTAGCACTAAATTATAGGCGGGTTTTTCGTTTTGCTTGAAGTGGGAGTGTTAAGCTTTATTGACGTATTCACGTACCGATTCTCAAAATGCTGTTTTTAGCAGAAGTACTGATAATAAGTATGAGTAACTATCGAATTTCCCGCAAATTAATGAAGGCACCACTTCTACTATATTCGATTTCGACGACTGCGATGATGATTGCGGGATTGCGAAAGATTTCGCTGATTGCCGATAAAGACTGCGAGATTTCTGATGATTTCCTTGTGATTGCTAAGGATTGCGTGCGATTGCTGACAAAATGTACATGTATTGCGGCGAGTGGTTGACCCCTCGATTCTATGCTATATTCGCCAATAGTATCTCTAAAGTAGGTCGCTGTAAAAAGAGAACCTTATCTCCCGCCCCGCTTCCCGATTTCTGGAGACCACCGACCATAGAATGCAATATTTATTGGATTGGAATCTCCGCTGTTGTTGAAATCTCCAAAGTAGGCCACTGTAAAAAGAAAAGTAGCTATTTACAAGGATTCCTTATTTATGTACAGAATTTATTAAATTCTTCTACAATTTCTTACAAATTCTTTCAAATTTTCGTAGAATTCTTTTCTATTTCTTCAAATTCCTCACAATAACTGGTAAATTCCTTCGCAATTCTTTGAAATTCCATGTATAATTATATCATGCAGGCTATAAATATTGTATTCTATACGGTATCCGCCAGTAGAATCTCTACTACCCTCCGTCCCACACGTCCCTCCGATTTTGTGGACCAACACGAAGAGAAATATTAAAAAATATATTGCGAAGAAAACGGCCGATCAAAATGTTTATACAAGAATATTAACATAATTCTTTTAAATTACCGTACACTTCCTTCCAATTCCGCTAAATTCCCTAAAATAACATGTAAATTCCTGACAATTTTTTTAAACTTTCTCTACATTTAAACGTTTTCTATAATTTTTCGGGTTAAGACCAAGCATCGTGAGACGTACCAACCAATGGTAGCGGAATCTATAAAGCTTTCTGTACTAAAATAACATTTACGAATATACAAGCATGGCCGACTGATATTATACAATAAGCGTAAGCTGTATTCAAATCACAGCTTTACATTTGAAAGTTTCTGACAGATGACTTTACCGTTCGTTTTCTCATTCATTTGACAAATTGAAAGTTGGTAAGGGTGCGGGTTGTTCGAGTCAGAAGGTCATGATAGGAGTAATAATCGTTATTGTAAAAAAATGTAAACTAATCGATGCGTTTTATTTATCCGGTTACGCGTATCATTCTGAGTATTTAGCTAATTTTAGCCTTAGAAATAAGAGCCTACAATAAATAAGATTGTAATTTTTTTTTATTAAATCATATCGATAAACACTATTGACCAATATCAGCCAAGAAGAAAGAATCTACCGAAACATCCGGAGCAAATTCGTTATGTCTAACATAAAATAATGAACAAAAGAATCATTACTCCTACTTTTTATAAATGGAAAATCTTACGCCATCATGTCATCCATGTCAATAACATACATGAACTTTCCAGAAAAATTCCAACATCCTGTGTTTTGTGGCAGGATTCTTAAAAAAAAAACAAAAAATAATCTAATCTAATCTTCATTTACTAACTCATCGACATTTTTTTTCCTTTTTCGTCGACAACTGTTGGGGTCGTATTAGAATTGTTTAATTAAATCAAGGTTAATCGACGATCATGAATCGAGTTAGATTTCTAGGACATACAAGGTAACTCGTAAAAGTATCGGTTCACATTAAAACAATTGCAACAATAATATTATACAAACAAACAAAAACACGTTCAATAGGTAGTTTGGATTTATTAAATAATGTAGGATGACTTATTGTATTTGTCTGTCAACACAGAAGATATGTTTTGCTTTTGAGTAAAAACATACCCACACCTACTACCAATCATTTGATAAGAAAAATACCAGCAATTTTTTATTTTATGGTGTACGCAATGACAGGCAATTGACCACAAAGGAGAATTACTGCAAAATACAGTTTCACAAAATATGTTGCATTATTTTTAGTTGGTAAGCATCATTCAATTAGCTAATCAGGGTTAAAGCCCTGCTGTTAAAGAGGATTAAATTAATATTAATTTTGAAAAATTAGTTGGTCGTTTGAATGACCTTTCATATTATCAAAGTTGTCCTTGCTTTTTCCTTTATAAAAGTGAAATTGAATCAGTATTCAACGTGCGAAAGAAGCTTAGAAAGACGGAGATATTACAGGTAAGAATTAGATACTTACTTAATACTCACCAACCAGTGTGTTATTTAATAATTAAAAGATCACAAGGAAAATCAATAAATTAAGAAGAACGAATATTGTAGATTTAGATTAAAAGTTTGAAGTTTAAAAAGGTTTACGCATTATCAAATTTCAACGGGATGGAGCACCTCCTCAAAATATCTAAATTAAGAGAAATCTTCAAGATATATTTTTTTAACTTAAGTGTTTCATGGATTCAAATTTTGTAAAATTACAGACCTGGATGCAGATCCCCCACAGATCTCCATGTTAAACCTTAACCCCCCCCCCCACACACACACAACTTTTAACCCAAGTTGTGTGATTGTGTGACCATTGCAAGATTTGCACCTTGATTATAATTACAACCCTATCTAATTAACAAAAGTGTAAAATTAAAAGCAACTTGAAATAGGTTTTGTTATTTTTAACCCTCCCACTTTATGAATGCTCTACAGAAACCGTGAACCATAGCTTATCGTTATCACACACAAAAGAATAATGAACTGTCTATGAAACACATCACAACATGTGCATCATTACAATGTTGACAGTTATCATTTTATCACACACTACCACATGACAAAATAAGAATTAATAAAAAGAGAGAAATAAAAGTTATTAAAAAGTAACTTATTAAGAAAAGTAGTGTTTATTCACACTTTTTTCCAAAAAAAAGAAGTAAATAATTATCTTTTTAACGAGTGCACTTAAGTAATTATTGGAGTGTAACGAACAAGTTCCACTTAAGTAGCTGTAAGGTATTATAATACTACTACTATACTTAACCTGAAATAAGGTAATTAACGATCTAAAAAAATCAAAATAACAATGACAAGTGAGAAAACAATTTTGCTGACTTTAACAAACATTATTTTAATGTTCAAAACTTGCACAATATAAACAAAAAAGACGAACTAATTCCTAACCAAGTGGTGAGTTGATTACATACATACACAATAAGGTTATTAACATCGCCGCACTTGTTTCAATCTATTTTCTCACAGCCAACAGAGACAATTGCAATAATTTTTCAAAGCACTAGTAGAATATTCACATCCTGAATATACACGTCTTCATGCTTTATTATTATTCCTTAAGCACCATGAGGGGGTGGATGGTTCTGCTACAGAGAACACTTTTCAATTCTTTTTAATTTCCCTTTTAACAAACATACGAATAAAAAAAGGTTGCTCAATGTTATTCGCTTTTATTATTTCTGTGCAAAAAAACCGTTTCACAAGAGTTGATTTTTATTGTTTATAATGGTTTACATCCTTTTGTGTATAAACGTTTTGCTGAAACCGTAGGAGAAAATGTGGGTGTAAATTTTTTAAATTAATTTTCTGGTTGTGTTTTACATGGGTGATTATATTATCGTGGACATCATTCATCAAGTCTGATGAAACCATAATTGTAATCTTTTATGCATACGTATATGATTTGTACATGCAGTTAGTTTATTTAAAAATGTCCAATCAGTAGAAAGATGTTAGGAAATTAATTAGAAGGTTTTTGTCTGTCAGCGTGAAGAAAGGTTGTCCAGAATCTTTTGCACATCTTGCAAATGTAAAATCCAATACTAATAAAACTTGGTATGCACAACCGCCAGGAAGTAAGTGTGAATAAGATGCTACAGACATTTTGGAATAGTTTTGGAGGTTATGTTAGCATTCTTTCCTTCAAATCATTAATTATAAATATGTATACAAATAACATTTTAATATACACAAAAAAGATTTATTGCAAAATCGATACAATGAAGAATGTCGGAGGTGAGAGTAATTACCATTGATGAGTATAAAATATTGTTTAAACAGGTAAATTGTGGTTCTATTGTTAACTCGTCGAAATAAAAAATAAGTACTTTTAATTGATTATTAACAATGCAGGCAATTATTGCTTAAGTGGTTAGGTGGCCACTTTAAATGTAAATCAGTTTTGCAGGAAAGTACTACATATAGTATGTAACTGTAAACAGTACAAAAACATTATCTTATACCAAATTTTTATTTTTTTTTTGTTTTATTTATGTTAATAAAAATAAATAAAGCTTGTTGAACAATTACTGATTAATAATAACAAAGTGCTAAATGTTTTAGGTTAGTAAATAATTGATTGAAATAACCTTTATTATTAATCAATATAATAAATTGTTTTATTTATATAGTATAAGAGTCCTTTTAGATGATCAAGATCTTTTTAATGAATCATAAAATGACTACTATTTATATGACGATAATGTACACCAATTTTTATTATTTATGTTCAGGGTTTTTGTAACGATTTATATAAAATGCTTAATAATAAAGAATTTCTTATCTTAGAGTAATCTTATAGAACCTGCAGCACACGGATTTAAAGTGCACCTTGTGAGGTTATGTTTTCAGTCCGAACTGAAAAGATTGGTTGCATTGATTTAATAATGTGATCAAAGATTGGAAAATTTATTAGCTAAATGATTCATTACAACATGTTCGTCGTTATGAAACTAAAATTATTTTAAATATTATACCACGTCTAACGTTCTGCACTTAAATTAAATGGTTGCAAAATTGATTTTTAACTAATGTAAATGTTGTAACAAAGGTTTCTAGTTTGTGTAATTAATAAAATTTAATATGGCTCCTTATAGAATGGATTTATCTATAAATTAGTGACGGTTCTAGGGCAATAAAGTGAGCTTTATTTTTAGCATGTTTCGTTTCATAACATTCGCCCTTTGTATGTAATTTTTTGTACACTATATGAAGCACTTTTTTCAAACCGCAACTTATCAATCAAGACAACTTTTGAGAAAAATAGAAAAACATAACTGCTTACAGAGCTTATTATAATATCTGTGATATTGGTGTACTGTTTTCTATAACAATAGTTCAGTATGTGTCCTTACCTTTATTACAATTTTTCATAAAAGTGGACATATTTACTGATTTCAATAAATGAATGAATAGTTTTTCAATTTCCATGAAAGGAATAAATTTTCACGGCAGCAATGAGTATAACTATTTCGAAACTGAAAAGGTATACCTAGCTTTTTATCCAGAATTTTAGATAACGTAGAACTACTACAATTTAATTGAAGTTGTAATTGAAATTAGAGTACCCCGCGAGTCAATTTATAAGAAATGTATATTTTAAACAATCGAACCTTCTAAGTTTCGTAGTTGTAACGTTTAGAGGTACAAATTTCGAATTATTAGATATTTAGAAGCATAAAAACTTAAGTATTTCAGAAATCTAGCATTTCCAAACTTTCGAATTTAAGACTAACAGCGCTTAAGTTTCGAAACTTCCCAGAGCGTTTCCAAGGCTTGGTTTCAGAAATTCAACCTTTTTGTTGTAAATATAACATTTTAAATCTTAATAATTCCGAAGAGTTAGAAATCTCAGTGAATCAGCTTTTTGAAGTGGGTTTTACAATATTTAGTTCACAGACTAAGTTAGAAAAAGACGTTTTCATACTATGTAAAAGCGTAAAAATTGACATTTTCAAAGTTGTAACTGCAATCTCTCCACGGAGTTTCGAACTCTTCACAACTAATGTGGCCGATAAATTAGTAGGAGGGGCGGCGGAGGACAGTTTTGAAAGTTTCACGTATTTTTGACCGTTTTGTATTTATCTCTGCGGATTTCATTTTGGTGCAAATTAATTTTTGTTTCGCGATATAATCTCTTAATTGGCGGAATTGGAAATATCACAAACAGGTAACGAGCCTTGGTTGATAGGAGATATCACTATTGTTCAATTTATTTGTATGTAACTATTGAAATGGACAAATGATAAGCATCGAGAGATGGAGCAAGAGACATACAAAAGTAATAAAACTTGATATGCACAACAGCCAGGAAGTAAAAATAGTCAAATGCTAAATGCTTATGAACAGGAATTTATTCACTTATGAACCAAAATCCTCTGTGACTAAGGGGTTGTCCATAAATTACGTAACGCGTATTTAGAAGAAATTTGGTATACTCCCCTCAGTCCCTTGTAACGCTACCCTGAACCCCCCTTCGATAATTACGTAACGCTACTATTAATCCCCTCCCCATAATTTTAAAACGCAAGTAAACTCCGAGATTTTATGACGTCGACGAATATGAACATCTCGAATATCACGAAATTTGAAATATTATTTAAAAAAATGATGAAATAACAGCAATAATATAACGTAGAAAAATACTTAATTTGTTAAAATAATATTTATACTCGTTTTCAATCAATTTACAATTAAAAAAAATTTAAAAGAATTTTAAGTGTTACGTAACGCTAAGCTTAATATCCCCCTACCCCTTGTAAAACTGCAGAATAATAATACAATAATAACTGCCCATAACAACCCATAACCTGGAAACCAGGCCCCAGAAGCTATAAGCTTGTGCGGGAGGGAAGGGGCGATTATTATTATTACGTAGGCCCTAAGTGCGGCTGCAGCAGACTTACAGCTGCAACAGCGCAAATCCCACATTTGCGTCACAGCTAAGGAAAACTGCAGAAAATCTTAACCCGATCTGCCGGTTAGCAGGAGTCGAACCTGGCCCGCTTGGGTGAAAGTTTAGCACGTTAGACATTTCACTACCAAGGCTGTATGTAATGCTATCAAAGACACTCCTCTCCACCTTCAAGCGGTCCGTAATTTAATTACGGCCCCTAAGGCAAGTCATCTCTGAAACTTATTCCAGAATAAACCCTCTTTAAGGTACTGTTCAAAATGTATAAGTCTTTGAAGGTTTGTAATGATTTATTCTGCTCTGTTATATGTTTTTATATAACGTTGTTTTTTTTGTATTTAGCTAACTGTCTTCATGTCATGCCTTCCCTGACCTGACAATGCCAATTGAAAAACATGCTTGAAAATTGATTTAAAAGACATAGAAGTAGAAATGGCAACTAGGTTGATAACTATCGGCAATCGATGTTAGTTCAAAGAAAACACATAGAAATGCACAGTATGACCTTTTTTGTCTAATTTTGTTTAGAGAAAAAGATTATCCTGCCTCACCTTCAATCTAAAGTTAAACACTATTGAAGATTGCTTCTATCAATATTTATATTCCAATGTAAATACTAGTATAAATAATAAACTTCAACGTTTTATCTCTATAATCGCTTTTTTTACAATATAATAATATTGATTGATGTGCTCAGTTTAATTTTCCTTATTTATCTTTAACAACTAAATAAAGCACACAATTATATAAAAAAAGGAAAAAGTATAAAAAGTAAACAGTGAAATCTACTTACTATAAACAGTACATTAATCTTTCCTATTTGATCTTTGCAAGTGTTTAAAAACATTTTCTATTTTTAATTACACGCTCGAGATGGTTTACTAAACATTTCTCGAGTTTTTGAAATTAATGTAGCAAGTAAGTAATAAGTACCAACGTTAAAAACGTGTTGTTAACAGTTTAAAAGAGAAAGTCGGAAAAAACAGTAAAAAGCTGTTCGTGAAATTGGTGCTTTAATAACATAAGTAAAGTATACAGGGTGAATCAGTTTTGTAATATGTGTTTCTTGCCGGTAAGGAATTAAGCCTCTGAACAAATAATAAACTGTTACTTTATGTAACAATCTATTTATAACTTCTCTTCGAATTAATTTAGTTTTTTTTGTTACTCTTTCGTTTACCTTAATATTCTGTTATAATTATTTTTCATTTAAATATATAGTTCACAAACAAATATGCTGAAAACTTCTAGCACCCTGTTCTTTTACTGCAACTATTTAAACACGATGCTCGCCGGCTACTATAGTAGCTATACTAGAGCGCTCGCGTATGATATTTTCTTTACCTAAATTTTATTTCTGAACGTGTGTCTTAATCCCTTATCAGCAACTTCTGATTAAATTCCTTATACTGACAATACTCTATTAAATGAGCCGTTCTTGCACATATAAAACAATTTATCTACGGATAATAATCTTCGTTATTAAAAATTAAAAGATTTCCAATGTCCATGCGATATCTTTTTAATAAAATCAATCAACCAGGTTTTTCTACTAGAAAAAATGAAAACTTTTGTTTTTAATCAAATACGCTTATTTTGTTAATTACTGGTTGTTATAATTTTCTTTTACGTCAAAGCTATTGTCGATAAATTAACCATGACCTAAGAATTATCGTACCATTGCTTTGTTATTGTAGTATAATAAATGTAGCAACCAACCGTTCGGAAAGTCCTTTTTGTTCCAGTCAACCGTATCTGATCCGATATAATTTACTTTTACTTACGATGATTCATCGAATAAGGAAACTACAAATGACATTGTTCATACGGTCATGCAAGTAATAAAATAAGATCAATTAATCTCCCACTGCGATCCCTCATATCTTTAAAATTATTAACATCACTTTTTTACTTTTTTGTCGATTTTATTATTAAGAAAGATATTTTTAGTTGTATAAGGTCACGTTTCCCAATATTATTTTTATATGAAGTAGCGTCTTACTAGTAAAAGAGATATATTTTTTCTGCGTAAACATCTTCTTGGAACAGACAATTTTATACGAAAGGTCCAGCTTGTACGAAGTTAATACATCACTATACTACAGTCTAAAGTGCAAAACTCCCGAAGATTTCCTGCTCACCTTGTTTGTGAAAACATTTGTTTTTTTTTGCAAGATAAGAAAGACCATTGTGTTTAGGATCATTTAGAAAAAGTGACAACTAGTTTTAATAACAATAATACCCGCAAGGCGACTTGAAATCGGCCCAGTCTGTTAGTGATGACACGGAACACTCTACGGATGTTGTTTGGTTTCTTGATTAAAATTCAAGCTGGGTATAAAATTGGATGATCTAGGACACGGTGGTTTCGCATAGTGGTTTCACGCGGCTCACCAAATGATTTCAACTAATTACCGTCGCTCCACTCGGGCGGACACACGAATAAATTCCGGTCGAAAACGCAGCAACATCAGTACGATGGTGCATTTTCACAGGTGCATAGCATAATGGGTTGTTTTTGCTTGATCAGGCCAAAGTTGATCTCAAGATGTTCAACCTCTAAGACATCGTCAATATGATGTAAATTCAACAAACTCTGTTGAAAAAGGGAAATTAGCAATTTTATTAAAACATAATAAAAATGCATTGGAATTTAGGAGTTTCTCGCTGTCATTTTTGGAAAAATTCCATAACAATAAACCGCAGACTAGTTTCGATAATATTCTGTTCAAACCACATGCTTTATACAACCGATTACAAAATAAACTACACAATTCCTTTCGGGATGATTAATTTTATAAAAACCAGTAGGCTGTTTCTAGAATTTCTTTATCAATTAATGAATAGACTTGTCATTTTATTAGATATTTTTACTTGTGGTACAATAAAAATACCGCTTGGAAAAAATCACGTGGAAAATTATGCCGACGTATGTGTTAAAAACCTTACAGAAAAATTAAAAATGTATTCAATCGTACCTGGGGTGCGTTTTCCTGGAACACCTTGTATATTTCAAAATATTTTTTAGCAGAACATCCATACCTTTGAATTGCTTTTTTTTCTGAAAAATTGTTTGATTTATTTCCTAATCGCTATACATGGTATGAGTCATAAAGTAATTGGATTTAACAGAGTTTATGACACTAATAAAAGCTGTGCAGTTAATGGGAATTTTGGCTTTGGGTAATAAGTAATCTAGTTATTATTAGTTTCTAATTGTGTTTGTGTTTTGTAGAATCGTGCTGGTTCTTAATAGTTCTTACTGATTACTAAATATTTGGGAAACCTATTTTATTCATATACATATTATTAATTTTTCAAGGCTGCATATATTGATAAGAAATTAATATTATTTACGTTCGTTAAAACATTTAAAAGCCATTTTTTATCTTTAGTCACGGTCCATTTTACATATCCTACACGCATACTCACACACAATAGAAGGTTACAAGGGCGGCCGAAGTTTGAACACAACCAAATTATGCTAAATCTGATACTTTATTTTTTAAAAATCATCGATGGTAATGCTTCCATGCTAACTTCCAGCTAAAATTACCACAGCGACCAGTCTAGAATGCAAAAAATAAATATAATTAAAAAAAATATACTGCATAATTTATTATAAATTAGTCGTAAACATGCCCTGAAAAGTAAGCATTTCTCACACTTTATTTTTTTTTAAATAATCCAGGGCAATGCTTCCAGCTTGTATTACCACAACGACCGGTCTAAATCGAAAAAAATAAATATACATAATTAAAAATTATAGTGCATAATTTATTGTAAATTAGTCGTAAACATGCCCTGAGAAGTAAGCATTTCTCGCACTTTATTTTTTTTAAATAATCCATGGTAATGCTTCCAGCTGAAATGACCACAACGACCGGTCTAGATCGTAAAAAATAAATATAATTAAAAAATTATAGTGCATAATTTATTGTAAATTAGTCGTAAACATGCCCTGAAAAGTAAGCATTTCTCGCACTTTATTTTTTTTAAATAATCCATGGCAATGCTTCCAGTTGAAATTACCACAGCGACCGCTGTAGATCGCAAAATAGCATATATAATTAAAAAAATTATAGTGCATAATTTATTGTAAATTGGTCGAAAACATGCTGCCGTTAGAAGTAAAAATCTCTCCCACTTTATTTTTAAAATATAATCTTAGATAATGCTTCCAGCTGAAATTACCACAGCAACCGGTCTAAAAGGAAAAAAATATAATTAAAAATTACAGTGCGTAATTAATTGTAAATTAGTCGTAAACATGCCGTGAAAAGTAAAAATTTATCCCACTTTATTTTTTCAAAATAATCCATGGCAATGCCTTCAGCTGAAATTACCACAGCAATTGGTCTAGATCGAAAAAAATAAATATAATTAAAAAATTATTGTAAATTAGTCATAAACCTGCCGTGAAAAGTAAAAATTTTCAGGATCAATTTGTAGGTGTCACTACCCATCAATAATGCCGAGAATATCATATCGATTCATCAAAACTTGATAAAGCAATTATATCTAGTACACTTTGTATATTTGCAATTATCTAGTTCGCATGGAAAAATTATTATCCTTCTATAGGTTGGCCTGGTCCGAGGGGTCTCTCACTCTCGGCAATAGGTGTACAGTTTCTCGGGAATAAATTGCTGTGAGTCGGAAATAATGAGCAATACTCGGCAATATGAGAAATAAACGGGAATACAAAGGAATAAGGGGGAATAAACAGAAATAAACGGGAATACGGAGGAATAAGCGGCATTAGATAGAGAATACGCGGCAATAAATGGGGAATATGCGACAAAACTGAGAAATAAACTCGGCAATAGGAATAACATACGCTCCATTCTTCTTAATTTCCATTACGCATCTTATCTCAAACGCGTTTAAAAATCTAGGTGGTCTTCTGAAGAAGCGGGTATATGTTGTAGTGTGCGCGTAAAAATAATGATGGCAAGTAATTATTTTTTGTTTGAACATGAAAATCATTCACCGTTTGTAAGAATCGTGATTTGACACTTACCCCGTCAATATATGACGGTTAAAAGCCTAATTGATTAAAAGATTTCCTTATACTGTACATGTACAGTGTGTAAATAAAGTAAGGAATAAAATTCATATTTTTTGTATTATCAATGTTTGGAAGAAAAGCTCGGACACGTCAATTTTATTTTTTCCTGCGAATTTTATGGACATCAATATTAATTTTTTAGTTTACTATTGTGGGTCATCGACTTTTAAATGGAACTCCCTTATTTTCTTGTTAGAAATAAAAAGTATATTTTTTTCTTAGTTCAGCAATATACCCCATATGTGGTATTTAAAATTAGTATTTTTTGAGATTTGGAGAACCAAATGTGATAACTTTCATGAAAATAATAATTAATCTTTCAACTCTTATTATTATTTTCGTGTCAAAGCTTATAAAAAACAATTAGCAAATCGGTCTTGTAGGTTTAAAAACGCATAGGAGATCTATGGCGGCATGCAAGGGTTTGTCTATACATCAGAACAATACGAATATTAAACACTCAATGATGGAAGGATGTGGCTAGACTGTAAGGAGTGCAGTCGATTTAAAACACAAGGCTGTTTTTTGTTCCAGTTCGTTTGAAGAGTTCTACTGAGCCGATTTACGTGATTCTTATTTTATATTGAAGCTTTCGCTGTGTGAATTATTATTTTTTAAATTTAAAAAAAAAAATTATTTCGAGACGCTCGAGAAAAGCCTTGCAGCGCCCTCTTATTAGTTCCCAGCGTGTAAACTTTTGGAATTGCGCTTAATAGACAAACCATTTAAAATGGTAAACAAGATTTTAAAACAGTAAACAAAAATCAATTCAAAATAGTTAAAATAGTACTAAGATTACCACATGAATGATAAAAGAATAAGAATAATTATAATATAAGTCATAGAAGATTTAAAACAACAGTATTTAATTTTTAGGTTAATTCGCTACGTAAATAACTATAGAAACTGCTATAAACGTATCTATAAAATATTATTTGCAACAAAATGCATTAAATTTGTTATAAATATACTACTTATTTATTAATAATTCTTGTAACTAAACAATTTTGGTTTGAAATAACAGTTTCAACTTGCATAAAAACGTACAGTAACGGAATATTTGACTGCCGATTTCAAACACATATTTCTCATCAGTCATGTTTTTGAATAGTATATTAAAGAACAAGTTTTATAAGGGTTGATTTGGCGCACGAATCCCAAGTTAGAAAACGAGCCGCAGGCGAGTTTTTCTATGGGATGAGTGCGCCAATGCCCTTATAAAACGAGTATTTTATGCTATTTTTTCTAATTTGCGCCCCCTTTTTTCCTATTTTAATACAAAAAAAATATTTTGGTCGTCTAGAGAATTTTGTGTTAGTTGGTAACAGTTGGTAACACTCGGCGCCCACTTGAGTTTTTGAATCATTTGTCATCATCCGTCACTTCAAATAAATTAGTTATTACTTTTGTTACTTTATTAGTGTTGCAAATAAATAAAATATGAGCGAAGACAACTTAATTTGCACTCCGCCCGAAATTCGCGAAAAAAAGCAAAGATGATTAAATCGATGATACGTGTCTTGTTTATAGTTCCATAAAATTACAAACATCAATTGGACTTACTGATTTGTCCAAGCAGATTTGATGTAGGTACGAGACTTGTTTATGTTACTAATTAGGAATATCCAAAACCTAACCTTCTTTCCAAGTAAAAATAGACCATAACTTCGATTCAACGATATTAATTAAAAATTTATCGGAGGTTGACAATTTTGACAGATACTTGCAGTTTGAAGTTGTCACATTCCACGCATTACCCATCTAACCCTTAAAAACTAAATAACCCTATAATTCATTAGTACTTTTATAGATAGCCATAAACGACTCCTACTGATAGACGTTAATAAACGTATTACAAACGCAAATTAGAAAAATACTAATAAATGTGTTCAAGAAATTTGTTAAACAAGATCTCTAGATTTTATTCTCATCATTTCTGTATTTAAACGCGGGCAGTATTTAAAAGTGCTACAGTAAATTAATTACAAATGCTAGAAATAGCTAGGTCATGTCGGCGGCTGCAGCCCGTGCAGTCTAGCCTTCCATCATTGAGTGTTTAATATTCGAATTGTTCTGATATATATATACAAACCTACAAGACAGCTTTGATATTATATTTTCTTTAGATTTTTATACCATAAATTGAAAATACTTATACCTATTTAAAACACAGGGCTTATTTTTGTAACGCTTCGTTTGAGAGTTCTACTGGGCCGATCTACGCAATTCCAAGTTAAAGGTTTTATGATGTACTTTTACGAGTTTTTAATTATTTATATTTTTAAAAGCGTTATTTGTAATCGATGCAATTTCTATGTGCTATGTGCAGTCGTTCGAATGGAGTCTCAATTAACAGAATATACAAAAATTTGAAGGAGTTTCTATTTTAATTAAAACTTATCAGTTTTTTAAATTCTTTTTGAATTTTATTTACTGCCGTGCATTGCAATTCTCACTTTTTAAATAAATTTTTGTTATTAGTTCAATGTGTCTTTTTTTTGTATTTCTTAGAGTGGATCTATCTGATGATATATTTTATTCAGTTACTTTAACAGCACTTAAAAATGTAATATACATATATTATGATTGAATAAAAAACTATTTTTTACAGATCATTTTTTATTTGCGAGGAATTTTGTTTACATTTTTCTTAGTAGAGCTACGACATTTTGATAAATTATCAATAAAACCAATAACAATAAAACACCTTTCGTTCAAATACACCCACTTGAGATCATGCATGGAAATAAACACGGCAATAGGGAAATTAATGCAGCAATACAGAAATAAATACGGCAATACGGAAATAATAACGGCAATACAGAAATAGAGACGGGAATACAGCAATACAGACGAAAATAAAGGAATAAAAACGGCAATACGGGAATAACAAGTGAGAATACGGGAATAAAGACAGTTATTGCCGTAAAGCGGCAATAGGTGTACATAATTTTTAGGAGTGAGAGACCCCTCGATCTGGTCACTTGATAGAGCGTCCGTCCGGAAAGGGGAGACCTGGGCTCGATCCTCAGGGTCGATCCCCAGTCAGGGTGAAAATTCTTCTATATAGATTTGCATTCATAATAATTATGATTTAATGTAGTTAAAACATTAATTAATAATTAACATTTACGTTAAATTAGATATTTTCTGTAGTTTGCCTGGACTAGTAATATGAAAACCCCAATCAGTTTCCAATGGCCAATGGCGGCATTGTTAAAGATATCGATATTCGATTGTTATTAACCGCGCAATTGATTTATGGCGTAATCTATGAAATCAAGACGAATTGGTCTTTTGCGTGTAGCATTAATTCATTAACGCGTTATAGTGGTTTAATTCATGAACACCCCTGTTGTTCGTTTAACCCCAGATGGTTTTTTAATTTTGATAAACAATGCAGTTATTCCGAAAAATAAAAAACCACTGCTGTATAGCTTTTCTGATATTTTTCAGGTACTAGTGCGTGGCACCTTTACAATCAAAATATCAAATACAGGCAGGTCTAGTTCTCTAGCGTTATGCAATGAAAGCGTTGGATTTTACAGATGCCCATTTCTCCATTGCACTTCAGAGATTGAAATTATATATTTATTTTTGTACTGAATAAAAATGAGTTTTGATATTGATTTAAGCTTTAACAGTAGGTTATTAATATTAAAACAAAAATAAATATCAGCCGTTACATTAATTTATTAAATTTGTTTATAATTAAATTGTTAACAAGTAGCAGTATCTCAATATTCTAAATGACAACAAATAAAATATTAAATAAAATATAAAAACGTAAAAAATGAAAATCATGTGTCTGAGTAAGCATTTGTAAAATCGACCGTGTATTGCATGACGCTAGAGAGCGGAACCTGTCTGTATAAGCCTTCTTGATCTGATATGTAATAAATAAACTTGATTTCCTAAAACTCCACTCGTCAAGTATCTTCAATAAATACTATACGCGCGTATTACTAATAATAATAACATACGGCACAGAACCACTCAAGGCTGACTAGATTAGCTGGAAATGAATTGCCGTTTAGCATTTATAAAAAAAAACTGGCTCCGTCGAAACGGAACACGTACAAACTGTAATACTGTTTAATTGATTTTTCTTTTTTTTTTCTTCTCTTCTTTTTATGGATTTAGTTCTAAAGAGGACGTGGAGTATATAAAAGCGCTTTTGAGAATGCCAAGTTGATACATCTACTTTTCAAGTGTTCGAGTTAACGTATTTAGTATAGAACATGATTAATAAGACACTAGCACTTGTAACAAAATAAAGTTGTAAAATATTAAATATAATTATAGGCGACATAGAGGTGAAGCTTCATATCATCTCAAGAAAGTAAAAGGTCAACAACCAAATTTTTATATTGTTCACATGTATGAATAAAGAAATTGAAAGAAGGAGGGTTAATGTAGGACATTTTAAATTATGTGCATACAAGAGAAGCTCAGGATAGTGAAGGCGTCTGACAACTATTTCCGTGTGTCATTCGGTTGAGCTCCCAACAATAAAACTATTTTCTTCACAGAATGCGATCTTGAGCGTTATTCATAGGCTATTTTTAAGAAAAGAAAAATTAATATTAATTCATTGCTTGCTCGTGCTGTTTGTACATAATGAAATAAATTGTTTTATGGCATTCTTGGAAAATAGTTCGTGGCGCAATTTTTATTATTATCAGAGTTTGAGCTCCTTCAAAGAATTTTTTTTTATTTGCTGCTTCAGGTTTTTTGTTCTTTACACTACTGTACAACAGCGTTTTACCAGGTGTTACAGCTCCGGTTATATAAATTCACGAAATCTTTTACCTTGGTTTTCAGAAAACAACGGATGTTCCCAACAAGACTCTGCCACAGCTCCCAATGATCGTTCAGCCATTCAATTTTAAGAACAATATTGTTAGCCACGTATTACTAAGGTCGATAGCCAAGCTGATCATCTCATATGCTCCCTTAGATTTATCCATCTTATTTATAAAAGTATAAAGAAATCGCAACATTTTAAACTGTTAAATAAATTTTCTAACGGCAGTGTGTATCTTTTCTAACCTCCAAATTTAAATTTTTAAGAATGCAACCGATAACTAAATAAAAAATTATTTTGATAAAATTGAACAAAGAATCCAAAACTGATAAAATAATTTATTTTTACAGTGGTGTAACATACTTTCTTTAACGAAGGAGCCCGAACCTATGCATCAACTACCCCCCCATCCCTATAGTATATCAACAAAAACAAAAAATATTTTATTTTTTAAAAATGTCAATGATTCTTCGTACTCCATATTACTTTTCCATGTTAAGTTTTGAAAATAAATACTATACTTTAAATTCTCAATTTTTTTTATTAAATTCCCTTTTACATTAGGGTACTGAAAATATGAATTCTTTATCAACAGAATGTTTTTAATAAGCAAAAGCAAACTTGTTTTTCCACTACTCTAGCATTTTTTTAATTCATAAATAATCAAAATTTTGTTAGTTCAAAATGCAAAAAAAATTATAAGTAAATATATATACAACTTTTTATGTCTTAAGGAACACCCTTAAAATGACGGCCAAAGTGAAAAATATGAAGTAAATTACTCAACCATAGAAAAAGAATGCTCGGCTTTAAATTCGTTTTGGCAATGCCGCTTACACACTCTCAACTGATTTAAATTAGAATTTAATGTTAATTAAAATGGTTAACAAGTCAAGTTTACAAATGTCTTTTATGTTTGGTTTATCAAAAAAGTGCATTTTTAATAAATTAATAAAACCTCAAATAAATTACATTTTAAAAAAACAATTTTCCCAACGGATATCCTGTTTCCCAAATTAAAAAACGTAGAAATTAATTATGTTGTTGTATATCCTCTTCTAACCACATAATGGCAATGGGAGTTTATAAAATGCATTTTTAAAACGCATAAAATAATACAGAAATTTAAAATACAGAAAGAACTGAATAAAACCTACCACCAGAGCGAATAAACGGAAGCAATTCGTTCTATTTAAATGTTACTTATTGAATAATTCTATACTTGGTGTTAACAATGAAATATTGTATAAAAAAGAATTTTCTCATAATAATCAAGAACAACAACATACTGTTATTAATGTAACTAAAAAAGCCTTATGAAACAAGCTGTTTTATATAAGAAAATAATATAAAAAGTTCTAATTTGAAAGCAAGGTCAGCATCGAGAATTGCTAATTGGTACATTGTTCAGTTGCAGTCTGTATTTAATTTGAAAGTGAAATTTTTAAAAGTCTAACTTGATTGAATAATTTGTAATGAGCTGCCTGCATGTAAATTTTGAATATTTTACAAAATTTAATTTCTTCTATTTATTGTATCACCTATCATAACATTATGGTAATCTTAAACTTGATTTATTTTCATTCACTTGCAAAAGAATCTACATTTTAGCAAACAATGTCTTTCACATAACATTTCTAATTATAAAACATTTCACAAACCGTTTAAGAGAAGAAAAACGTTTGTTAGTGTTCATGTTATTCTAGTTAGAATAAATAAAACGAACTGACACTTGAGTCTATTTGACCAGAGAAGCGTGTGCGCCATAACGACACTAACAAAGAATAGCGACAATCAGCTGTCTGCTGTATTCGACTTCGAGTAGTTATAACTGTTGAAACTGCAATTTCAAGCGTTACTGAAATTGGTGGGAATTTCAAAATTCTACAAATTTTTAAATAAGTTAATGTAGCTGTACCATTTAAAACGTAATGAACAACTAAACAAAATTTAGAGATCAAAATTATACTGACTAGACCAAAAATGGGTATCTGTACATAAATAATAGTACCTGCATTAAGTTTATATTTGTAAAAAATTTAATTCTCGCTAATTTAATAACTTTTCAAATTGCAAAGTTTTAGCAGTTATAACTAAACCACCATTAGTGCAAATATGTTCACGACTTCTTACTACGTGTTAATGTGAAACTTCGCCGTCTGTTTTAATAATTAATATAAGGCAACTTAAAACAATGTTACATTTTATTAATACATTTATTGTTTTATAATTTTAATAATTTGCGTTACTTATGATGAGTAAGACGGGAGCACTTGGAAACTTGTAAGACATCAACAGTAAACTAGTTAATATTAATATCCAACGGAGTTGTATTTTTTTCAATAATTCATAGTCAGTGTTTTATTTCCAAAAAAAAAACGAAATATTAAGAAATTAGGTAAGTAAACGCAATAATTTTGAACTTTGGTGGAGTTCACGGAGTAGTGCAAGGGAATCAATAGAAATTTCATGAGAGTTGGCAGCTGAACAGTAGTTCACTCTAGCAACAATTAACAACTATACCATGGATCAAGAAAAACAATTTCGAAGTAAAGGTTCCAGAGTGTTTTTTGACCAAAATATACGTGTCTCAACTGGGCTAGTGGCTCGTGAATATTGTTTTCAATATGTTCTTATGTTTTAATTGTATAAACATATACATAAATTTTAGATAAAATTAATTTTTGTTAAGTTGAATAATGATTAATTTACATTAAATAATATTTTGAATGCAAATTCATATAGAAAAATTTATCGACTCTGATGGGACTCGAACCCAGGACCCTCCACTGTCTAGGTGGTATCTCTACCAACTGAGCTACAGAGAACGACTATCAGCATAGCGAGAACTTTTTCATATGAATTAGATATTTTAGCAGACATACAAAGTAACTAGATATTTTTTTGAATATTATTAATGAAGATCAGCAAGTCGCATGACAACAACATCAATATTCAAAGTATCTAGATTATTTTGAATCATTCCGAAAGGAAATTAATTATATATAAATTTTAGATGAAATTAATTTTTGTTAAGTTGAATAATGATTTTACATTATTTGCTGATCTTCATTAATAATATCTAGTTACTTTGTATGTCTGCTAAAATATCTAATTCATATGGAAAATTTCTCGCTATGCTGATAGTCGTTCTCTGTAGCTCAGTTGGTAGAGATACCACCTAGAGTGGAGGGTCCTGGGTTCGAGTCCCAGCAGAGTCGATAAATTTTTCTATATGAATTTGCATTCAAAATATATACATATATATTTTTTATGTATGTTTGCATTGCAATAAATAAATAAATCACTTATTTTATTATAGACCTTAACCTTGAGAAAACTACACTAGTTTCACTCTAAATTTTAATCTAAATAGAAAACAAATTATACCAAAGTTTTATAACAATCCATTCTAAATAGGCAATATTTTCCCCATGTAGTGTAAAAGATTCAAAAGTCAAGACTAAAATCTTACTCTTAACCGATTAGAAATTTGACTGTTTTAGAGTAAAAGAGTTATCATAAATGATGGTTTTAGAGTGTGATACATTTACACTAAGATAACTCTATGATCTACACGAAGGTACAGATTAGATATTTTACTCTATATGTATGGGATGGATCTACATCACATCTAAACACACACTTTTTAGAGTGGTCTAGTATTCGATTTTTACACAAAAATTTTTACTGTGTAGTTGTTCAAACTACCCCTTTATTTTCTTGCAATTACAAACTCTTGTATTTAGAGAATTTATTGTGTCCAGCCTTACTTCGTGAAACTTCGTAATCATGCAATAAAATAAAACAATTATTAAACAGTGTCACAGTTAAATATTTATTATCTGACAGTTTCGATATAAAATACGTCATTATCGAAGGTAAAGGAAATGCTATGGTAACATAATATATTGTATATTAATAATTCGCAATTGAAACAATTGGCATGTAATAGGTATGTAACTGTGAAGAAACTGTTTAATAATAATCGTTTCATGTATTTTATTTCTTTGATTTATATTCTCAAACTCGTTCTGCAATAACTTTAGTGTAAAGGTAGTGAATTGAATCTTTTACTTCATCATTGTTTGAACAGACGGGCGTCAGAATATTAAAATTTTAGGTATGGAAACAAAACGTCTAAACAAAGTAATTCGGAAGAGGATGTTATTCTATTATCAACACACATCCTTGGTTATTCGTTCATCGAAATACAAAATATTAAAGGATTTGTCCAGCACTATGTGTAGTTGCCCCATCTCGTTGAAAATATCTTAATTAATTTATGGGGACACTTCAAATATTGTTTTGTATCTTTCTGCATTTACGATATCTATCAAAAATATTGATA
This sequence comes from Agrypnus murinus, assembly GCA_929113105.1. NCBI lineage: Eukaryota > Metazoa > Arthropoda > Insecta > Coleoptera > Elateridae > Agrypnus > Agrypnus murinus. The sequence continues at coordinate 5,594,328 of OV816030.1, read as the reverse complement.
AGATATGCACCTATGAGGAACCGCGAAAGGGAAAATACAATTCACACTACATGTGTTTCCTATGTCCATAACATTGGAAAACCATATTTTCTTAAAGTGCAACTTTTACTGGTAAAATTAAATATAAAACTGTATGAACTAATGAAAAATATTGCATTTACCAAAACCACAATTTACAGTATTTAAATGAACATATAGCATAATAAATTGTCAGATTGTGATGTTGATAACACCAAAATCGATGAAAGTAGTGGTTGGGTTCTTCTCCCCATTGTTCTTCATTTGAAACCTGTATTTAAATGCGTGTTAAGAAACAATACATTACTGCACCCTTCTCAATTAATGTATTCGTAGTCTACGTAAAACTATACTGTGTACAATAAAAAACGTCAGTAGACCATGACCGTCCAAAGTCAAGTCGATTCTTATGTAACATACCCATGCATATAATGGCTGACTTGATTTTATACATTTTAGTAAAACAAAATTGGTACCTTCATTTCCTATCTGTGCAACACATAAAGGCGTGTAAATTCACAAAAATCATAAATCACGGCCTAGTTTTAACACATAGTTTCCTAACGCCTTTCGAATTCTTCCCAAGAATCTCGTGTAAATATATTAATTAAGCTAATGAATATGTATAGCTTCGTTACGAAAATTTGACTATCGGTAGATTTCTAAATTAATATTAAACCCAAAGCCGTTATTGCCATATTTTAAAAATTTAAAACTTATGTTCAAGAAGAGAAAATATTCAGAATTATAAATCACTGATTAACTTTTTATTAATATATTGTTTACTTTTATGCATGTTTACACATTTTTTATTTCAGTTCCGTTCTAAAATCTATAAATAGCTTGTATAGAAGCATCTGGAGAATTTAAAAACACCTCAGACATTATATTATCAAATATGTTTCCTTACCAACTACTTTGAATCGATTTAGCTAGGAATCCATGCATATTGAAATTAAAAAAACGCGATTTGGATTGCGTGTGAAAACCCCCATCAAGGTTGAAACCTCAAACTTTTTCCGTTTCTAGTTTTTTCTTGTTTTGACGAAATGGTTTATGTGTATGTGACAAAATGATAGTGACATATACAACCAACACATACACAATGCATATTGTGTAGCGATGACGTTCGTTCAGACTGATCGAGGACGAGGAGGAAGTTTATTTTGTTGTTTGTGTGTAATAATGTTTGTGAGGGCACAGACAACATTTAATTAAATATATAATGTTACTGTTCTTCTTAATGTTGTATTTTTTGCTTTTCTTTCTTGCAGCTGAACTACATCCTGCCCCAGACTTCAGCAGACATACACTTATAAAGCCAAGAATATATCATGGTAGAGAAAAAAGGCAGATCACTACTACTAAGGATGAGGTAAAAACAGTTTCGTTGTATTCTTAAAATTTTATTCCTGCTTTTATTTTTGAAGAATGAAACACGCAGGGCCTTTACAATGTAAATGCAATTTCTCACGCTAGGTTTTTATTCTAAACAAACGGTAGACGATGCGAAAACTAAAATACTGTAATAATTACATTACAAATCTAGTAACCGGAAATTTCAAATGAATCATGGTATTTATGTATCATTTTGCATAAATACCTATATAAAAAAGAATCTACTCCTGCGGTGACACATTCGTATTTAATTACTGCACTAATTTTCCAGGTTTACAGAAGCGTGAATATTCCAGTGGCGTGCGGTGAGAATTTAGGCTAGGGAAGCAACTACGATTTTAAATTTAATATACCTATGTACAGGCGCAAATCCCTGGTGCAGGTTTTAATCTTTGTTGTTAAATTTGAAAGTTCTGGTTTTGATCTGCATTTCGCAACAATTTCTAATTTCCCTCCAAAACCGTACGCAGAAAAATCAATAATTTACAAACTGAATAACAAAATCGTCGCGATTCGGTTGTATCGGAAGTACTCGAACCTTCCACCGAAGCAGCTAAATTTACAGTCATGACGATAATGCAATTTTAAATTTGTATACAGAGCAAACTAAATAGAATTATTTGTCTTTAAAAAGTTCCATCTTATATAAATTGAAATAATAAAATGTTTCAAAATAGTCTCATTCGCAGATTTACACTGCTTAAGTAACATTTAACAAACTCTAATGAATCGAATAAATAACCAAATTATAATAAATAAACATTTGGGCATGGAGTACACTAAAAATAATGTGACCTTACTACGATGTAATACAAAGCATCCGTCCACTAACGAAGGCGCGACTGACCAGCTGGTGGGGAGAAGTGCAATAAGCAACGAAATCAGTGCTTATATGTAGTGTATGCAACACATTTGAATTGGTATTACCTTTCAGCGCAAGTTTAACGAGTCTAATTTAAAATAGTAATCTAAATAATTATACTTTTTGCTGTACGGAATTGATATTGAGCTTTAAGTTGATTAAATATTACAAATTTAAATAAACGATAACCATAATTTAATAAAAATAATTTTGTTAGCATTAGTTTTTATTTTTAATAAATTCTTAAGGGAAGCATTGCTTCCATGGACCGCACGCCACTGAAATATTCTTTATATGGAATGGAACCAATTTTTTCTTTCACCTAAACAAGTATTCTGTAAAGAGAAGCTGTACAAGATGATATCCCTATGCGGTACATTTTTCAGTACTTTTAGTTTTAGAAAAAGAAGCCGAAATTGCCGCGCTTTATGCAACATAATCTCTTCACTACTTACAACTCCTAAATAATCGTTTTAAAACTTAATAAAAAGATTCAAACACTTTTTTTTTCATTTTAAGTAAGTTCACTTAACTCCCTGCAACTATTCTCATATCCAAACATTTGTTCTAAAATGATTTTTTAAATTTCCTACAATTTCTGTCGATTCCCTGCGTCTACTTTTCACGCAATTCGTATAAACTATTTGTGATTTAAATCATATGAATGTAAAATTTGCATAGAAAAAATAACACACAGATTGGGAATCGAACCTAGGTCTCTGATTCAGTGCACCAACACTTTTACTAAGTGAGCTATTAGGGCCAACCCATTTCTCCAACCGAACAATCATATAAGGTGTACTAGATATAGGTTTTTGGGGGCGATCGAACATGTGTTGGCGGCCGTTTTGGTCGTTCAAGATTTGATATGTGGGAAACAGTACGAAAACCGACTTTTGTTATTATAAAGAATGAATATTTATTTTATAAGATTTATTTTGAGAAATGACTTTGAGTTCATATCCGGTGAGACTGCAGGCCATTCCATCCGTGTAATCCCTTACCTTTCTAAGAAGTTATTTACTACTCCAACCCTGTGTGGTCGAGCATTAACGTCCACAAGAATGAATTAATTTCCAATTACTGGTACATATGGTACAACAATAGGTTCTAAAACATTATTTAGGTACCGTTCTGCATTCACAGACCCATTTCTAAATGTTACGTTGACCAGGTTCATGCCAAACTTACATATGTACGTCCATCCGTAGAAAATCCTGTAAATTTAGATTCATCTGTAAATAAACATGTAGCCCACTCATCATTCCAATTTCTATGTTTTTGTGTCCGTAGTATACGATTTCTTTTCTGCGGAATCGTTAATTTTGGGAATCTGGCTGGCTTTCGGTGCTTTAAATTACTTTCGCGCAATCTTCTTCGAACTGTTTGCGTTGAGATATCAACAACAGCAGTATTTTGATTGCCATTACTTAACTGAGTTGCATTATGGAACCTATTCCGACGAGCAAGTAACTTTAAAAACCTGTCGCGATTTGCAGTAGTTTTTTTCTTTTTGCGCCTCCTCCATGGCCATAATTTGGTCTATCACTTCTTAAATACCTCTGCCAAGCTCTTCCTATCACAGTGTGTGACACATTTAGTCTTAAGCCAGCAGAACAGTGAGTCATACCTATCTCCAACCAACCACTTGCTTTATTTAATGATGACACTCAAACGTAATGTAACACTACTTAAAACATGACTTAACACGTATAAACAAGCTGGAAATGCAAAATTCAAAACCTTCAAATGATTATATTTTGTTATTGAGTTACTTTTATTGAAACAAAAGAATCAAGACAAATGGTTTCTATGGTTACACAATCTCAAAGATTACCAAAGGTGTCATGATTGTCCTTTTAGAAAATATTTAACAAATTACACCAATTGAAGCAAATGGTCCAGTTCATTTGTTGAGCAGTATATTTATTAACGTAAATACATTTTATTACTGAGAGAGTATTCATACATGCAAATTCAACAAAGTAAGTTGTATATTTCGGTAATTTACCTGTTCATTTAATAGATTATTCACTGCAACGAGTGGATACTGTACATTGATTGATAACGAAGGTTCTACACCATGGCCACCTAGATCACCCGACTAAAATCCTTGATCCTCGATTTTCGACGAACAAAAAGTTCGTCTCTGAATTCGTGAAGTCTGTCTGTCGGTCTTTCGCCTTTTTCCATGTTGACTTTTTTGGATTTTTCTTTTTGGAATCTTATAGTACATCAAATTCTAAGAAACTTTTGGTTGAAACATTTTTTTGTATCTCTTCGGGAAAGTGGTCAAAATGACCACCGAAGATTTCAGTAAATTTCTGAAAAATGAAAAATCTTGTATTTTTTAAAAATTTACGAAAAAATAAACATTTTTAGCAACTTTTTTTTTTACGAAAAGTCTTTGGACTATTTTAGTTTTTATGACAACTAACGTGTTAGGTCAACATTTGTTTTCAAAAATAAATTAGTTAGTATACAGTTGTTTTTGTTCGTCATGGCAATGCTAGCTCTGCGCATTCTCAACTGGTTATTTATGGGGTCACTTCAAGCAACTTGTTTATGTCCTGGAAATAAATGGTTGTCATCAATTATGACAGAGGATTCGAGATGCTGCAGCTCATTAGAAAAAAAATTAATTTATTATGTGTGCAAGAGAGTTTAGTTCATCGTTGCCAGTTGTATATTCAGAAGAATGGACTAATTTTTGAACAATTACTGTAGCAGGGTGGCCAGCGAACCTGGAAACCTTGAAAACCGGGAATTCGCACAATCGGAAAAAAAACAGGAAAGAACCATGAATTAGCGATCAAAGATTTTAATAGTATTGTATAGTATAGTTGATAGCAATGTTGAACAGCTGTTCTTAAAATGTCAAACTTACGTTGAATTTGACTGAATGCACCGAAGATCCGAATCGGTTTAATCAGCGCTAGTGCAGTCACATGATCGCATTACCGACCGCCAATTTTACATTTCTTTGAGCGTTATCACGCCAGTGGAACAATACTAACAATCCTAACCTCACTTTTGACAATGAAAATCAAATGTAATAGGGAGAAGAAGTGCATACGTCATACCGTGCCTGACGTCATAATTCTTTCCTCGCAACGCGCATGTTCGCATCGCTCTACTTCGCTGTAAACTGTTTGTTTGACAGTTTTGACACTGTTGACAGTTGGAAGAGAAAACGTGACGCTACTTTGTGAGGTTAAAATAATAGATAGGTACTATCACAAATAAAATATTGAAACAACAATGGGTGAAAGCCATTGGGTAAGTGTTTTTATAGCTTGTAAACATCCTTTTTAACACTATCAATAATCAGAAATGAAAATATAATGTGCCTTATTGAAGTACATGCGCGTTGCGAGGAAAGAATTATGACGTCAGGCACGGTATGACGTATGCACTTCTTCTCCCTATTGTTTTAAATTGACAATCCAACTCGAAAATTTTTAACCAATCAAATTACAGAATTTTTCAAATTGGGACCAATGAAATTAGTTTTATAGTGAAAAAACCACTAGTGGTTTTTTTCTTAGTGAAAAAATTTATGTCAAAATGAAATGTCAAATTTAATTAAATTAATATTAACTACACACGCTAAATAAAAATTTGCTTGATGGATTGTCAAGCCGAATACAACGCGTGGTCTAATTTCTTCTTGCAAATTTATCATTTAAGACATTCGTAGCTTTTGCTTTTGGAAAATACACTCGTCTCCGGCGTCGACTCGTGTAGTTTTCGTTGCGAAAGCTACTCATATCTGAAATGACAAATTTTGTCGGAAAAAATTAGACCACTTGTTATATTATATGTTATATGAAAATTAAATGTACCTAATAATATTCTTTAACAATATCAAAATAATTGTTTATTTTTGATCTTTTTTCACCTCTTCCTATTATTAGTGCCACTTCTTCGCTACTACTGCTACTTTCTAGAACATCAAATAATAGTTATTTATGTATTAAGGGCATAAAGAAGCTTTTATGACTAGAAGTGTTATTTCTACTCCGAGGCGTCAGCCGAGGACTAGGAAAAGGCTGTAGGGCCATAAAAGCAAGTTATACCCGGTATACATACACTATTTTATGCACAGATTAAGTTTTTATCTCAAATCTATTATTGTATAAAAAATATAATTAAATGAGTACGTAGGTACATCAAGCCGTTGTGCGTATACTTATGTGCTTATACGAAGTACGTTACTTCATTTGCCCGTCGGACGGTTATGTTTAGATGAGTCTAGTAATAATAGTCTAATTATAATGTATCTGTGCATAAACAAAAATTTAATAAAGCATTCGTTGCTTTACCATCCATTACGACAACGTTTTGAGGTTATATATTTTTTTTAATAATAAACAAAGCACGCTTTTGACGTTTTTCCTGTTGCACCGTCAAAGCTCACGGTGCAAATTAGGGAGCGTTCAAGTATACGTAAGAATCATTTTGTTGATTTTAAACCCCCACCTCCTCTTTATAAGGAAAAATAAGAAAATCGCAGAGCCCCCTCTCCCAAAGGATAAGACATAAGAAGGAGTTTTTTGTGTTTTTTATTAGATACCATTTGGTGTGAGTTTTGCTCTATACTAATATCACGAGATTTTGATTTGAAATAATTAAACGGATGTGTCACTCGGAAGAATAATTTTACAAACAGTAATATAGGGAAACAAATAAAAATTTCGAATTCCAACAATTTTTATACCAAGTGTGAATTGCATCAAAGGCAACAACATTAATAAAATGTTATTGTATGCATGAATGTCTAAATTACACCTATAAAAGGGTTTTTAACATCTACGACCTTTGACACATGACCCGCACTATACATGTATACACAGAAACCTACTCACCAATTAATGTTACTAATTACTTGTAATTTGTTTCATGTGCAGGATGACACACATATACATCACTTGAGCATCGATTATGACATAGATGGTAGAAATCACATATTGGATCTCCAATTGAATAGAGACTTAATTCCTAAGAATTATTTTAAGAAATATCAAAAGGATGGTAAACACGTAGTAAATAGACCTAATTATTCAGTAAGAATCAACATAAGAAATACCCAGTTTCTCTTTTAAAAATAAAACATGCATTTTAGGATGTAGATTTGTGTCATTATAAAGGTAAGATCAGAGGCATTCCCAATTCATGGGCAGCAATATCAACGTGCAGTGAAGATGGATTAAGTGGGGTTATATATGATGGGGAAGAAATGCATTATTTGCAAAAAAAGACTTCAAATAATGACCAAGCAGAATTAGACAATCCACATTTTCTTTATAAACATTCGGATTTAGTTGATAGTAATAAAACATGTGGTTATGAAGATAGTTATAAACATCAAGTAAAGAAAGAACATGAGTTTAATAGGATTCTTAGGGTGAGTACTATAATTATTTTTTTGTATTTCCTCTTGTATTGTGATATATATTATTGATTGCAGTATAAGAGAGCTGCAGAAGCGACCGGAAACGTAAAGGGACCGTACAATGCAAACAGGCAATCTCGATATGTAGAATTAGTATTAGTTGTAGATAATGCCGAATACAAGGAAATGGGAGAGAGTATGAGTAGAGTAGAACATCATTGCAAGAAGATAGCTAATATTATAAATGGGGTAAGTATACGTTAGTTAACTAGGTATTGAAGATATTTAGATAACTGGTGACAGCTTTTATTCTGCATAGGTTATGATAAATGTCAAGATTCTCAAAATAGTTAGGTTATAATGTAGCTGTCTTATTAACAATAAAAAAGAAACTCATGACCAACTGTTATTGCAGAAAAAATAATCTAGGCCGAATTATGAATGAAAACTTGTAGTATGCAATAAATTATTTGATATATAAGAAAAGCAAACAAATCACACATTTTTAAATTTAAAAATAAATCGAAGATATGAAATAATTAACAATTAATGACCACTTAAGAAGAGAATGTGATTAACTAATCATACGAAAATGGGGTCTTTATGCTCGCATAAAATGCAATACTTAAATTAATTGTGTTTTATCAGGGTGTTAAACTTGTTATCTATTTAAATATAGGATGCTTCTTAATATAATTCCCCCTTGTAAACTTCCGCGTATTCTGCTATCGTATAGTTCCTGTTGTTTTGGGAGATTGTGATATGCAAACCTACCAACTTCAAATAAAAATTTTTTAATACAGATGTTCCTTTGATGATGACGATGATGCTGTTTTATGTTAAAATAAGTATAATGATTATAGACAGGACTGTCTTGATTCGCACGCTTGCATACAATATGCTGGCTGACTTTTTCTAAAAATAGATTATTTCAACAGGTTTAGAACACATTTTTCTAGGAATATGCTTTTTTATTTTATTTCAATTCATATTCAAAATTTACTTACAGTATGGCCCTTTAACAAGATTAAAATAGAGGAAGGATTGAACCTAACCTGAAATTATCAATTCCCTGTTAATTATCAGAATAAAATAGCAATAAATAAATTTATAAAATGCTATAATAGTTATTTATGTGTTAAGGGCATAATGAAGCTTTTATGGCCAGAAGTGTTATTTCTAGCCCTCAGCTGACGCCTCGGGCTAGGAAAAGGCTGTAGGGCCCTAAAAGCAAGTTATGCCCGCTATACATACACTATTTTATGTACAGATTAAGTTTTTAATGTCAAATCTATTATTGTGTAAAAATATAATTAAATGAGTACGTAGGTACATCAAGCAGCTGTGCATATACTCATGTGATTATACGAAGTTCGTTACTATAGTTATTATTCCAAAATATTTAATTTCAGTTTATTTTCATTGGTGATAAGTTTACAAATTATATTAAGAACCAATCAAGTTCTACAATAAAACTTCTGACATTTAATTGACTTTTCGTTATTGCCCGTCTGACCATAAAGAAGCCCTTGGGCCATAAAAAGACGTTTATGTTTAGATGAGTCTTGCAATAATAGTCTAATTATAATGCATCTGTGCATAAATGTTATTTTTAGAATACAATTCTATTATACAAATTGCTAAAAACATTGTACAAATTAGTAAAGACCTAGTTAAAGTACACATTTTGAGGTTATGTTTCCAACCTGAAATCAAAAACTTGGTGTTTTTTTCCCCTAGTGTTTAATGTTCTTTATAGTGGTAATCAAATAAATGTTATGGTTCTTTATCTAAATGGCAGATCATTCTTTTAAGATGTTGCAGATATACTGCTTCTTAAAAAACTGATTGTACCATATATTTTCACACCTCCATGTATAGATTGAGAGTTGTCAGTTAGTTTCAACTAACAGTCAATTTGACAGAAGTAAATAGAGATAATAATGTTCTACGGATTCATATTATAAAAAATCTCATCGTTGATCCTAAAACATATTTTGAGTTTAATCCTTAACCCCAAATATAACTAATTAAAAAAATCCAATCCCAAGAATTTAAAAAAATTCAATCCCTAATCCCAAAAAATATTTTGAAAAACTTAATTCTTCAAAAATTGTGGAATTACCCAACTTTGCAATAATAGATGTACTATTCACACATGCAGTGAATGCAATTTTTCAAAATGTATCTTCACAGCAGACAAGTTGCTGTTGCTGGTGCTTGACTGCTTACTAAACAAAGAAGAGAAAAGGAGAAGGAATCTATCCTATAGCACAACCAAAAACAAACAAAAAATTAAGAAAATAAACCGGAGTGAATCTAGCAGCCACAGACTAGCACTCGGGAGTTGATTGTGAACGAGCCTTGCTCCCGAATTGTCAAATTATTAAACTACAATTAATAAATATTAATTAGAGTTGTGAAAAATCTTTTAAGCAGCAATAACCAACGATAACAATAATAACAGCAATAACAAGTATAAATAACTCCTAACTACGTTGTACACATATATTTTCGACCAAAGTTTTAAAAAACTTTAACAGATTGCAATGACTATTTTTTACTTCAAATTGTCTAAATTTGACAATTTGGGAGCAAGGCTTGTTCACAATGAACTCTGAGTGCTAGATTGTTAAATTCACTCCGGTTTATTTCTTCATTTTTTGGTTGTACTATAGTGTAAGTGCAAGGCATCGGAAGGATGCCTTTGTTATATTCTAACCACAGAAAAGACATTTTTTAACTACATGGATCACAATCTAAAATGAGTGAGAATGGTTTGAATACAACTTGATTGATAGTGCAAAAGATGGTTTTGTTAGGAGTTGCATAATAATGAGCGCATTCAGCAGACTTACCGGTCTGGATCACCGCTAGTTGTTTTGCTCACCACATTTTAAATACTGTTTGTTTACATACCTTACCGGTACAGTTGAAGTGAGGTTACAATAGCGCCCCTTGACGTATATTTTGTTCAGCTTAATAGATATTTACAATTTTGATTTAAATTATCCTCTTCTAATATTATTACAAATATCGAATTAGGTTATAGCACTGTATATTTGACAAGTAAATTTAAATATATCAACCGGTAACTAATTTTTCATCATTCAGTTAAAATCTACCGGTGAGCAGCACCGGTTAGTCTGCTGAATGCGCCCATTAGATGGTCAGATCTTTTGAATGTTTAAATGTATTTCCTCTAAATGGCAGTTATAACTGATGGACTGCACTTGTACATAAGTGGCTATGATGACAAATTACATGATATTATATGTAGGGCTATATTTGATAACATCAGTGGAAAAATCATATAAATTCTTTTTTTTTTTTTTGTTTCAGCTCTATGCACCTTTAAACATTTTCATAGCATTAGTAGGTATTGTAATATGGACTGAACACGATGAAGTAACCTTCTCACCAAACGGTGATATCACTTTAACAAATTTTCTACATTATCGTAGGGAAAAACTTATCAAAGAACATCCAAATGATAATGCTCAATTATTGACGTAAGTATATTATGATTTCTCTTTCTGATAACTAATTATTCTTAATTTTATTTTAGCAAAGTTACTTTTGACCATGGTGTAGTTGGTAAAGCTTTAAAGGGTCCAATTTGCACCATCGAATATTCTGGTGGTGTAAACACTGATCATTCAACTGTAGTAGGGCTTGTAGCCACCACACTAGCGCATGAAATGGGCCATAATTTTGGTAAGGATGTTAATACTATATTATTAAAATATTTTTTTGACTATTTTAAACCTGCAAAAACTTGGGAAAGGTTATATGACATATTAATATTCAGTTAATATTGTATTAACACAATGGAAACTGTAGCTGTAAGGGCTAACTGTTATAGCAACTAACATTTTTAATCAAAGATTGAATCTCCTAAACACAAAAAAAGGTAACCACAATTGCATACAATAGTTGGATTCTTTTTATAATAACCCTAGTCGTGAAGTAGGGTTATGCAGGTTGGATTGCGATTTGATGTTAGGTTATACATGTCGATCGTACTTCAAAACGAATGGAGGGAGGCAGGCGTGACAGTAAGAAACAACTTGCATGAGGGGTATTTCAATCATTGTCAGTTACACACAAGGCAAAGAGGAGAAGGTTTATAACTATCACTGCATTTATTTAGCAAAAAATGCATATCGTTACTTTAACATTATTTGTGCAACAAATAAACAGTGATCAATATTATATGCATTTTCCCCTAAGTTACCATTTATTAAAGCTTATAGGTTATGTCAGTCAATGTAAACAAAGATTTATGTTCCAAAATTCACCAACCTGATCATAAATCTGATAGGTTTGAGTTCCCCAGAGTTAATTTCTGAAAACATCTAAAAGCATGAAGTGAGACGGGAGTTTTTGAGGTTATATATATATATATATTTTGTCAGCGCTACAGGCGTTGAAGGCCCTTGGAATTTTCTTCCGCTTTATCCTTTCCATAGCTAATCTTTCCCAGTCTTTAACTTTCAACTCTCTTAAATCTGTTTCTACACTGTTCTTCCAGCTATTTCTGTGTCTGCCTCTCTTCTTCTGTTGTTCTTGTTCTCTCCGATCCATCTTAATCTATTTTGTTTTATTATGTTATTATTGATGTGTACTTATACATTTCTTCTAATTTCTTATGTTCTTCTTCTCCAAAGTCCATTTTCATTTATACCTCTCCATATATTCTGCCGTGCTTAGCAAGAAAGCAGTATCTCCACAACAGCAACTTAAGAAATATACCATATTTTTTATTAGCATTCATTACAATTCCACATAGTATATTTCTAGATAGCAGTTTGTGCAGATACTGCTTTCTTGCTAAGCACGGCAGTATTAATCTTAACACTTTTCTTTCCCATGCTGCAATTTTATTCTTTTCTTGTTATGTCATGGTCTAGCACTCGCTCCTGTAGAAAACTACCGGTCTTACTGTTGTTTTATAAAGTTTTACTGTATTCGGGAAATGTGATGTCAAGTCACCCGAGCGGATTTTTTCAAGTTATACCAAGAAATTCTTTTACGAAATTTATTCTAAACCACTTGCATAACAGCTTTGAGAAATACACAAATGCCTAAAGCTGTATTTTGAAAAATACTGGAATTATTTTTAAAAATGAAAGTGCAGGTCACTTGAGACCCAGTTTCCGTAGTCCGAGGGTTAATAGTTATGCACTTAGAACCCGACACTAATCTTCGCAACACTTCACCACTCACTTTCCCAATAGTATATAACTTTTTCAACTGCATTAATTTCTATCGTTCGATTTTCTAAGCGAATTTGTAATATTTCATTTTGTTTTGACCCTCCCATTATCATATAGTATGATTTCTATTCGTTTATCTCTAATCCTACTTTCATCACTTCTTGAATTATTCTTGTTTTTGTTTGTAATGTGCATTTTGTTCTTGTAAGCAGTAACACATCGTCGGTGAACGCCATACATCGGTATGGTGATCCCTTCCATTTCCAATTCTTCCATTCTTTTTTAAATTACTTGTTTTTATTATTCTTTCCAGGACTAAGTTAAATAGTGTTGTTGATAATGGATCCCTTTGTTTTAATCCACTACTGGTCTTAAACTTTCTTGTCTCTTCATTCCTGCTTTTACTCTACTGTAAGTGTCTTTTAATGTCATCTTTATTAGCCTTATTGGCTATCCTTATTGCCTTAGGGCAGGCAATCTGTTCTAGAGATTTCATTACTTCTGTCCTTTTTATTTTGTAATATGCTTGACGGAAATCGATGAACAATGCATACAACTTGATATTTTTTCACTAAATCCACTTTGGTATTCGCCTAATACTGGGTCTGTTTCAGTTTTTAATTTTTGGTCTATTAGTTTTGCAAGTATTTTATAAACAACATTCTGCAGGGTACTTGGTCTGTAATTTTCACATTTTTCCTTTGATCCTTTCTTGTGGATAGATATTATTGACTCCTTCCATTCCTCTGGTAAATCTTCTTTATTCTAAATTTTGTTTATCAACTTGCGTATTCTTTTAATTAAACTTGTTCCACCATATTTTTGCAATTCATTATAAATTTCATCTCATCCTGCTTTTTTGTAGTTTCTTAAGCTTGTTATTATGTTTTGGATTTCTTCTAATGTAGGAGCATCTATGATGCTATCGTTCGATTCCTTATCATTTTCTTCCTTTACTACTGTTTCCCATTTAATTTCATCTTTAAACGTTTTTTCAAAATATTCTACCCATAGTTCTTTGATCTCTTGTTTATCTCCTATTTTGTGTTCTTCTTTTTGCATTAGGATTGATCGTTACTGTTTCTAGCCTTATGCATAAAGTTTGTTATTCACTCTTAATTCCGACATCGTGCAATTTTCAGCGCCATGTATTGGTACGTGATTTTCGCGAATCGGCTCTTGGCCTTTCAAAATTTTGTTTCTCATTCATGGGTCAATGTTTCTTCTCTTCTGAGGAAAAATTTTCTTTGGCAACAATGCTTAAAAATTGCGCAATGTGACAACTATGTTTGTTGTTAATTTCAATTTTTCTTTATTTTCTTATCATTGATTTAGCACTATTTTTAAATTTTAAGAAATGCTCAACAACTATTGATAATAACTTAATTGTTGGAGCACGTTACACGAGGTCACTTCACCTCCACCTTCCAGAGTCTTTTTTTTGAGGTTATTATGTCAAAATGTTTAATCATAAAAAAATATATGTAAATAAGTAAGTACATAGTTTATTGAGAATGAATATTTATAGTAGCTACAGCAGTTATAATATTATATTGCAGGAAGATAATGATTACATTATTATTTATTTTATTATTTTCTGTCATAATAATTTTTTTATAATTACTACAACCCATAACCTAAACCAAGGCCCCAGAAGCTATAAGCTTGTGCAGGAGGGAAGGGGCGATTATTATTATTATGTAGGCGCAATGTGCGGCTGCAGCCGACTTATAGATGGAACAGCACAAATCCCACATTTGTGTTACAGCTAAGGAAAACTGCAGAAAACCTTAACCAGATCTGCCAGCGCCGGGAGTCGATCCCGGGCCGTTTGGGTGAAAGTCCGGCACGCCAGACATTACACTACCAAGGCTGCAAAAAAAACCCGTCCTTGTGAAAAACACAAAAGATTACAAGTTTGTGGTTATGTTGTGTGTTTCTGCGGGTTTACATAAACATTTTTAATTGTAAGTTCTTTGTACTGTTCAGTGGTCTTAGTTTAATCTCATTTTATCTTAGCTTAGTACATTTTAGTACTAAGACGACCTGTGGTAAAGAATACAACTAATGTAAAACTTAAAATGCATCTACTTGTTTGCGAGAATAGTGAAAACCTATGTTTTTACGGTTTTTAAGTTTTAACAAAATATTTCAATATCTTTAAATTTGCTTATTTCAGTGAATAAGTCCACATTTTTTTAGATTAAGATTGGTGTTTGTTTTTGTCACGTCGTTCCAAGCGGCAACTAAGATTTTAATAGAAACGTAGAATTTGTTTTTGCTTTTGTCTTTAATTCAAATTTAATTCGAAACTTCGTGTAAAAAGTTAACATTTAGTGAGCTACTGCTATTAAAATTGTTTATGAATGTTTTACAAACTGGTTGCTAAACAACTTAGCAGGTAAAAATCAAAGCACGCTGATATACATGACATTAGTCACAAATTTTAAAAAATATTTAATAAAATGAATACTCTAGTAAAACATTATGATCGTAAATAAAACATTGTAAGCTACACATGTTAAAAGTCTCTTCATTGCCTCACTTGTTTTAAAACGGGATGCTAAGCAGTTAACATCGATATAATTTAAAAATCTTTTATTTTAGCCTTGCTATTTGCTAGGAGGAATAATTTTGTTTTAATTAAATGTTGTCTTTTATTGAATTTCTTATTAGTACTTGAAATCGGAATTTTTTTAAATAAAAATGTTTCCAGTTTCTAGTTCATTTGTTTTTTTATTTAGTGACAAAGTAGTATTTATCGCTAATATATGTCTTAGAATTTGAAGGGAAAATATTAAATGGTTGGTAGATTAACAGTAGGGGAGGGGAGACTTTAGACACACTCTGTATATTATTGAGAATAGTATATTAATGATCTAGAAATCGCTTGATCTCTATTTCCATTTTATGTTTGAACTTGAGAGAGGAATAATGTAGTTGTTGGAAAGGGGCACTCTCCTGATGAAGAGACACTTTTAAAAATCAGTCTGCATGCAGATGTTTTCTGAACTAAAAGGTCTAAAGTGTACCATGACGTATAGGAGAGATTCTCTTGAATGAAAAAACGTCTGTTATTATAGTCTTCAGTGCCCCAAAAGTTAGCTTACTGTTTTGCGGTATTAGGCATAACACATGGGAAATAATTTATTATTGTACAACTTACAAGTATAAATTACTTTTTAACAATCATTTTTAAAATGACGACACTCTCATGGTCGATGCAAGCTTTTTTCTCTGCAACAGCTACAAATGCTTTGGAATAAGTCGCTGTTAATTTGCTAAAACTTATTTGTAAACTGGCTTTTCTTGGGCCACTTTTGTAGTTTAGTATCATAAAAATTTCACATTTTTGTTTTAAGGTATGGAACATGACACAAATGAATGTGAATGTCCAGAAGAACGTTGCATTATGGCTCCGAGTAGTTCCTCTGCTCCACCATCCCACTGGTCATCATGTAGTTTAGAATACTTAGCTTTAGCATTTGAACATGGCATGGATTATTGTTTACGCAACAAACCTGACACTCTATTCGACAGTCCTGTATGCGGAAATGGGTTTGTCGAGCCTGGAGAACAGTGCGATTGCGGATTACCTGAACATTGTGATAACACGTGTTGTAACGCAACAACATGTATGCTTTATAGTAACGCCACCTGTGCTACTGGGGAATGCTGCGATTTACAAGTATGTTTATAGAAGGTTAATTTGGTATGTAAAGTGAGATGTTAGATGTGGAATCTTTGCAGAATTGCCGGCCAAAAACAGCAGGGACCATGTGCAGGTCAGCCGATTACGAATGTGATTTGCCGGAATATTGTACAGGACAATCGGAATATTGTCCTGCTGATATTTATAAGATGGATACTGAAACATGCGATGGCGGAAAGGTACAGTAATTACATTTAAGTTATTTTGATTATTGATTAGTCATGATTTAACGCTGTTGGTTGAAATAGAAAATTATATTTTTTCAATGATGATTTGCTTTAATTTCAAAATTCTAACCTATCTGTTGTAACAATGTGACATTTGGCGGCCAACTGTTATAGATTGTAACATAAACATTACATAATTTATTAATTTCATATTTTTTTTTTATTATTAGGCCTATTGCTATAAAGGATTTTGTCGAACACAATCAGATCAATGTAAGCTCTTATGGGGTGAAACTGGAAAGTCCAGTGACGATCAGTGTTATTTGTTGAATACCAAAGGATCTAGACATGGCAATTGTGGTTATAACAAACTAAATCAATCGTTCTTTAAGTGCAGAGATGAGTAAGTATTAGCAGTTTTATTTCATATGTTAATGGATTAAGTTTTTCTAATATCCAATGGATAATGTGCACTATTTACTAATTTACTTGACCATACACTTGCAAGCACATTACATGGCATCACCAGTTATTAGAATCTGTACACGTGATTAGTTAGCTAACACGCTATTACTAGCATGTGTTAGTGACTACATGTCATTGCATAAGACACTTGCTCATTAAACACTCGATTTCAGTGAAGGAGATTCTCCACGGTGATGCCACGTTAAACGCTTGCATGTGTATGGTAGAGTGTTTTCGTTAACGCGCGATCACTGCTGTGTTAATCTCCTTGTGTGTACTGGACCTTATACCCAGTACACATGAAGTGTTAGCTAACACTCGATTACTAACGTGCGTTAGTGACTACAATGCATTGCATAAGACCAATACACATTCAAATGGACAATTTTGATGAAGGGCATTATAACGTGTGATTCGAGATTCCCCATACTAATGACTGGTGATGCCGTGTTAAGTGCTTGCGTATGTATGGTCCAGTGTTTTTGGTAACGCACGATCAATGCGACATTAATCGCCGCCTCATGTGTACTGAGTCTAAATCTATTACATTTTTAATACTTCTTATTTTTTCTCTTTTTTTACTTATCTATTCTTTATTAATTAAAATGTTTGAAAGCAAAGAAATATTAGGCTTTACCTTACTGGCTCAGATTTACTTTAACAGGCAGGATAGAGCTTCTACGCACCTTATCCTTTCGATGCAGCTTGGCGAGCTGAGTCAAATGACACTAGTCTCGAGGTGCGGAAATGCCTCGTTCAACAGTTATGCCTCTTGTCAAGTCTATACTGCCCTGCTAAGATCAAAGGTAGTAAGTGCAATACATCAACTCAAAAATATACCATACTTTTTCTTAGCATACGTTGAAGTTCTGTATCGTATATTTATAAATTGTAGTTTTGTAGTTACCGCGTTTGATCTTAGCAGGGCAGAATAGGAGAGACCTTCTTTTCATTGAAAATCAATAGTGCTTTGATTTTCGAAATCAATGTGTTTTTTGCGAGTTTAAGCTGACGCTCAGTGCCTAAACCGCCCTTTTATGGGCGTATTTCTTAATTGATTTTAATAAATATTCCTTTATTTTTGTAGAAAAATATTCAATAGGGCGTTAGGTTAGGATAGGCTAAGTCAAGTCAGGTCAGGTCAGATCAGATCAGATCAGGTTAGGTTATGTTAGGTTATTTCAGGTCAGTTTAGGTTAGGTCAGATCGGATCATATCAGGTCCAGGATAGGATTGGTTAGTTCAGGTCAGGTCAGGTTAGGTGCGGAACATCATTAAATTTATTGCGCCATTGAATTTCAATGATACAACAAAGTTACTATAAACTTAACATGAGGCACAAAAATGTGGCATGTGGCGTAATTTTTTAAGGGGGCGTTTCCGCACTTTGGCAACGGCACTGCTCAACTTCCTTCTTCAAGCCCTGTCGATTGACGCCACTCTCACCCCTTTTGAGCGTGCTCGCTAAAGTAAATTTATACCATTTGATCATGAATGTGGGTATGCGTAAATTATTGAAGGAAAAAACTGGGAAAAATGATATCTTATGACCTTGAAAACCGGGAAAAAACCTTGCATTTAAAAGTACACTCTTGCTGACCATCATGATTACGTTCATATACGTATTGTTTATTTGTGCGAGTTCAAATCTGACAAAAGATCTAAAGGTTCTTCAACAGCTCGGACATTTTCCTTAACAGTATAATAACAGTATGATTTTACCAGTCATAACTGAAATAATTGTTGAACACATAATATTTTGTAACTAAAATTTTGTACACTTAGATCAGACCCAAAAATATTTATGGAAATAAATTGTATAAAAACTGCAAGTTAGAGGTAAAAACCACCTTAACTGAAGCATCTTTTCAGGGACGTTTTCTGCGGAATGCTTCACTGTAAACATCTAAACGAGAGATTAGAATTTGGTATGGAATCGGTAGCAATCTTATCACAAAGTTTCATAAACGTTAAAGGATCTGTAGTGCCATGTCGTACTGCTCTGGTCGATTTAGGGATAAATCAGATTGATCCAGGTTTAGCCCCAGATGGTGCAAAATGTGGTGACTCAAAGGTAAATCCTTTAATACAAAAAAAAGTTATTAAGCTTAATTAAAATATTCTAACCTAACTTTCACAGATGTGTGTTAATCAAAAATGCATGTCAGTAGCCAGTTTGCGTGCATCTGGACGTACATGTCCTAACAACTGTAATGGCAATGGCATATGCAACAGTCTTGGTCATTGCCATTGTAAAGATGGCTTTGCACCACCGCTTTGTGATTATCCTGGTTTCGGTGGATCAGAAGATAGTGGACCTACTGTTGATCCAGAAGGTATGAAATTTAATAAATACATAATTTCCAATAAAATAATTGTAATCTTTTTAAATTTCAGCTGGAAAAGATTTTGTAACTGCAATGTTTATAATATTCCTCGGTATCATACCAGCTTGTGCAATTTTTGGATTTTTAATGTATTACGTGAGGCACAACTTACATTTAACATGGAAGAAACCGTCTTCATCAACGTATGTACCAAGTTTTATATATTCAGGTTTCCAGCATGTGATCTCTGCATGTAAGGGTGATGGTAACAAATCACAACCTATTCCTACTATTTCCCAGCAAGTATCTAACAACAAAACAGGAGGTTCGATACGAAATTTAAATCTCGAAATAAAGCAAACCGAATTAGTTTTTACTACTAATCGAGAGGGTATTAACAAGAGTTCTAACTTGATTAATATTAACAATCAAACTGCTATCTCTACTGCTTCTTCTGATAAGTGTGTTAAAAATAACGATATGGCTCAAACTAATAGTAAGTCTAATAATTTAAATTCGCTTCTTTTTGTGAAGAATATAAAAGGTCTTAAGTTAAATACAAACCTAAAAGTTGTTAAGAAAAATGATTGCACACCAACTCCACAGACATGTGAGACTAGTTGTTCACTTGATGGGGATGTGGATAGAAACGTTTCCGTTAGAAGTTTAGCTACACATTTTAGTAATTTACAAAAGACGCAACATAATTGTTAGGTTTTATATGTAATAATAAATTATTTTTTTTAAAATAGAAGTTACCTTAAGAAGCTTTAATTTGATATTAATTAGATCTGATGCTAAAAATCTCTTCTATTTTTAAAAACCTAGCAGTATTCAATTACTACAAGCATTTATTAAAACTATTTCTATAATTTATTTACGTAATTTATTATGCCAGTACCCGTGGTGATATCTGGAGCATTGTTTGGCCAAATAATGCTTCCATTGTCAGGCGAAACAAAAAAAAAGAAAAACAATAATAATAAAAGACCTTTGCCCACTCTGTATTACTTTTTCATAAAGGAACTTAACTTGATTATATTATTATTGGTATTGTTAGGCCCATACAAGAAGTTGCAAAAAAATGCTAGTCCATTATCGACAAGTTTAGATAAATCTCAGAGAGCCAAAAATGAAGAGATTATGAAGGAAGCAAAAATTGTTTCGAATGCCAATAAACTCGCCTGTAATGGCACCGATATATTAAAATTGCAGAGATTAGAGAGAGAAAAGCAGGAAATGCAAGATGCAATTGTGCAGGATATTGCAAAATAAAATGCAGCACCAGAACTTGGCAATCACTGTAGCAATGCGTATGTTGTTTGTTGGCCATATACAATATTAGACAATTGCTGTCAAGATTATAAATATTCCCCTAATTTCTGGTCAACATGTTCCAAAGAAATCAAAGAGTAATAAGAATACACCTCCTATAGTGTGTTCATCTACTCTTATTGAGAAGATGGATAGAAGTGTCAGCTACTATGATGAACTATCAAACCAAAGGATTAAATTCAAATCAAAACAAAATGAAGCTAAGTCTTAACACTTGAGTCGATAGTGACATTTACAAATATTCTTTAGATGATTTATCAGTGACGTAGTCCTTCAACATCAAACATGTCATCATTATAAGAATTAGGTTGGTCTGATAGCGCACAAGATGTTGAATCAAATATGTTAGCATTAAGAACTGTATCGAAAAGAAAGTTGACACCTTCAGACTTTTATGATTATGCAATATTTTTAATAATTTTATAATAAAACAACACTTTAATATCTAGAAAATTTAATTATTTACAAGAATACAAATAAATTATTCTTATTTCGCTAGATCTCTCATTCCTTTTCATGTTGCACATTAAGTTTTGAACGACTTCCCTTGTGACTGCTTTGGTGGCCTTATTTCACTTATTTTTTTTTAAATCTTCTAGGCTAGTTGCAGCCTCAATGTTTTCTAAAGATGTCGTTTAATGATAGTTCAAAATCTTCAATAGGACATGCTTCAGGGCATTTTGGAGATTAAGCTTTTTTTTTAAATTTTGCAAGAAAAAATTAGACCACGAGTTGTATTCGGCTTGACAATCCATCGAGCAAATTTTTATTTAGCGTGTGTAGTTAATATTAATTTAATTAAATTTGACATAAATTTTTTTACTAAGAAAAAACCACTAGTGGTTTTTTCACTATAAAACTAATTTCATTGGTCCCAATTTGAACAATTCTGTAATTTGATTGGTTAAAAATTTTCGAGTTGGATTGTCAATATTATTTTAAAAATATTTCACAGTTTTTACAGCATAGTTGGCCATGAAAATCTACCTAATTTATAGCTGTTTAAAATATTAATGTTTAATCTAAAGCGATGTTATCTCATGCATAATATACTGTTTTGTAAACATAACCTCGCATTTGTGTCTGTTATTTCTTCTCACTAAATATGCATAAAGTATTTTCATAGTTTACAATTTGTTGCAACAATGTTATTTAAAATACTTGCCCGCTGTAGCTACTATTCTTTGATAATACAAAAATAAACATAACCCCATTGTGGGCATATTTTTTAAATTGAGCCCTCGAGCTTAAAATACATACTTATTATAAATCATTGAGTTTTTCTATGCTTGTTTAAAAGGTTAAAAGCTATTAACATGTACCCAGAAAGTCGTTAAAATAAAGGAGAAATAACAGTTTAACATTAATTGTCAAAGCAAGTTCCTGGAAGACACATATCCTCAAATGCTGTCATAAATTGCTCTGTTACATAAAATATATGCTAAAGCATAAATTGGATGTTTAAATTACTAATATATGAAACAGGTATTTAAAGCATTCAATATTTTTAAAACTACAGTGCTTCCCCTTAAACTAAGCTGTTTTTTTGGATTGCCCTATTCGTACTATTGATAGAGACTGTCGCATTGAAAATGACACTTTGCCTGTTTGGTAATTTTGACCGCATATTAAAAATACAGGCTAAGATCATATTCAATGTTGGTAATTGTTTACTTGCTTCTTCAATTTTGAAGGTTGGACTTCAACATGTTTCATGTTGAATCATATGATATGATTCAACAGAATAAATAGCATCTCATATGATAAATTATAAGATCTGTACCAGAATTGCCCTTCTGCTGTAAAATAATTTACTATTTTTCAACATAATCCCCCCCCCTCTCTCTTATGCTTCCCTACACTTTATTCAATTTTCATAGCACTCTGTGAATCTTTCTCGGAGTGTCCTTTTGAAATACTGATAAATATCTTAAGTTTCAACTGATCCATTAAAATTCACTGAATAGTGCCACAAGAGAAAAACATAAGTTAGCCACCGATCTTTCATTCTGTCAATGCTTTCAGGAAACATTGCAGAAATTGACCTTCTAGAGCATTCTGAAAGGTTTGTTGATCCGCTTGGCTCATCTTTGATAAACTCTATGAACTGCATTTACCCATTTATGAACTGCAGTCAGAGAGACCAGTGTCTCCACAAACATACTTGAACTGCTAATGAACGCCTACTTTTTCGCCACATATGGCTCTTTTAAATTAAATTAAATTTTGTAAGGTACGCTCAAACACATCTCGACTTAAACACACTGTAATTTTTGTAATCTTAAGACAAAATATTTAAATCTCATTTGTTACAACATCTGTGCATTTATCCAGCTCACTTTCTGCAATACAAACACATCATGCACAATTCTGGTACAGACCTCGAACTTTGACAAGAAAGCTCACGAAGAGATGTAGTAGGAGTGTTTGTAATGATGTCTCACCATTGTTGTATCACTTCTTAAGTGCATTTTCTTGGTCTGCCACCACACACCACACGTAGGCAATAAGCAAGATACAACAGAAGTCATGGCAAAGCGAGTAGGTTATTGAAATAATCAAAATCACTTAGTTTTGTTCCATAAGCTAATCAGCTTATGGAAACAAAACTAAATCTAATTATAAACTAATAACTATTCAATCAATTAAAACAGTTTTCAATCAAGTATAGATGGCGTTGTACATCATAACCAAACAGAATAATTATTCTAGTCAACAATTGTATTGCAGATTTTGTCAGTGAATTAGGAACACCACATTAAATGCTCATCAACAAACTATTAGCGCTTTATTTTAGGATACTCTTATTTATGTAGACATTTTAGATTGAAGTAATATTTTTCTTGATAATTTTGGGCATTAGTCATTTTAGGCTTTCCATACATGAATATTTATTTTATTTTTACTAGCATTATGTACATTTAATTTTGTTAATAACTAGTAAGCGAGGTCTCATATGAAATTCTAAGTAAATAAATATCCAATGAATCATCAGTCACAAAAATAAAGTATCACTGCGTAAGTTACAATTATGAGAACTATAGGAACCAGTTCTTTGAGTAAATTGATCTAAAATACCAAATGTGGCTTAAGTGTAACCTCCGAGAATAAAGAGGCTGCGACCAAGCAATCGTGACGTCACGAAAACCGGCTGACAATTGCGAAACGTAAAATACCCAACATAAAGACACTTGTATATTTCTGAGTAAAACTGAATATTATTTCAAAAAAAGCACTTATATTATGATAAACAATGAATAGGGTTTTCCACGTCACCGTTGAGGTACCCATGATAGACGCGTTGGCTCTTATGGAGGCCTCGCCAATAGCCCTATCTCCATGCGTTAATGTGTTTTATAACTTCTTAACCATTAAATTTAATCAGTTTTCTCTTTGATAGATCCATGTTTTGGATGTTAATTTTGTCGTTGATTATTTTTGAATAGTTATTGAGAAATATATTGGCAAGAATATGACAATTTTTTAACAATATCGACTTCAACGTCTTGCTACATAAAATACATTTCTCATTGATTTCGTGTACATATTTTTCCAATTTTAACATTGTCAATTCCTGTAAAATAATCCTTTGTTTACCTGTCTTTAGAAATTCAGTTTCATATTTATCATATTATTGTTATAACCGATGACTCTGAGAAATGTTTAATACATACTACTGAATGTTTTGTTGGATTAAACGAGTCTCTATGAATGCATTTAATCCACGTTTTCTTCAACTCTTCATCTTTTGGAAAAGAAAAGACGGACACATACGTATGGGTACTATCGTAATTGCTTGAGCAATTAGGCACGCAACATTTATCAGGCATTTTTAATGAAATAAACAAGACTCACCCAAGTATCTCGTCAAACTGTTGGCTTTTTTGATTAACTAATCAAAATATTTATGGAATTGTATTTTATATAGGTAAACGACACAATACACAATCATATTATGAACGACACCAACCGAAAGTTATTTTATAAGTAATAAAACAGCGTTCAAATACAAAATTTATCAGCGGCCATTTCTGCCAACGCCCACACTCGATACGGCAATTGAGAAACAGTCTCTTTTCACTGATTTTATAAATTGTCTTCACATAAATCAGGTAAATCTGAAATTCTACACCTTTAATTTAACACTTTAACTTATTTGAACTTATTTATGAGAGTTTTTGAAAGAAAAACTTCCGAAAAATAGTCTAATTCACACGACTACGATCACGGCAAATCTAAACTGCAATGGTGTTTGACTTGTACGCATCGCCTGTCCCCGCAAGTCGCCAGCCGGCATTCGTGACGTCAGATCACGTGACACAAGCCTCGTTCGTGGCCTCTTTATTCTCGGAGGTTACGGCTTAAGTAATATAGAAAATGAGATTATGGTTGAAAAGTTAAACTTTTCCTTTAACATTACAAGATTTAATAGTATATTACAAGAGTATATACATAACAAGAGTGGAAAGTGGCATTTTTCGTACGAGTGTGAACATTTACGCACGAGGCGTTAGCCGAGTGCGGAAATCACACGAGTAAGAAACACTTTCCATCGAGTTATGTATTTTTCCTACGACCAGAAAAATATGAATATTGTCAGTATTATAAGTTATTGTTCTATACATCCGTAAGGGGTTTATTATAACAATTAGTTTAAAAATTTGAGAGTTGTGAGGTGTTTGTAAAAATTAGTTTTTAATATTTTAAACATTTTAAATTAAAGAAAACTTTACAGCTACTAACAATAATAAATTAGCCTTTATACTTATGGCGTCTTTAAACAAAAAACTGTCAGCTGTATATTGAACTAGTATACAAAGCCGTCTCTGATTATTTATTTGTTTAAAATATTTTTAGAAATTAATTATACTCTTAAGTAATTATTAAAACTTTTTAACAATAAATTTAAAAAATATTAATTAAAACTTATATTAGTAATTTAAATTAAAATATATTGTTAGAAATGGAAAAAAAATATTCAAATTTTTATTTTGTAGTGAAAAGTTGTTTTGGTGTAATGACAATTGGTGCGTGAAAATATGTTCTCAAATATGCCAATCAGTTGTTTTTCATGAAATAAATACAGCTAGAATTAATTAGTGTTAGTAGACGTTAAAGTATCCAAAAGGTCAAGAAATAGAAGTAGGTTCTTATTATTTATAGTATTTGTTATTTACTGCATAGATCTCGACGGTGAGATTTGCAAAAAAAATCGCACAGGCAAAAGTAAAACACACTAGTGTGTAATGTTCGGTTCTCTAGCAACTTGATTGTGTGATATGGTCGTAGGAAAAATAAAATTTAAATATCTTACCTTTTTTTCATGGTTTGAGTAATAAAAACTATTGCAACCTTCATCATCCAATAAAAAAGGAATTTATTAAATTAAAAAATGAGGTTAGACTCTTAGATTATAATTATTAACTTTGTTAATTTTGATTGTAGACATAGATTAAGAATTAATCTATTTCACGTTTCAAATTAGATTGTAAAGATATAAAACCCTTAAGGTAAGTTTGCAGCTGCACGTTTATACTACAACAACCTTTTTGAACCGTGTTCATAGAGATGCGCATAAATTTGAGAGTTGAGACTTGTTTTGTGGTATCGCTTAAACTTATTAATCTAAACAAGTGAACAAGAGAGACTCTTGCTTGAATGAAAACGTTATTAACGTAATACCATTCCCAGTAAAGGAGAAAAAAATTACTTTTTAACACCTAACCTCACTACATATTTGAAAACACTACGCTGTCAACAAAAGAAATCTACTACAAAAGTTGACCTTCAATCAACTTTTTGACAAATAAAATTAAGAACATGGTAGATAATAACGGGGTGTGATTGATAAATGTATTACTGGAAACTTATAAACGCAAAGCTGTGAACTTACTTTTACAGGGAATAAAAACATGCAGCTGTGATTTACTCGATCTTTTACTCGAATCTTATATCTTACTTTACACAACTCACAGAAACCATAAACTATTGTTTTACCTCCGACCGGTTTGGAGCGAGGACAGTGCGGCATAGAGACACTTGGATGCAGGTACACTTTGACGCAGGGACATCTAGACGTGGAGATATTTCGGCCCATGTCCTAAAAAAAACGTTTTTTGAGCCATTAGTCTAATTTTTTTAGGACAAGCTCTTCTGTTTTATCAGTTTTTTAATTTTTATGTACACACACAACTTGCTTGGATTATTTGGTGCTTTTCTTCTTTAAGCACTGGACTATAACCACTAAGAAGTATCCATTTATAAGTGTTACTGTAACATTTGCAAAATAAATGCATCTGGTGCAAACAGTAGTTTCTAAAAGGTTGCTATGAAATTTTTAAGTTACGTGTTTTGTAGAAAAGCCAAAAAATATATACCTAGTGATGATTTTTGCAACAGCTTTGGTAATTAACGTTGATTCGATTACACTAGCATCAGTTCCAGATTATCTATTACGTTGGATATGAATAGCTCCGACCCTTCAGGAGACACTGCCCTCTGGTGATATTCAATTTCAGATGCCAGAGAATTTCTACTAGCTAATTAAACAGCACTAAGTACACTAATAATAAAGAATACTTATGAAATAACTGATAAGCAAGCCCTCTATGCATCGGCAGTACATCGAGCTTTTGTAGATTGATAAATATTGAATTTTTATTTTCTCATCATATATATTTCTCATCATGTATCTATTACCCGTAAGTGCCTACAGACTTTGTTTATGTAATTATGACAATAGTACTAGACAATTTCTCCAACTAAAGGCGTACTACTACTTATACTTGCTGCAAAATCTTTTTGCATGGATACGCCCTTCCAATGAATTGAGAGATCCCTGCATCAAACTGTCTCTGCGCTCAACTGTCCCATGCCAAAATGTACGGCTCCGTACAAAATTGGCCTCGAAAGTGCATTTTAAATTTAAAAAGAAAGGGAATGGGGCAGAAGACCATACTTTAATAAACTTGAGAGCCATATTTGACTCTTTGCAAAGATTTAGTGCATAGGCAAAATGTCTGTTATCTCCAGTAAATTTTTCATAAGCCATTTGTTATTTTATCTAGTATAAAACCACATTTAGACTCTTGTGCCCATGCTCGAACAAAATATTGTCGATATATGCAGGCAATCAATGCGATTCTTAACTTGTAACAAGACAACTATCATACTGCATAATTAGTTTTAATAAAATTCGGCTAGAATGTAGGTCAATTTTATCGTCAATAACAATCGATTATTTCTCATATCAACTACTTTCAGTTCTTTCAGCCAGGGATGATTTCTATTTGGCACCAAATTTAAATTTAGAATTATTATTACTTTTCACTAAATATAAAATTGTTCTGATTTTGTTGAATTTGATAAGTATTTTGATAGAAATAAGAAGATAACTTTAAATAAAATGTTATCACTAAAGTCTGTCAGGAATGGAGTTGTGTGCAATGACTATCAACAAAAGTTTTGAATTGAATTATTATATCTCTTTTTCTTAATAAAAATTTTAAGATTTCGAAAATATTTCTAAAAATGTTAGATACTTGCTGGCAATTACACACTATACTACACTAAACTTTTTATGTTAAAAATGTTTTGTTTTTCTGTTTCCTGTTTTGTGGTAGTTTTTAAGGTCAGTATAAAAACTATTAGAAGCAAGCGATACAAGTTAATATGCGAATTCCTATATTTGTAACTTTTCATATTTAGAATAATTTGGATAATCTAAAACAACTGTATTAATTTAAATTGTCTTGCTCTAATAATATTCCACTTTCATTGTTAGCGAGATTATTTTTTATAAATGTGATTTTTACAAATATGTGTTTATTAATGAATGCCTTATAATGTTTTTTATATTTAGTTAGTAATTGTATTATGCTTGATTAAAACAATTAATTGTTTATAAACTATTGCAGAAATTTCTTCATCTTTTAAATGTAATTTTTAAGATTTAATTTTTCCTTTAAAAATATTCTAGTTTTTTAGGTATATTTGATCCCATGAATATGTTTTTTATGTATAGTTTTATTAT
The DNA here is from genome assembly GCA_929113105.1 of Agrypnus murinus. Lineage (NCBI taxonomy): Eukaryota > Metazoa > Arthropoda > Insecta > Coleoptera > Elateridae > Agrypnus > Agrypnus murinus. The sequence continues at coordinate 5,565,398 of OV816030.1, read as the reverse complement.
TCTTTTTAATGTGTCATATTTTTCTTTTTTTTTCTTGTACTTAAATACATTATTAAACTATTAATTATTTATTTTTATTTTCTGATAAAGGCAAGGTTAAATTAAAACAGCAGCAATAATAATTGTTGAATATTATTATAGATAAAGCTTAACTTTTTTCATCGGTTACAATGATCGTTTGAACATATTTCAAAGTATGTTCTTATTAAACAAAAGTTTTAGACTAAGTTGCTTTGTTTGATTTTATATACAGGAGGGTAACAGAGTAATTCAAGGATATGTTAACCTCTTATTACTTTTTTGATCAAAAAATAATTTTAAACAATATTATGTGCAGTTTTTAAACATACATACAGTAAAACGTTTTTGACAATTTGTATTTTATACAGGGTGATAGAACAAGTGTGCAATTTAGACAGAAATCTAAAATACTCAATTAACTATCATTTCATAACGATAACTCAAAAAACTGCTTGGTCAAATATGCGATAAGTATATATACACATTTGAAGTCGGAAAATAGCGAGGACTTCAATTATTGAAAAATATACAGGGCGTTCCATAAAAAGGCACCTTTTCTATCACCCTGTGTTAAGGGGTTAATAGTGGTGTGTTATAACGCTTCTCGTAACACCCAAGCATCGGGAAATCAAAAGGTGTCTAACACATCTCGAGAAGTCAAGCTAAGAAGTAACGGCGCATCATAGCATTTTGTTATCGGAAGTACTAACAATAAAGCTGGTGCATTTATCATGTCACCCAGATGCACGTTGATACGTGCTCATATAAGCATGGATGGTACTCTTGAAGGTCGCTCGAATTGTCAAACCAGTGAGAGTGATAGAAAAGGCAATATATAAAAATCTGTATTTAAAATAAAGATGGATATACTTCATATTTCAACGCTTTTTATAAGCATGTCTCATGATGCCTAGGCGTTGTAACTAGGGCTGTGCGATTGTCGAAATCAATAATCGAAAATCGATTGATCGATTAAATCGGTTAATCGATTAAATCGGTTAATCGATTGATAGATTAACCGATTATTTAAAAATATAATTGAAGGTCCGGTTAATCACTTGTGATAATTCGTGTCTTCTATATTATAGTATAAAGCCTTTTCTGAATTAACATAAATAGTAACGTCTACTGAAATTTTGCTAAAGTATATTTTTATATAAATTATATTTTTAAAAATCCACTTCAATTTGTGTGCAGTGTATGGTCTGTTTAGTCCCGGTCTGGTGCTCTGGTCATACCTTGTATAGTCGGGCCTGCAGGAATTGATTTTTATAGCTCTGAGATTCAAGTACCGGCAGTAATACCTTTTGTTAAAATATCTTTAGATTCAAGTACCGACAGTAACAACTATTGTTAAATTATCTTAGAAAGAATATTCAACAACAGTTGTATGGGCTTGCATTCAGGACCGTCTTCTTTTTATTTTTGCTTTTCTTTTTTGAGGTAATATAATTTAAGTATGACGGAATAGAAACAATTGAAGATAGATAGAAACGATTTATAAACTCGGCAACAAAAAATACGCACCACTTGAAAATACCCGAAAAAAACCGATTTTTCAAACCGTCTTAACTTGGTTCAGTTTTGACGAAAATCGATGAATTTTTGAGTTCTGAAAAGCTTAAAGTCTTATCTTTAAGGGCATGCAATTCATTGTGACCCCAAGTCCAACCCACCCCCCGCAACAACGCGATGGAAAAAAATGTTTTCGATGTGAAAAATTTTCCATCTTTGACAACTTGTACCGTGCGCAAAAAAAATCGGGAGTAAGTTTCACCGCAAAGGCGAAAAAATTAAATCGATTTCCTTTAAATTTCGCAAAAATTCAAGTCATTTGGATGATTTGGAGCAAAGTTATGAATTTTCGAAAAAAAAGTTAAAGGAAAATGAATGAATTTTGTCGGCCTGTGGGTCGATTTAGTCTACGATTTTTTTGCGCACGGTACAAGTTGTCAAAGTTTAACATTTATTGTCAATCCAAAACATTTTTTTGTAAGGGTTTTAAGGGGGTTACGAGAGACGAAATCTTTTTAGATCGCAAAATTCCATCGATTTTCGTGCAAAATTCGCCGATTTATGGCGAATGTAAAAATGTAAAAGGAGCAAAATGTAATTTTTTTTCAAAAGTGCATAACTTCGCGCCAAACCATCGCAATGACTCGAATTTTGGGGGAATTTGGAGGAAAATGATTGAACTTTATTTTTGTGCTGACCAATTGAGTCCACGATTTTTTTTGCACACGGTACAAGTGACCAAATTTGCACATTTAAACATCAAAAACATTTTTTTTTCTTTAGGGGGTGACAGGGGGTGGAATGGTTTTAACAACAAAACAATTTGCATGACCTTGAAGAGGAAATTTAAAGCTGTTCAGATCGCAAAAGTTCATCGATTTTGGTGCAAAATTACCCGAGTTATGGCCAAGGAAGTGAAAAATGTAACTTTTTTTTCGAAAATTCATAACTTAATAAATGGAATTTTTAAAAATTTTAAATTATACCTTAAAAAATGTCCTAAATACTTACCTGATAACATTTGACATTTGAGTTCAAAGTATCCTTTTAATTAAGGCTTTAAACAGTAAGCAGAGTAATCCTATAACAGTTCTTTGTTGGAATAATCACTATTGTTGTGAAATACCGGTCGTAAAAACCAATTGCAAGCCAAACTATACTTATACATAGTACGAATACGAGTAATACGACATCTTACATCACCAATATTGTGCTTTAGTAGAGAAACAATTTGTGCAATTCATGGTCATTGTTAATGCTACTTCAACCAAAGTTTGAGAAGCAGCTATGGTTGTGCATCAATAATAAATTATTTTTTTAAAATAATCGATTTATCGATTATTTAAAAAATTAATCGAAGGTCCTATTAGTCGATTGATTATTATGCACAGCCTTAGTTGTAACACTCCGAGAAGCATCGAGATCTTTATGCGTTATAACCCACCACTAGGGGTTAATATATACTTGAATTACCCTGTAGATGACTTAAAAACTATTAGAATTATATAGATACGGTAATCTGTAAACAGGCAGCAAATGAAGTTTTTAATTTTTGTAAGTGAAACTCATTTACATACTCATATTTTTGCCTCTATGATATTCAATTCCAAGAATATCTGTCATACAGATCTAAACCGAGCAGGTATTATCTTAATTTAATTTACTAAATTTGACTGTGCTGTCGTTACGATAACCGTGATATTGGACTAATTGGAAGATTGAAGTTAATTTAAGAAAAACTTTTACTTGATATCTCCATTCTTATAACCACAGCCTCATGATCAATTACCTATTTACTTTGTAAAAAAGATTAGGGTTGGCCATGACTTTTTGGCAGATTTTACTGTGTAGTGTTTGACAACATAACAAATTGTAAGGTTAAGAATTTTGCCTAATATATTTGGTAAACAAAGAGATAAGTTGGCACTGAACAGACGTCAATCTACTGTGGTAATGCTTTTAAAATTTGTCAAACTAGTACCTGGGAAACATACATATATTGCAAGTACTACTATACAGGATGTGTCAAAATTTTTTGGTTAGCCTTCTAGGGACTTTGACATAAGATCTGTCGATTTGACTAGGGCTCTGCATAATGATCGATTAATCGGACCTTTGATTAATTTTTTTAAATAATCAATTAATCGATTGATCGATTAATTGATTGATCGATCAATTAATTATTTTAAGAAAATAATCGTAGTTCCAAATAATCGATTAACCAATCAGTCGATTTAACTGATCGACCACGAATTGCAGAAATTGTTTCTATTAAAGCACAACATTGGTGATGTATGATGTCGTATTACTCGTATTTGTACTATGTATAAGTACAAGGTATGACCAGTGCACCAGACTGGTACCAACCAGAACATACACTGCATGACTGCTCACAGATTGAAGTGGATTTTTAAAAATATACTTTATCAAAATTTCAGTAGACGTTACTATTTATGTTAATTCAGAAAAGGCTTTATACTATAATATAGAAGACACGAGTTATCACAAGTGATTAATCGGACCTTCGATTACATTTTTATATCATTCGATTAATCTGATTAATCGTTAAATCAGATAAATCGATTAATTGATCATTCAATTAATTTTGATATATTGATACCATAATACCAATAATATTAAATGTTCAGATCGATTTTTCTCAGAATTTTTGTTATGCAACCTTATGATTTATTTGCATGATCATAAAGAGAAGAGAAATCACTATCGGATTCCACTACTAAAAATCTATATTGTCATTTAGATTTTTTGTGATGATGTCACAACTAACAAACATTTACAAAGTTCAACTCGATTTTTCTCAGAATTTTTGTTATGCAACCTTATGATTTATTTGCATGATCATAAAGAGAAGGAAAATCACTATCGGATTCCACTATAAAAAATCTATATTGTCATTTAAATTTTTTGTGATGACGTTATAACTTACAAACAAATGAAAGTCAGAAGGTGAATCACACATAGTAATGTGTATTTTTAAAAAACAAAATTGACGTGTTTCAGCGTTTTTAAAAAACCGGTTGAGTTCGCTTTTTTTTTAAATATTCCATACTTTAATCCCACCCTGTATATGTTTAAATTATTAATGCACAAAACAGATATTTACATTTAATTTTTGAAACTGCAGTATTTGAAATTGTATTTTCTACAGCTTTTCTTCCGTATTAATGGTACATGCAGAGAAGATTCTTGGTAACTGAAATGGTTATTTTGCATTTAGCATAAGTTATTTCTATAAATAATTCTGCCATTTAAATCCAAAAACTTTTGAAATATTTGCATTTAAAGTTACATCATTCTGGAGTTTGTTTTACAGGAACCCTGGAAACTATTTAGGCAGTAAAATTTAGTAGTTATTCATAAATTCTTGAAATACAGTAGGAACTCCATAATCCGAACACACTGTATTCTGAATATCCAGTAATCCGAACAGCAACATTTACAAGCTATAATCCGAACAAACCTCTTTAATCCGAAATTCTCTTTAATTCGAACAAATCTCTTTAATCCGTACAAGAAAATTCTATATACATACTAAGAATGAATATGTAGCGTTCTATGAAGGTGAATATTAATTATAAATGAGATTACAGCAGATTGCTGATGCAGTTTTTGGCTGATACTGTTATGACCCAATGGGTGCAAACAAATTCTACGAAGACCAACAAACGCTTTTGTTATTAATATAAAGAGTAATAAAGACCCTGAAGGTTACATATGTAAAAAATAAGCTATAAATATAGTAATCATACCATCATAAAGGCGCCCTAAATGTTTTGACGTTGCAGTTTTGCCGCAATTGTTTGTATAATGACATCATCTACCTTAAAACTTTATTCTCACAATTTTGTTAATACACAATTTGTATTCATGGCGTTCGAAATTTAATAAAAAATGTCAAAACGTAAACACATATTATTAAAACTACCAGAGAAATTATTCAGCAATTAAACGTTGGGTTAGTGTTTAACAATTGGTTTAAAATATGGTGTTGGTAAATAGACAGTCAGCGATATAAAGAAAAATAAAACTAAAATCCTAGAATATTTCTCATCTGCTGACAAAGGTACAGGAAATAGAAAAATATTAAAATTAAGACCATGGAATGAGAGGACAACACTATAAAAGGAGAAAGAGAAAACTTAAAGAAAAAAATTACTGATTTTCTTAATTAGAAATAAAAGTTTTGTAATAAAATTAGTAAATTACATAAGTTAAATTCTTTATAATAAAGTACCATGGCATAAAGCAATGTTTATATTCGTACAGCCCGAATTCCTCGTTAATACGAATTAGCCCTGCATTTATAGGTTCGAATTAAAGAGTTTCTACTGTATTATCATTTAAAGTTGTAAATTTCCCTTTATGTCTCTATTAAGGTAAGATAGTAGTTAGTTTAAGTTGTTATTAGTATTATTATGGCACAAACAGCCTATCTTGTGGAGACCATATAATTATAGACCCCTGTTCATAAATGATTCTTTCTCTTTAATTAAAATAATTAACATAACCTCCAAACTTCTGAAAATTTTGTACAGATGTAACTTAATTATTTGTGCCAACAAGAATCTTCTTTGCGTGTGGCAGTAAAATGGACCGAACTCTGTTTTAACTCGAAAATCTGATACATAAAGTGTATATGTAAGTGGTGGCCAGATCACAAAATCTGATGTTTTATAAAACGGCTACTCTTTTAAAATTGTCATTTGTTTTTCATTATTTTCATAAACTAGTCAACCCTTTCACAGCCACATTATCAAATACTAATAACGCTATGAATTGTTTTGTACTTTGGCTAGTAACTAAATGCGACGTAGCAAAATGTAAGTGAGGTTATTTACAGACGTTTTTGTTAAATGCTTTATTTTGTATTTTAAAATACTTTTTTAATGTGTTAATTTAGCCTAATGAGTCTAATTAGTTATTTATCTTGCTAATAAAGTTTTTTTTAATTTATTAAAACGTATTTTAATGTCTAAGTTTTTGTCATTTTTTGGCAAAATAGAAAATAGATTATTTATTGGTATTTGCGAATGTGGCCATTAGAAAGTTTGCCAGTTTAGAAAAGGACCAACAGCATCACAGATTCTGATTTAACGAAAGATAAATGACAATTTTAGAATCTAGTTGTGTTTTATGAAGTAAATGGCAGATTTTGTAATCTGATTACAACATATTTTTATGTTGTACGCTATGTTGTTTTACTTTTTAATCAATTGATTGTTAGCATATATTTTCTTGTTATAAACTATAATGCACGAACTTTTAGAACAAAGTACAGAAGAGCAGCGAAGAAAAACAAGAGATGTCATTATGTATCATATAGATCGACTTATTCCCCCAATACCAAATTTAACTGTTAGTTACTTGCAAAACAATTTTCTCATTCTATGAGGTTAAAATCAAGTTAAAGTGAACTATTTTAATCTGACCTTGCCAAAAATCAATTAAACCCATTGCTATTAAATCATTTCTTTTTTATATGGTGTGTTATTATTAATAAAAAGCAATGCAACTAATTAATTTGTACCACAATCTGCTTTTGCTTATATGCGTCTTTCTAATGGATCTTTTGAGGTTTTACTTACTAGCTTATAGTTCTTATTTTTTGGGTGTATTTAAAAATATTTCACAAAATATGCTTCATTGCGAGAAACGCAGCTTTTACGCCTTATGCTTTTATAATAGGAAAAAATCACCGCCGAAACCAAGAGGACCATCACCGTTTCAACCCTCATCGACTCCACCCAAATGCACGACGGAAGATAATCATTCCTTGCTGCAAGATCAACCGCCTGCATCCAATGGTTTCAAGAATGAATTTTTTGGTAATTTTAAAGGTTTTTCTATTACACCTCTAAAAGCATCAGAACCTGAACCTGTTAGACCAGCACCACCTGTTCCAGCACCAGTCATTAAAACTCCAACCGTACATAGATCTAATACTAGTGTTGTAACGGATAAAACTAATAATCTTTTAAACAAAACAGTGTTTCGCACTCAGTCAACTAAACCGGTAATGAGTTCAACAGATTCTTCAATACCACCCGCTTTGCCTCCTCTAAATCCAGGTTCGCATCCCCGTCCAATTATATCATCACCGATTTTGGAGAATTCAACATGTACAGCTAAAGAATTAATGTCTCCATTAAGGAATGCTCCAAAATTACCTTTAAGACCAGCACCTACTGCCCCAAATGAAAATAAAAGACCATTATCTAGTCCAGATACTATAATAGCAACTGTTATTCCAGAAACTGAAAAGAAACCAACTAAAGAAACTCACACTGCCTTAAATCGTATTGCCTCATTTTTAAAACCTGACAAAAAAGTGCAACACAATAATAATATAAATACTCTTTCCAAAAACTCTGCTCCACGTGTTAAAGCTACAAAAACTTTGGATAAAAATTTGTTGAGGTCAATTGAAATATCAAATCCGATTCCTCAAACTAATATTGCAGTACCAGCAACGGCAGTACCTGTTGACTCTACAGAAAATAAACCCGTAGTAATGCGTGCTCAAAGTATGCGTGGTGGAAATGTAACACAACGTCCTGCTATTCCCACTTTTGGTTCAATGCGACATCCTAACGGTTTTAAAAGACCTGTTAGTATTCCTTCCGCTAATCGTCCAAAGAGTCCACCACCACCAAGGCCACCATTAACAGAATTGCACAAAGAGACCCCTGGTGCTGTTAAAGTTCCAACATTACCAGGGTACCAAAAACCACCAGGGCCTGACGGATGTAAATCCAAGCAAAATCAGTATGATGATTGCTTAAATGAAGCAGCGGCATTGTCAAAAATAAAAGAAGAAAAAGATACTACACCCGTCATTGATAATATATATGCAGTAATCGATGAGACACCAACTTCGCCACCAGCATGTGATTTCAGTAAAATAAAGTGTACTTCTGGGTCTAGCGAAAGTGTTGGATTGTTAGGGGAGATTGTATCAGAGATTCAGAATCGTAACGTGGACTCGATTTATTCCACTTCGACGTTAAGTCGTAAGAAGAAAGAAGAGATGGAAGCGAAACTGAAAGAAGGGAAAATTAATGAGAATCCATCAACAGAAATTTATGTTAATACCTCATCCGTGTATAAAGTGCCTGAAAATATTTATAGTAATATGAACAATATTAAATCAAGTGCAAGTTCTACATCGAGTGGCTACATTAATCCTTCGTTAGTTAATCCACCTTTGAAGACAGGACCAAATAGTAATAGCTCTGATAAAGGTACATCAAAAAGTGCAACTAAACCATTGCCACCTGTTGCAACGACAAAACCTACTTTAAGTACATTTAAAGGTGATCAAAAGAGTAGTAATACTAAACCATATTCTTCTATATTAGATCGTGGAGTGGGACCTTTAGCATCAACTTACAAGACAAATTCGACAAAAATCACAAATGATACCAAAACAAGTAATCTAAATAAGACACCGCCCTCTCCTACATCTAAAACAGTAAAACCGCTAAAAAGGCAAACGACTCCTCCAAATATAGGAACCAAAAAACCTACTCTCAAGGCAACCACACCAACTATAAAACCTATAGAGAAACCACTTAAACCAGCATCTAACAGTCCAGATTTAGTAACTAGTTGCTCGAATAGTAATACGAATATGGAGAATAATGCTAAATCTCCTGATGTCTTGAATAGTGGTCCGTCAGTCATGAGAAAGCCTAATTTACCTAGAACTATATCGAAAGTGAATAAGAATTTGAAAAGTCAAACCACAGATAAAGAGACTTCAAATAGTGATATAAGAGCGCCAGTTTCTGTAAAGACAACACCACTAAATTCTACAAGTGGTAGTAATAATACCAATAATAATAAAAGTATAACTTCCGGGACAAAAATTGCAGCACGTCAAAATTCAAATGTAGCTACGTTACAGCAAAAATTTGAGAATAAGCCACCTATAAGTGCTAAGTCAGCAGTGCTTGCTAAAAAATAAACGCAGAGAATAGTTAAGAAAAAAACTGTTATTAAAGTGTACATAATACTATATTATTTAAATGGAATTTAAGGAACTGATTTTTAAATTATTGACGTAAAAATAGAAACTACTTAAGGTTATTTATGTATTATCTGTTTAGAATCTTTTTCGGTATGGGTTAGACATGGAAATTTGTCAATTTTTGTTTTATGTTGTTGCCAAATATTCGTCCAAATACTAGTGGTGTAGCTTAATATAATGTAATTTGTAAATATGACAGCAGTGCTTTATTAATGTAATTTTGACAGTAACGACATTTGTTAATGTTCCAACAAGACCACTAGATAACTTAAGAAAACAAAACCATGGACGCCCATTGCTTGGAAAGATTGTAAATGCTGTAAGTATTGTAGAGATTTTATGAGAGTGTTTATAAAAACTTACTTTGCCTTATTTATTGAAGCAACTAGAACGCCTTATTCAGTTAATTTCTAAGTCATTTGTGATATTATGGTACACATTTTAATTTTTGTAACTGAAGTTTTTTTTCAATGAAAATATTTTGTGGTAAGAACAACAGAAATGAAAGCTTTTTACTATATTACTTATTGGTAGACTACAAATACAAATTAGCGACTTTAAGGAGCCTATATCTGTTAAACTATAACAGATACAAAAAGAATGAATTGGAACATTTTTGTAGGGAATTTAATGTTTTTCAATACTGTACAGAACGCTTTTGAAGCTACGGCTAACCGTTTTCGAGATATAAGCGAAAACTATAAAATGGGACCTTCTCTCTCCCCCCCGCCTCCCTTTTCCACTGTTCCTAGATCCGAGGACTTCAGTTTGTTTAGTTAGTATACCTTTAGTTTGTAATTTTCTTGAAAAGATACTTTTTCCGGTGGTACCTAACTGTAGATGCTGAAGACTCCATTTCTACTTTTTTTGATTTAGTCCTTATTGTACTACTTCTGGTCGACATACTGACTGAGCCTACAATTCAAAAAAAAAGAAACTTTAATTTTCAATGTTAATTCAAGTTTTAAATACTATTTACTTTTCTGTAAATCTTCGTCAGTCTCTGATGATGATGAACCCATTTTTGTTCTGCCATTTATATTAGTTTTATGAACTTGTTGAATGCCAGAGGTAGAAGGCTGTGGCGATGTACCTACAATTGAATAACTCAGAAGTTTCCTTTACAATTCTTAACATATTCTAATGTGCATTGATGCTATTCTGACCTAAAATTAATTGTCGCAGTAGAACTGTGACATAAAATATTGTAGGTTAGAAATAGCTAGTTAAATCAAGTATATTTCCACCAAAATGTGATCCTTGTCATGTTTTTGATAGCATTCATTTGAGAAGTTTTCTAACAATGTATTTAAACCCAGCTGAACGAGTGCATCATTTGAGAAAGTCGTTAGAGTGAAGTATTTTAAACGTTTATAGGCATTGTGCACAAATCACTGGTTTAAAAATGTGTAGCCAGTGTAGTTTCAACGCTAGAATGACATTTAAACACTATAGTTTAAAACCCCCCTTTCAGATATTTCAGTGTTTTAAATTTAATAGAATACCTATGGTAAGTGTTACTGTTTTAAATAAGCATGTTCTATTAGGGGGCAGGATATCATATAATTTACCAATATATGAAAGATATTTTTTGGTTAGTGTAATGTTTAAATTTGCAAATATTTTAGACATTATAACATTTTAGTAGTAAAAAGCATTTCTTTAATCCGTTATTTCTTACCATACATTTGTTTCTGATAACCTCAAAAAGGCAAAGTATATTTTTGAAGTCATATACGTTTTTAGTCTCTTACAACTGTATTTTCTAATACTTCTAGTTCATCTTAAGATAAAGAGGATTTTGTAGTCCTCTAACAGCTCCTAATATTTTGGTAATTTAAATTTATAATTTCCTAATGGTGCTAATGATGTAATAATAAAATGTAATTGTAGCCGAGTTACAGCAACTTAAATTGAAAATAAAATGTTAAGAGGTTGGCAGTGCCCGCTAAAAAGTTAACTAAAACAGGAATATTCCAAAAAAGTTTTTATGTTAACAGTGTACATACAAATATAGTATATATTAATTATATTTAACATTGGCTAGTGCCGTATGGGCTTTGCTACGACCAGTCTGGCGAAGCCCTATACACCGTCATATTTGACTGCTCCAGAACAGGTGAAGTAAATGCCTTTCATTGTAATTGAAGAGCAGTGAAGACATGGAATCAACAATGATAAGTTTGTTAAACGTAAAAGATTTAAAATTTAAAAATACTTCAAATTCCTACCCTACCCCTAAATTTTAAATTTTTGGAGCAAAATAAAATGGCATTCAGCATGCAACTCGCCTTTCCCATCACCACAGCAAAATAAGTTCTTAAGTCACTTTCAACAAATATGATGGTGTGTGATTAAAAGAAAAAATACTATTGTTAAATTATTGACGTAAAAAGGGCAACTACTTAAGGTTATTTGTATTGCAGGGATTTTATAAGCATTTGTAAAAACCTAGTTATGTGTGTTATACGTAATTATTTTATTTTAGAACGTGAATGCAGCAAAATAGGGAGTTTGTGCATATAAAATATGAGTTGTTTTATCCTAACTTAACTTAAAAAACCATGCACAGACTCTCCGATTTTCGCTTTAGACATGTAGAGGATGTCCCCCCATAGGATTTAAATCTTATCTGTTGTAAGATGAGAATAAAGAATTGTATATTAAACAATTATGCATTTTAATATTATTACTCTTACGAAGTTATCTAATTCCAATATCCTCTTATCATATTCAAGTCCAACAATTATGTTATAAGCAAGTAAAACAAGCACTTTATGATTTATTTATTACGATCTCCTAATTTTAAAACAAATATAGAAAGCATTTTATTATTCTCACTCTTTTCTATTTCCTTGTTAATACATCAAACAAAAATGTATAATATTTTAAATATAAGAGTATCTTTGTGTGATATTTTAAATTAGCTGTTAAGATCGTCTTGTGACTTTTTAGTTTTTAAGTCAAAGAATAATTATTTAGGAATATTCTTATTAATAAATTTAAACACAGACTCAGTTTTGTTATTTTTCATTGCATAATATTTTTTTAAAAAAGATGTTGCACAATTTTTAATGTGGAAATTTTACATGTAGAATAATAACGGAAGAGTTTTTAATAGTTTCTAGTGAAGATACTCCAACAAAGAGTTAAACAAGCTCATCGTTTGAAACAATGGAAATGTGTGATACTGAATAGCATAGCATTGTGTGCTGGCAATGGAGGAACCTACTTCATTTCAAAAGAAATGCCCTCTGTAGTAATACCTACCCGCTGACTCCCTTATAAGGATTACGCTATGTCCAAGGTAAATACGGTGACTGCGGTACGTCCGATGTGTTGCGTGCAATGCATTAATCGCAAACGACAAAACCTGCACAAAGTAATTATGGTGTCCGAAGTAAACACGACGTTTTTGCGATTTGCATGATTTTGCGTTGTCGCATCGCGCATTATGTTTTAAAAATCAAAATCTTTTGTTTCCCAATGCAATTATCGCTGAGCCCGCACAATGGAAGTTCCTGTTAATAAAAACCTGTTGTATTTACCTTTTTACTTAACTTAAGGTTAGAAAAAGCCCCTTTCCTTCACTGGAATAGATACTTGAAAATTAGTTGGGTAACACTTTAGATTGGGTCGGTCACCCACAGCCGCACATGTTATATACCATTCCATGCGTCTCATCGAGCTGAACCATAGTGTCCAGAGTGAAATTTGGGGAGGAACAGTAGTTTTCGAGATAATCACCAAAAACTGTTTTTGCGGTCTTGAGAATTTATTAAAAATAAAAACCAATGCTAACAAAAATATTTTTATAAAATTATGGTTATCGTTTATTTAAATTTGTAATATTTGATCAACTTAAAGCTCAATATCAATTCTGTACAGCAAAAAGTATAATTATTTAGAGTACTATTTTAAATTAAGCTCATTAAACTTGCGCGGAAAGGTAATACCGATTCAAATGTGTTACATGCGTTGCATATAAGCACTGATTTCGTTGCTTATAACTGCTCTTCTCCTAGCCTTGATAAGCGGGCGTGGTTATACAGACGATGCGGTTAACATTGTTTGGTCGTTATTTGTAGTGTGCTTCGTGCCCAAATGTTTATTCATTATAATTTGGTTATTTGTTCGATTTAGTGTTAAATTTAATGTTACTTCAGTAATGTAAATCTGCGAATGAGACTGTATTTTGTCACATTTTATTATTTCAATTTATATAAGTTGGAATTTTTTTAATGACAAATAATTCTATTTAGTTTGTTCTGTATGCAAATTTAAAATTGCATTATCGTCATGACTGCAAATTCAGCTGCTTCGGTGGAAGGTTCGTGTACTTCTGATACATCCGAATCGGGACGATTTTCTTGTTCAGTTTGTAAATCGTTAATAAAGAGTTTTCTGCATACAGTTTTGGAGAGAAATTACAAATTATTGAGCAAGGCAGATCAAAACCAGAACTTTCAAATTTAACAACAAAGCTTAAAACCTGCACCGTTATTTTGCTAAAAAGACCGGAAAATCGAGTTGCATTATAACTACATAGTAGTTTTTAAAATAAAGAATAATAGTCAACAAATTCCAAGCTTAATAATTATAACACTGTTTTTTATTGTACCTAGCAGGGGCGGATCCAGAGAATTATTTTGAGGGGGAAATTTTTGGAAAAATAATTGTTTTAATAAATAATAATTAAACAAACATTATTTGTTTCTATTCTATGTATACTTATTTCTAAATTTAAGGGGGGATTTCCCCCATCTCCCCTTGTGAAGCCGCGCCTGTACCTATGTATATTAAAATTAAAATCGTGGTTGCTTCCCTAACCTAAATTCTCACCGCACACCACTGTGAAATATACTATGTTGCCAAACATAGTTTGATTACATTGTAGAACTTGGTATCATCACGTAATCAAGTCGTTTAATTATGACAAAATGTTTTGTGAATACCAATTTAATATAATCATGTAATTACGTGACGAGATGATTAACCATGCTTTGTGAATACGGACAATAATATAACTATAGCCCCTCTATTTCAAATAGTAACGACATCGTGGAGCAAACCTGGCACAAACTTTAATAAAGAAAAAAATACTACATGCAACTTGTTTCGAAAATTTAATAAAAAGTTGTTTAAAAATTACGATTTCGTAGTTATATATATTATATTAATATGATTGTTTTTACAGAACATGAATGTCTCACTATCAAATTAATGTTGAATTGTGACGATCTTTGTGCATGATTATTATTAAACCTAAGATTTATTGTAAGACGGAACGTCAATTCTGGTAACTTTCAATGTCGCCAACATCGTTCTGGTGCTTTTGCTCCAGAGGCGAGATCAATCATTGTCTCTAATATTTGATAATAAAGGAGCTATAAATATAACATATCGTCGATGCTCCAACGAGAAGACGTAGACCTAGTTATCTATTGTCAGATCACCATCGATATGAAACATTTGAAATAGACCGACTATATGCTGATAAATGAATGAATGTTTATTGAAATCTTGGAACATAAAACTTTCGGAAGGAGCATAATCATTTACCACAATCGACCACGATGGCGTCTCAATATGGCGGAGTAGGTGTTTCCGGTTTTATAATTTAGACATTTCCATTGGCAGTTCTCACTGTCTCAGTAAAACATAGTATTTTGAAATTAATCTTAGAATATAAATTTTATATTTAATATTTTAAACAAACAAATACTTATGAAATGTAATTCCCTTTTTCGTATTTGTCCGAGTTTGAGGGAAAAGCAGATTTAGGTGGTATCTAATCGCGGCCAGTGTAACGTCATATCCGTCGCTTTTAAAACTCATTGCGCCAGGTAGTTATACTCCTTCCTACAGTTTTATATTCTAAGATTGAAACCAATTAATTATATAAAACTATAAAAATGATTACACTTTGGGCCATTTGGTCAGTTAAATTAGTCTTATTATCAGATTATATGCTAATAAATATTCAAGGCCTAGTCCAAGGAGGGAATTCCAACAGGTATTAGTAGGCCAGTTGGAGTATAGCTGGAACTTTCGTTTCTGTACGTAGAGTGGGCAACATGTTGTTATACTAAGGCTGGTGTACCCACATCAAAACCACAGTTTTAAACTTAAACCCTTCCCTCTCACGCACACCGTCTCAGTAGGTGTAATTGCAATGGAATAACACTACCCCAGTTGAGTTGGTGTTGTTCCACTGGGATTGACAGCACGTCGTACAGAAATAAAAGTTTCACCATAACATGTAATTATTACAATTAACAGGACAGTTACAATTTCTACTGTGCGATAGTAGACAGTGAGTGTGTAAAGCAATCATATTTTATGATGTCAAGTTAAATAATATGGTCTCCGTGCAAACGTCACACTGTCAAAAGCTGCCACCGGTCTGTGAACAGCTGCAAACAAAGCTAAAATCCTACCACCCAAAAAAATTCCCCAAACCTACCCTAGTGAACTTTATGGGGTCAGCTGCCCAAAAACTACATAATGTAGGTAGCAACTACCGTATTTACTCGAAAATAAGACCCCCTCGATTATAAGACCCCCCCCCTATATTTTGCAGCGAATTTTTTAAAAAAGCTTTTGTATGGAATATTGGACCCTTAAAAATATTGTAAGTATAATATAAGATATTGAACATTTTTCAGTTTTATTTTGTTAACAAATTCCGTCGGTTATGTTCATGGAAAAAATTCTACCCCTTATCTCTTCGCAGAAACAAAGCCTTTGTGGAAACAGTTTACCTGAATTCCAGGAAAACTTCTAAAATTGTAGGCAGTTCATTCAAAAAGTGGTCAGATATCACTCCAATAGATAATAAGATTTTCCACACTTACTGGAAAGATTAAGATGCTACTATTATTAACATTCAGGTAGGTACTTAAGAGGTTACAAGTTTTTAGTCGGTACTATGAAAGGCTTAAATGAATTTCTTAGAAATGTTTTTGCAATCACTGGGTTTTTCACTAATATCGACCCTGTCAGTTGTCAAGCTTAATTTGTATAACCATTGTTATAAAAAAATATATTATAAAGGTTAATGACGATCTTGCAGAGGGTGATGACGACAACGGCGATTCTGACTAGGTGCTAAGCTAACAATAATCGTATATTATTTCATAATTTTCGTAATTACTGTAGTTGTTGCAGTCAGTAAACTTTGCTTATGGCGGGTTCCACAATGGCGGCATAGATTTACGTGCATCAATATCGGATAAAATGCAGACAACCGGGCGAGATGTTATATTATTAAACAAAACGCTATGTTAGATGTTATTGTATTGTAATACAATTTTGGTTAGAAATACTGGTAAACATTACTCAGTTACTCTCATTGTTTTCACTTTTTATTGAATACATCTTTTTATACTCGATTATAAGACCCGACTCGAATATAAGACCCTCCCACATTTTAGAGCAAAAATCTAACAAAAAAAGGGGGTCTTATTTTCGAGTAAATACGGTAATTTAGAAACTATAAACCATTTTGACATATAAAGGAGGGCGTGGAACCTTCAAGTTTACAAGTGAAATTATGATTTGACAAAAAGAGTGCAAACTAGCAATGTTGTTAGTTACTGCATTTCAGAGAATTCGTCATGTCATCTGCAATAAAGTTTTTATACACATTTAAACCGCACTGTTGTAAAGTTGCTAAAAAATAGTTACGGCAGTATGTATTAACGATGACAATATAACATCTCCTATAGATGGTTTAAATTACGGTTTTAACATTTTAATTTTACGTATCATTAGTAAATGATCTTGAGATAGTGGTGAAGCAGGTAAGGAAGGTGGTGAAGGAGGCAAGGAAGGTGGTGGAGGAGGAGGCAAGGTAGGCGAGATAGATGGGAGAGGTGAAGAAGATGAGAGAGGTGAAAAAGTTTGTTGATTGAGATAGCAAATTCCTTGTATTATCAAAAAAGTGGATTTTCCATATTTCTTTTATAATTTCGTTCGCTGGTACTATAAAACTGATCTCTCAATTTTGTCTTAAATAGTTTCTTAAATTCTACATGTCTTAATAGGTTACGTAATACACGTATCTTTTCTAGAGTTAGCTGTCTACGCAAAATCTTCACTAACAAATCTTTGGCTAAAGTTTTTGATATTTGTTTGTTGGAAATGATCCTTAAAAAGTTTGCATTGACTAGTTTTAGAAATAATATATTTCTCTAGTTTTCAAATCTAAGTCTACTAGCTCTTGTAAGGCTTGTCGCATCAAATTTTTATTTCTTATAGTAAAAAGCACGTCATTAATGAACTAGGTACTACTATAGCAACTGTACAAAAGTAATAATTTTTTTGTATTAAATCAGTTTTAAGTGTTTTAAATCAGATCCAATAATACCTTCGTCAGGTGTGCCCCAAGGTTCCAACCTTTTGTTCCTAGTTTTCATCAATGACCTTGTAAACATTTGCAGATGACCTAAAACTATTTAAATCTGTTATAACACATATAGATTGTGATGAGTTGCAAAAAGATCTGATAAATATTTCTAATTGGTGTAGATTAAATCATTCAATTATGCGATCAAAGTTAAAATATGGTGCCATCATCTAGCATCCAATATACATATAACAACTACGAAAATAAATTAGAACCTCTCCAACGTAAGCACCTGAAATGTATGTCCTTACAGTATGATGGTGTATACACCAGAAAGTAGACCAAAACAATCTCCTCCATGAATGGATCTCAAGTAAAATTGATTTTATTGTCCCGCGATTAAACGCACGTCGATCCCTCTGCTTTTACGGAAACAGCCCCCGAACTAATATTGCACTTAGAAATTCAATTAATGTAATGTGCAGCAATTTTAATACTATAAGCCATCTTTGTGACATTCATGCAGACAATTTTTCTGCTATTAGTAATAGGAAATTTAGTTATCTTAACAAAAAAAAATATATATATAGGTGTATTTAAATATTCCATAGATTTATTTTATTTATTTATTGTTTAATTTGTATAATAACTTACATACAGCCCGTACGATATTTGTTGAGCCAAAATTCCTAACAGACCACTACTTGGAACTAACGTCACTTTCTTGGAATTAACCGCATTCGACACCCGAATTGGAAAGACTTTGGTGGCGTCGCCGGCTTTCACCAGTTCGTCTTAGCAGCTTGCAGAAAATTTATCAGATTAGGGTCTGTAGTACGTTATGCAAATAAATTTTTTCTTTGTTTATTCCTTTTTTTGTGCTGTATTATTATATTGTATAATAACATGTACCTAGATTATAATCACAAATTATTGTAATAAAAGAAATAAAAACACATTACTTACAAGATTGCCAATATTTTTTTGCAAACAATCCACGTTTCAAGGCACGCCGCTGCTTGCAAATATCTGGCCGCGGCAGACCGTTGCGTTCCCAGAATAGAACGTCGTCGGCTTTCTCCTTTCTGGTAATTCTGGCTCAACTAAAGCTAAGCTATTATCTAAATAAAATGAAATGAAAATAAAATCAATAACAAACTGTGACATCACCTACCGTCAGTTGCATCAATGTATCAGTTACCATGTTGATATTGTAGTCTAGGTATACCCTCCTCCAACTGTCATTCTTAAATTAGTGACTACCAAACCCACTTTTTAAAAGCAATTTTTTTTTCGGTTATTCTAAGGATATGGAGCTGATAATATTAAGCTTTATTGTTGCATTTTATGTGTACCCACCTGTTAAAATGATGATGATCCTAAGTGAAACACCCTGTAGTACATGAAGAGCTGTACAGAATAATTGAGTCTTGTTGTACATTATATTTATTTACCAATGTAATCGAAAAGGCGGTTAAAGGATATTTACGGTTAAGTCATTTAGGGATGCAAGCAAAGTGTCTTCTAAAATAGAAGTGTGCAGGTAGTTCGATTTAGTGAGAAAGCCAAATCCGACCCGTACCCGCGAGCAATGGGTCACCTGCAAAAGTTAATCCAAGTCGGTTTGGGCGGACTTCCGTCCGTTTGGTCGTTGTTTATTGAATCTACTGATCGCTTAAATAGCTTTTTATACAATTAGTCACACGACGGCACTGTCTAGTACTGCGAATTCCTGCAACCAGCTGTCAAATAAAACATATAAAGCTAATTCTTCTTCTCTTTGAAGACTTCTAGGTTAAAGCCAGTGCCCGCCCATACCCACGGGTGTTAGGTGGTGGGCTAGAATATTATTGTCCACGGGCAGGAACGGAAACTAACATCTTTGTTACCGGGTATGTCCGTGGGAATATTCAATGGGTAGGAGGTGAATGGGCAGTTTAAAAACTAATTCCTGCAAACCTCTATTTTAAAAATACTGCTTGAACAATTATCTACAAATAAATCATTTAGATCCCTAGCAGCATTTTTAGTCAACGCTACGTATCAGGAACTACCGGTGGACCTATTAAGTTTTTGCTACTAGTCACAAGCACGTAATTGCTACTGTTTTATTATGTCCCTGGAACCAAAATTGGGAACAAATCTTGGGTAGCAGATATGTTGCAGTAATCTCTCTGGAACTTGTCCAGCTAAGTTTCGGTTACGTTTAGGCTACGTGGCGGCGTAGTATTTGCTACTTTCGTGAAATTTCTTTTCTCATTGACACATCGTGTTGCATGGTTGCTCTCTCTTACTCTTGCAACTTAACAAATATTCTATCATTTTCTATACTATTGCTGAGATCGTGTCACAAAATGGATTACTATTTTATTTGTAACACGTACTTAATAATAATACAAAGAGCGATGAAATGTTTGATTATTTTGTCATTCCAGTATACCAAAATTATAAACCGTTGCAACTTTTTTGTTAAATGTGATGATGATAAATCGAAAAATAACATCGCGCCTTCTTTAAATATGTTTTTAATAAAATATGACAAAAATACTTATAAGTTGATACACATGATGGAAATTATTTTTATATTATTCCTAAGGCACAATTTGGCACCAATTTCTTATTTTTATTGTAGGTTATATAGTAAAACATCTATTAACAATCATAACAAATTGCAAATTGATTAATGGCCTCCAACATTTTAGAAGTAAATATGGAGATGAAGTAGTTTACGAAAAATCACTTTAAAGTGATTCTCCTGGGCAGAAAAAATGTAAGTTTTACTTTCAATACTACTGTAAGGTTCCGTTACTTTAAAGGATTAAGCAATGGTTTCATATGGGTGGCAGAAACTTCCAGTACTACTTTAAAGTTTTAAAAACCTTAAAGTAGCTTTGGGCAAGTTACTGCTAGAATCATAATACCAATTTGAAATTGCAATAACTATAAAGTAATTATGCTAAGTGGCAATACCGTTCCAGATACTTTAAAAAGTTACTCAGAAGTAATGAAACTACATAGTTTCAATAAATAGTACAAATAACTACATAATTACAAAAGTATTCCGAACTGAAGTAATTCAACCTATAAAGTCATAAATTTAGTTGTAATTACGTAATAAAACTACTCAAAGTTCCGATCTCGGTTACTGATAGTAATAAACTCTTAATAAACACTTAGAACGTAAAAATGATATACAAAACTGTATTCTTTCATATCCTTAATGGTATATACAGAACTGAATGTTTCAACTTCATAAACGTAAACTTAAAAAATGTTATGCAAAAAGAAAATGAACAATGTAATGGTAAATGTCAAGTTTTTATGGAGTTTTTATGGCGAGCTTGATGTTTTCTTCTTGTAAGTGGATATGATGAATATCTCTGCCTTTTCAGACCTATTCCTGTGAAATATCTTTTTTTAACCCAGTTCCCTGCAAACAGAAATTGGATTATAAAGTTATAATCCAAGAGCCAGGCACCGGATTCCTTACAGTATTTCTAACAAGCGTATAACTGTTATGGAAGATTCCTTTGAATAGACTGACAAGGTAACCTGACGTCTAGCAACCCTGCGGTGGTGGTTTTACCGTCTTTGCGCTCCTGAAGGGTTTAAGAAAAGTACTAAAAAATAGTATAACGAGTCTGGTGCTTTACTATGTTAAAGTTAATCGTCTGTTATATAAATAAAAAAAATTGACAAACTTAAATTTTATTATTTTATAATTGTTGGTGTTTCTTAGTATATGTGCAACTTTTTCTGATGTTTTGGTTTTGAACCGTTTGAATTGTTCTGTTTGTAGTTGGGTATATACTGGGCAAACACTTTGCAATTTTGACATAAGATATAAAGAGCATGTGCGTTGTTACAGAAATAAACATCCTGAAAAATCTAATTATGCCAAATGCCTTTTT
Organism: Agrypnus murinus; assembly: GCA_929113105.1. NCBI lineage: Eukaryota > Metazoa > Arthropoda > Insecta > Coleoptera > Elateridae > Agrypnus > Agrypnus murinus. The sequence goes on along the minus strand of OV816030.1, from coordinate 5,543,551 downwards.
AAAAACAAAATCACACAATGACTCCTCAAATTAATATTAAATTCCTACATTTTTGTAATAACAAACGCAAATTAGAAGCTTTTGAGATATACAAACTCAGATCACCTTTAATACATGAACAGATTGAGCTCAGTAATTCTCCGTTACTGAAAGTGTTAGATATTTAATTTTTATTCTTTTTATCTGGTTATCTATTTTTTGTATTTACCTTAGCGACGTGATTGTTTATATTTATATTACCTTTGATAATGATAGTTTAGCTGCCGAAACAATTGTCAGGTAAATTGTAATAAACTTGTAAAACTTTTACTAATCTTTTATTTATTTCTTGATTATGGAGTCTCACCATATAAGGCTAAACACAATAAACATGATTTTCTTATGTTTGTCACCATTTACATAAAAATCCTTTCCTTAAATAATAATAAAAATTTAATTGGAAAAGATATGAAACATTTAAATAAGAAAACGCTCCTGTGCCCGCGAGTTAACATTACCAATGCGTGCATCGTATAAGAGAACTATGAACCTATTTATAAACCGTATCGCCACCTGCGAGATAACATAAGCAGTATTCAGAAATCTTATCTTAATGCATTCTAAGAAATGCTAACGGATGCAAAACGTTATCGCCACGTGTGTAAAGCCAAACAAAAGATTCTCAAACACAGAATGGCATATAAAGACCGCATTCTGTCATATAGTTCAGTTCGAGTTCCAGTTCACGACCGTTCGGAAAGTTTCGAAGTTAGCATCCAGGAATGTCACTTACCTAGCTTTCTGAACTTCTTTGTCAGTTTAATATTATGCAAGTGCATAACGAGGAATAAATATATTGTTGCATTTGTAACTGTTCCTTCTGTAACCTGGACTCCGTCTTTTGTTTTTAAATAAAGAACAATTTTTAAAAACATTTTTCAACGTTAAGAAAAGTTAATTTGCGTCCGTTTATTCAATATTTTGTTTTTATGTTAAATTTCAACATTGTAACAAACTGTTTTCAGCGAATATAGACCTGAAAAGCACAAATAACCCCGCTTTGTTTCCACCACAATTTCAACCTGGCTTTTTAAATATACCATACTGAAGCTGTTACGATAATAATATACAGTGTGTAAATAAAGTAAGGAACAAAATTCATATTTTAGTATTATCACTGTTTGGAAGAAAAGCAGCTCTGACAGGTCAATTTAGTTTTTCTGTGGATTTTATGGACGTCAATTTTAATTTTTTAGCTTACTATTGTGGGACCTATCACTTCATCGACTTATTAACTTATATGTGCTATTTAAAACTCAAATCATTATTTTAGTGAAAGTTATCACGTTTGGTCCTGCATATTTCAAAAAATACTAATTTTAAATACTACAAATGGAGTATTGCTGAATTCAGAAAAAAATATACTTTTAATTTCTAACAAGAAAAAATACGGGGGTTCCATAAAAAAATTCAATGACGTCATAGGTCCCATACTAGTAAGCTAAAAAATTAATTTTGACGTCCATAAAATCCACAGGAAAAATAAAATTGATGTGTCTGAGCTTTTCTTCCAAACACTGATAATACAAAAATATGAATTTTATTCCTTACTTTAATTACACACTGTATAAACCCGAGTTTTTTAATTTTACTTTAAATGATTAACTTAATTGATTAATTTTTTGTTTATATAACAGATGATTAACTTTAACATAGCAAATCGCCAGACTTGTTATTATACAATTTTTTTAGTACTTTTTTCCACCCTTCAGGGATGCAAGGGCGCTAAAACCACCACTGCAGGGTTGCCAGACCTCCTTCTCAGTATATTCAAAAGACCTTCCATAACCGTTATACGCTTGTTAAAATTACTGTAAGCAAACCCGTAACTGCCTGAAAAAAATGGCCTGGTTGGAAAAAAACAATAGTTTTGGAGGTATATTCAAAAGGTAGATAATTGTTATTGGTAGTCTGGATTATGAAAAACCAATAAGCTATGATTTATAGTTAGTATACAGGGTGTAGAATCGCTTCACGAACAATACAGTTTTACGTGCATTTTATTTCACACCTTAATATTATCTCCCCTAATTACTTTACAGTAAAGATATTAAGGAGCGATGTAAAGAAAAAATTTATCAATCGAATGATACCTTTGGTTACGGAATACATTTGGCCGTAACGCGAAAAACTAAAGAAAGTAAAACTTCCGTTTTTGCAACAGTCATGTCTTGGAAACATTGGAACGATGAAGGGAAAATATTTGCTACGTAAATGTAATTTTTAAGATTATATTAAACTTTATAATAATTATAATAAACGAATGTTATAATCGGATGGTACTCCGCAAACAAGTATTTATGATTGAAAGTTAAAGGAAGAAATTGCAAAATTCTTTGACAATAAAGATTCTTAAGGGTTAGGCAAACAATAATTTAACTAGACCATATATAAACATTATAAACAAAGTAGATTACGAACTAGATAACAAATAACAATTTTTTTGCACGTCCTGTATATAAGGCTCTACTTTAGTCCCCCAAAAGAGGGAGTAAAGTAGCACTTTTACTCCCTGAGGGAGTAAAGTGTTTCCATGACAACAACAACAACAACAAGTAAACAACAAAAAAAGTAATCGCGGTACATGTTAGGATTTCTTATCCTGAAACTATGTGATTTTGGCATTTGCAGAGTTCAATTGTCCGAATGACAATGTAACGAAATTTTCGATAATTTGAATCTTTGCGATTAAGTCGTTTAGGACGTGCAAAAAATAGCGTATATACCACTGGACTAAAGTGACTTTTATTCCCTCATGTGTTTATTTTCCTCGCTAACGCTCGGAAAATAAACTCACATTCGGAATTAAAAGATGCACTTTAGTCCCTGGGTATATAATATACTATTATTATAACAGGTTACCAAATAATAGTATATTATATACCCAGGGACAAAAGTGCATCTTTTAATCCCGAATGTGTGTTTATTTTCTGAGGGTTAGCGAGGAAAATAAACACATGAGGGATTAAAACGCACTTTAGTCCAGTGGTATATACGCTATTTTTTGCACGTCCTAAAGGGATTAATAGCAAGAATTCACGGAATTTCCGAAAATTTCGTTACATGTCATTCGGACAATTGAACTCTGCAAACGCCAAAATCACATAGTTTCAGGATAATAAATCCTAACATGTACCGCGGTTACTTTTTTTTGTTGTTTACTTGTTGTTGTCATGGAAACACTTTACTCCCTCAGGGAGTAAAAGTGCTACTTTACTCCCTCTTTTGGGGGACTAAAGTAGAGCCTTATATATATAGGACGTGCAAAAACATATTTATTTATATAAACCGCAAACTTATGGTTCTCAAAATTAGTGATATTAAGTTTGTTGTTACTATTGTATAAATCCAATGTTTATTGGGTAAAGTTAAGTAATTTGCACTTTCTCTGTTGGTATGGAATACATTTGTTCTATCTTGCATGCAAAAATAGCTCAAAGTCAAAACACAACAAATTTTTTCAAAATAATTTTGAGATATGAAACAAATATTTTCTCTGTAATTCTAATGTTTTCAAAGTATAATTGATTTCTGATAGTTCTAATGTTTCCAAGGCCCAAGGCATAGCTGTTTTTTTTACACAAATTGAAATATTTTTTTCCATTTTTCGGTTACGCCAAAATGTAATCCATAACCAAAGGCATCATACGATTCGTAATTTTTTTTTCTTTACAGCGGTCCTTACTATCTTTACTGTAAAATAATTATGGGAGATAATATTAAGAGATTCTACACTCTGTACAGATATAAGCACCTGCATTTTTCTTACTCGCGTTTAGTTCTTTATATTCTCTCTTTCATTCAGAAACACATATCGAGTCTAGGGATCATGGTGATTTTCATATCCATGTGAGAGACATCTTTCTTCTTAATTGTTATTATTTATTAGAAAGCAAGTTGGATTGGAGCAAATGACTTTAGCACTTTTGGCACTTCTCTAAAAGGAAAAATTAGGTGTAAGATTAGTTTCTTATGTACAATTAAGGAAGTTTAAGTAGGGGGAAGAGGCATGATGCAATTGCTGGGCTGTAAAAGTGAAGCCTGCAGTGGAGTAAGGGGACTACAAATTTGACAGCACACATGTAAATACAATGCAGCGTTGGGTTCAGTAAATTGTTTAAAATACTATTCAGGACACCGTTAATATGAAACTCTTTTATTTTTTCCATTAATTACTTTAATTTATTTGTCACCTTAATTACAATTATTAAATTGAAATACGTAATCGTAACATTTCTAAGAAATTTGGAAATTCTGTAAAAAAATGATTATTTCTAAATTTTTAATTTAAAATTTCACGATTATTGATTATCTGTATGTAAGTAGTTTTTACACGTAAACACCGTGCCGAGTGATTCCCCTAAACGGACAATAATTCCGCCAGTACGAATTTAAAAGTTTACTGCGTACCGTTTTAGAGATGGTTCTGTAATTATTTAATTAAAAAAAGAACATTTTTGTACAATACGTGATAACACTCCCAATATAAATACAAATTAAGTACTACGGACCTGATGTTGAGTAAAAAGTTATTAATGACGCAAATTTTAGGAAAAACTACTAATCATGCATTATTACTCCAGGTTTTTGTTTTTTGTGATATCTAATATCACTTCTACATCATCTAATCGAGTATCCCGACGTTTTTATTTGTTTTTAATTTAGTTTTTAACAAATAAAATCTTTATCGCACCGTTTGACAGCCAAATTTAAAACTTGGCAATTTGTGCACACCTCTTGTGCGACTTCCCCCTATTTAAACTTCCTTGTGTACAATCCAAAAAAATTATAACAAGCTAGTACGTAGTAAACTTATTGGGGATAGGCAACACATCTTACAACTATTTTACAACCTACAAATACTTGTATTATTGGTACAATGGTTTTATTGTAATTGCAATCAATCTAACAATCATTTTATTAAACATTCTAACTTCTTAATATATACCCACTTCCAAGAGTGACAAAGTCCTTACAGTAGGTACCCCTAAGGTAATACCAAACGCTATCACGAAGGTACTCCAAAAAGTTGGGGCTGTCCTATTAGATTTTGGATTCAATAATTGTCTGCATTACCTGTTTAATTAATGCGGAAGGTACAGGGTGGCCCACGCAAGATGATCCTGTACCTTATCTTGGAAACTGTAAGAGTTACCAAAAAATGTTAAATATCAAAGTTGGTTGGTGTGAAACAAATTTTAATTTTATAATAGTTTTCTATATATAGGGTGAGCCATATTGCTGTGGCTACTATCAACTTTTTTATTTTCAATTGAACACCCTGTATATTTTTACTGTTTTTGATTCTACACTTTATTTTAAGTATGCTTGCTTAATGTATTTATCAAAAGTCTGCACAGTTTTTGAGCAAACTCAGTTTTTCTGTTTTTTCAAAAATCAAGTTTTTTCAAAAAATAAATTTACATAGTGCAAGTTACATTTAAACGATTATAATAATACACGACGCTTATATATATCTAAATCCGCGATTCTGCATAAATTTATTACTAAATAGTATACAGGGTGTTCAATCTGATATACCAAAGGTATAAATCTTTGAACAGGGAAATCTCACTTTTTTCAAATGGGACAGCATGTATATTTAAATTTTATGTGATTTAGTTTTTGATTCCCTACCAACTCATGTATATATGTTCCATCTAAAAGTAAACAGTTTCAAAGTTATCAGCGTTTTCCTGTTTTTTCGATATTTTTCCTGCTAATTTGAATGGGAAGATTTTCAGCGTTACAGAAGCAGCTCTATTGGCTAATCATTTGTTTGGTTAAGAACTAGATTGACTATTATCAGTTACTATCGATTTCAATGAGTATCGGTATTTAACTACTGTCATTTGTCACCGCCGTGGTCATCCAATATACATAGCAATGCAGGGAGGTTACGTCGAAGATATATTATAATCGTTCACTAGTTTATGTTTTACTGTAGTAAATTATTCTTATCCTTCTTATCTGTTGCTGTTTGTTTGAAATGAAAATGTTCTAACACACATCTTACAGTTATTGTTCAGCAATTTGATAATAGCTCTTTAACATACCCCATTCTGCATCGGTAAAAATCAGTTGAATCCTACTATTTTTTTTAGATGAAAACTAATAATGAAAATGTTGAACTAAACTGTTACAAAACCGTAAAATCATAACCTAGTCTGAAAGTCTATAATTTTGAAATGAACTTATTCTGTTCCAAAAGCAAATCGGACAAATGACAATGGTTAAATACATAATTAAATACTGAAACTATTGAAATCAAAAGTAACTGAAAATAGTCAATTTAGTTCTTATCCAAAACCATGATTAGCCAATGGATAGAGCTGCGTCTGTAACGCTGAAGATCTTCCCATCCAAATTAGTAAGGAAAATATCTAGAGAACCAGGAAAACGCTGATAACTTGCAAACTGACCAAAAGTATAAATCTTTGAACAGGAAAACCTTCTTTTTTGGAAACTGTTCGCTTTTAGATAGAACATATATAAATGAGTTGGTAGGAACCAAAAACGAAAGCATATAAAATTTTATACCTACAGGGTGTCCCACTTGAAAAAATGAGGTTTTCCTGTTCAAAGATTTATACTTTTGGTCAGTTTCCAAGTTATCATCGTTTTTTCCAGGTTCTCTCGATACTTTCCTTGCTATTTTGAATGGGAAAATCTTCAGCGTTACAGAAGCAGCTCTGTATATTGGCTAATCATCGTTTTTTCCAGGTTCTCTCGATATTTTCCTTGGTATTTTGAATGGGAAAATCTTCAGCGTTACAGAAGCAGCTCTGTATATTGGCTAATCATGTTTTTGGCTAAGAACTAAATTGACTATTTTGAGTTACTTTTGATTTGACTGAGTATCGGTATTTAACTATCTATTTAACCACTACTATTTGTTCGATTTTCTTTTGGAACAGAATAACTTCATTTCAAAATTATAGACTTCGGACTAGGTTATGATTTTACAGTTTTCTAACAGAGTAGTCCAACTTTCATTATTAGATTTCATCTAAAAAAAATAGTAGCATTCAACTGATTTTTACCGATGCAGAATGGGGTATGTTAAAGAGCTATTATTAAATTGCTGAACAATAACTGTAAGATGTGTGTTAGAACATTTTCATTTCAAACAAACAGCAACAGATAAGAAGGATAAGAATAATTTACTACAGTAAAACATAAACTAGTGAACGATTATAATATATCTTCGACGTAACCTCCCTGCATTGCTATGTATATTGGATGACCATGGCGGTGACAAATGACAGTAGTTAAATACCGATACTCATTGAAATCGATAGTAACTGATAATAGTCAATCTAGTTCTTAACCAAACAAATGATTAGCCAATAGAGCTGCTTCTGTAACGCTGAAAATCTTCCCATTCAAATTAGCAGGAAAAATATCGAAAAATCAGGAAAACGCTGATAACTTTGAAACTGTTTACTTTTAGATGGAACATATATATACATGAGTTGGTAGGGAATCAAAAACTAAATCACATAAAATTTAAATATACAGGCTGTTCCATTTGAAAAAAGTGAGATTTCCCTGTTCAAAGATTTATACCTTTGGTATATCAGATTGAACACCCTGTATACTATTTAGTAATAAATTTATGCAGAATCGCGGATTTAGATATATATAAGCGTCGTGTATTATTATAATCGTTTAAATGTAACTTGCACTATGTAAATTTATTTTTTGAAAAAACTTGATTTTTGAAAAAACAGAAAAACTGAGTTTGCTCAGAAACTGTGCAGACTTTTCGATAAACACATTAGGCAATCTTACTTAAAATAAAGTGTAGAATCAAAAACAGTAAAAATATACAGGGTGTTCCATTGAAAATAAAAAAGGTTGATAGTAGCCACAGCAATATGACTCACCCTGTATATACAAAACTATTATAAAATTAAATTCGTTTTACACCAACCAACTTTGATATTTAACATTTTTTTGTAACTCTTACAGTTTCCAAGATAAGGTACAGGATCATCTTGCGTGGGCCACCCTGTACCGTGTCTGTAGTTTACGTTTGCATTTAGAAAAGCCTAATTAAATGTTTTTCCATTGCATAGACCATATCTGTACGTTCTACTCTACTTATCCGCCATAAAAATCCTTCCTTAGGGATTCCAACGTGGTGCAACATGTAATTCATCTTCTTAGCGATTGTAATTGCCGAAAACTGATAGTAGCTTGTTAGGTTTATTATAGTTGGAAATTACAAAATAAGGAAGGTAGAAGGCGCGATCCGTCACGACAGCTGCAGCTTCGGAACTTAGTTTGCGGATGTAGCTTTCTGCATAATAATTCTTCAATTTTTACTTTATACGTATTTCAAAATTCCATTCTGCATCTGTTCTATTTAGGGTTCTTAACATGATGCCTAAAGTCCTTTGGTGGAGTGAAGTGTTGCTCTTTCGCGCAAAGCTGCTCTCTGATTGTCTTAACATCCATCCCCGTGAACGTTAACATACCTCAAGAGCATTCAATCATATTTCGTTCCGACTCCAATAGGTTCTTCAGCTTCCACTCTGCAGAGTTTTTAGCAAACATTAGTTCAATCATACTGCCGGATTCACATTCTTGAGGAACCATCCTTTTATTCGTTGAATGTGGGGCTACCTGGATTTCGCATCCTAAAAATCGACTGAGTACTCTCAAAGTCCAAGTTGATTGACTGGAATCGAGTGGAAATCTTTTGGAAGCTGGTTTCTCGGTGGTCAGCTGCGATCTGGAGCTCAACTCGCTTTACTTTCTTCGGTTCCAATAGCATCGGCGATGGACCTTTTATTCATTGTACAACTTCGGTGTTGAGTAAAGCGCATGTGCGTGGTGGATTACATTAGGTCATCTCAGCTTCATGTGCACAACAGCCATCTGTTCCATTAATGACAGAGCAATTACATGTTGACCATGGGATAATATCAGTGTAGATCCTTCATTAGTAACTTTTAAGATTGCATAAAACAAAGACAGACTACTGGACTACACACACATTTCTCTAATACCTGATAGACATAAAGCAATTGAATAAAATAATCATGTTTATATACTTACAGGTCTAGTTGGACTACTCGGCCTAGATGTCGCCTGAAAATAGCAAAAAACAAAAATAAGTAATAAGTAATAAACATCTATATGATGCCAACCGAGCCATGTGGTAGCCCAAGATCGAACCTGGGGTGGATATAAACAAAACTTATACATTTCTTACCATATGGTTTGGTTGGCATCAAATAGATGTCACTACTGGACTCTTTCGGTATTAATGTTATTTCGTGGTTTATATAAATAGAAACATGGAAAGACAAACAAGCTTACAGCTATAGACGGAATTCCCAGTGCAATGAACATTTCTCATGATATTAAAGTTTCGTATTTGATTATGTTCACCCTCTCGAAGGTTTTCATGGAATAGTATGTTGTCGGTAAATTTTTTTTCTCATATAGGTAATTAGTCAGAGTAATTTCTTCCGATTATGTATTGATGATAAGAGAGCTTGTTAGAAAAATGACCGAGTTTATATATTTTTTTGTCAAAACAATCGCATGTGCTACAAATCTTGCATAAAACACAAACAGTTTTGACAACTCAATTTAACGTAACCAAGTTATTGTTTATAAATTTTAATTAACACAAAAACTAATTAGATCAACTTATAGACAAAGAAATTCCCAATCTAATGGTATATAAACTTATGTTTTCATTACACAGGTCTCTATTTAATATCAATAGAATCTAATTATCGAACAACTATTTATTAACTTATTTACATAAAAATACCTTTTCACACCTTCCTATCTGCACAAATTTAAACACTATATGCTAACAAACTTATTTGCATAATTTCAGACATCAACAATATGAAAATTCCAACTAATTACAGTATTTCAATGTACCATCCAAAATCGCAACATAATTATTATATGTTGTTTAACTGATATCATTAATAAAAAAGTAGCCCATACATTTAAGATAGTTACAGGTATATGGTAATGAAACAGCTTTACAATCCTCCATCAAAATTATTTAACGAAGTGCTGTTGATATAGAAGAAACTTAAGCAAATAGAGAATCTCGTTAACATGAAAACACATTTTCTTACTGTTAAATGCTCAGATACGGTAGTAAATATTGGATACCTCCCTATAATGACAGGCCTTGGCTGTTTTAGGTTAAATCTTACATTAACTTTGGCGTATACTTAATTTAAACGCAAAATTAAATAAACATCTCCCACATAGTTAATGGACAAGGAAAATTAACTAAATTCTATGGAAAAACAACAGTTTTACAGATATCCTTTATCTGACTATGGTGTACTATACAGGATGGGATTAAAGTATGGAATATTAAACAAAGCGAACTCAACCAGTTTTTTTTAAAGCGCTAAAACACGTCGATTTTGTTTTTTAAAAATACACATGAACATTTAATGTTATTGACATTATGGTATCAATATATCAGATCGATTTTTCTCAGAATTTTTGTTATGCAACCTTATGATTTATTTGCATGATCATAAAGGGAAGATAAATCACTATCGGATTCCACTATAAAAAATCTATATTGTCATTTAAATTTTTTTGTGATGACGTCATAACTTAGAAACAAATGAAAGTCGGAAGGTGAATCGCACATATTAATGTGTATTTTTATAAAACAAAATCGACGTGTTTCAGCGTTTTTAAAAAAACCGGTAGAGTTCGCTTTTTTTTACAATATTCCATACTTTAATCCGACACTGTATAGTGTGCTTGTTAATTATAGTTAACCATATCTAGCTTTATAAAAGACAAATTTCTCAAAATTAAAATTTTTAAATCGAGGTTGTTCTTACTTAAAATTATAGAGTAGGTAAATTACTTATTTCGTATGTCAAATAGCATGATACTATGTATTATTGTATATACAGTGAGATCCAAATTGAGTGAGGACGGTTTAAACTTCGCACCTTAGGTATTAGTGTATTTCAAGTTGTTAGTGTAGCACTATTGAAATGTGTTGCGTCAAATTACAGTGTCAACTCGTCACTTTTTTTTCGCTTACATCGTTGTGCATTACCACGTTATTCTGGGGTTTCATTGAATTTTTGCTTTATTTCGCTTGTTTTCTTATTTTACAAAGCAGTGTTAGACGATTTTATTATCAAGTAGGTTTATTATTTAAAATTAATGAAGTTAATAAGCTATATTATTTTTGTGACGCCACTGTATTCATGTTGCCAACGCGACAATAATTTAACGTAGCGGTAAATTCAAACCGTCTTCAATCATTTTGGGTCACCCTGTATACATTTATTAGACAAGATGCATTACGAAATAGCAATAGATGCAAGACCCGAAGTCGCTCGAGACAAATGTTATAAATCATTTAACATCATCCAACGTTGAGTAGGTACGCCTTGTGGAGCAGAACACCTGAAAGAACTTCTTTAACTCTTCAACAATCAGTATCGGTGAGGTTGGTGGTGGAAACTGATTCACTAGTAGAGTTATTAGTGGAAATGTTAGAGATGTTCTGGTAGCGGCATGTCGGATTACTGAAGTTGGTGATATGGCTTGCTGTTAGATGGTTTTGGATGATAGTTGCAGGCTAGATCGAAATGGTGAAGTGAATTAATACACTACTTGGCGATTAGTAGTAATATGCAGTGATAGGGTAGTCGTAATAGAGTGATCGTATAGTGGTGGAAACTGTAATTTTTATTCTTGTTGAGTATTTAACTAAATACTTATTTAAAAAAAATTACTTTACTTGCGCTATTTGAAGGTATCTTATGTTATTAAAATTTTCTACAAATAGTCCAGTCGGCAGGGAACCAAAAGTAGCAGTTTTTGGTTCTTTCGTGTTAACAGCTATTTTATTGCACAAACCTATTCAGAATAGAGGGTAGAGCAATATATGTAGTTGCGTACTAAATCGTAGTGACAGCAGAAAATTTATTAACAATTTAAGACGCCATCAACCGTTTTCGAGGAGTTTTTATTCCGTAGCTCATCAGGATGATTTCCTACGGAAAAATGTTCAGTACATGATTTGTTTATAATAAAAATAGCTACAAAATGGCATCAGTTCGGTTATTACAACTGGAATAATTAAGTTGCAAAATCGAAGAAACTGCCAAAATCGCGTATGTTTTTAAGTTGCCATAAAAATTTAAATAGTCAACCAATACTGATGAAACTTACGTTAAGTACGATATAGTTTAAATTATGTACAATAAGCACTCAAAACCTGTATGCCAGGTATGCAAAACTTTTTGTTTAACAAGGTTTTAGGTAATTCTACTGCGCCTAAAACTTTGAAAGTTTGCAAAAGCTGTTTGAAGCTTTGCATACTATTGCAAATGTGCATATATTTAGCCTGAGTCATTAGCAATTGAACGTAATTTGTAAAATTCGATTGCATTTATTTTTGCAATTTTGGTGACGTTTTACATCTCTTCATAATTTTGTTACGTTTATAAATAATTAGTATTATGGTTCGTATACGTGGTCATTTATGAAATATTTCATCGGGTTTGAATAGACGGCAAGAAAACACGAAATTTAAAAAAAAGAAATTTAAGTTTCGATGCTTGGATCCTGAGATATTAAACTGTTTGCGTAAGTGTGCACTACTCGTATATTATTTACCATATTGAAATGAATCAAAATCGTGTATATAGAGTGAACCTTGTAGAATAAGTATGCCATTGCCCAAAATTATTAGTTGCATATTTCTAATAGAAATTATTGTAATAGAGTGAGACGCGCGCTCAAAAATCGGCCAATCGCCTACTTAGTCTAATGCATACTTATGCAAAAAATCGCAGGATCCAAGCATCGAAACTTGAACTTTTTTTAAATTGCGTATTTTTTGCCGTCTCTTCGAAACCAATGGAATATTTCATAAATGACCACGTATACGAACCAAAAAACTAATTATTTATAAACGTAGCAAAACTATGAAGAGGTGTAAAACGTCACCAAAATTGCAAAAATAAACGCAATCGAATTTAAAAATTGAGTTCGATTGCTAATGACTTAAGCTATATATATGCACATTTGAAATAGTATGCAAAGCTTCAAACAGCTTTTGCAAACTTTCAAAGTTTTAGGCGCAGTAGAATTATAAAACCTTGTTAAACAAAAAGTTTTGCATACCTGGTATACAAGTTTTCGGTGATTATGTAGTACATAATCTAAACTATACTTAACGTAAGTGTCATCAATTTTGGTTGACTATTTCAATTTTCATGGCAACTTAGAGAACATACGCGATTTTGACAGTTTCTTCGATTTTGCAACTTAATTATTCCAGTTATAACAACAGAACTGGTGGCATTTTGTAGCTATTTTTATTATAAACAAATCATATACTGAACTTTTCTTCATAGGAAGTCATCTTGATGATCTACGGAAGAAAGACTCCTCAAAAACGGTTGATGGCGTCTTAAGTTGTTAATAACTTTTCTGCTGTCACTACGATTTAGTACGCAACTACATATATTATTCTACACACTATTATGAATAGGTTTGTGCAATAAAATAGCTGTTAACATGAAAATACACTCTTCACATCTCTATTGACTGGACTAAAAGTAAAAATTCTACTTACCGATCTATTGGGGCACTTGTTCGGGAAAGGACATCGACGTGACTGAAACGTAAAAATTAAATTATTAGTGGTACAATAACAAATCGTTCAAATCAAAGAAAAAAAATTAGACAAAGTAATCGCATTCTGTATTATCGATTATAAGAGTTTTGAATATTTTATCCAGTTGCTATTGCGCGTCTCCTACATCAAGGTTTAAATATTTCTGTTCCTATGCTTGCATGTTGTTGGAAAGGTAAATAAGTAAACAGGCCACCAGGCATAGGGTTTCATATCTGATCATTTATTGTGAGAAAAATTACGTAATACTATGTTCTGTATGAGATTGCTTTTAAACGCAGAAATTCTCGAAAATTTGTTGAAATCGGGTCGTGGTTGCTGTTGTATCAGTAGTGCTGCTGATTATTGCTTTGATGTTGTTACTATAGAAACACTTCTACTCCCTAAGTAAGGGATATATTTCAACTTATTATATATTTTTAACAAATCAAATTAATAACAAAAAGTAAATGGAATCTTGTTGCTTACATAATGGGATTTCTGATGTCAAACACTGGTTACCGCAATTGCTCGATATGACCTCCATTTTGTTGTTGTAAAATTACCAACCGTTCCCCCAAATTGTATACAGCACTATTCAACATTTTTGGTTGAATTGCACGAATTTGCTCCCTGATACTGTCCTTTAATTCCTCCAGCGTTGTTGGACGTGTTCTAAACACCAAATTTTTTAAATAACCCCACAGCCAGTAATCCGCTGGGTTAAGATCAGGCGATCTTGGTGGTGGCCATGAATTTGCAAAATGTCTGCTTATAACACGATCTTGAAAAACCACAGTTAACAATTCTTTAACTGGTCGGTAAATGTGCGGAGGTGCTCCATCTTGCATTAAATCATGATTTCAATTCCTTCGTGCTCGTTTTGCAACTGAGGAATTGCCTAATCCCTTAACATTTGCAGGTATCGTTCAGTAGTAACAGTCACAGATACGGTCTCCCCATTCTGTATTTTCTCGAAAAAGTATGGAGCAATGATGAAATTAGCTGTGAAACTGCACCAAACGGTGACTTTTTTGTCATGAAGACCTTGCTGAACGATTTTATGTGGATTTTCTGTTGGCCCATATTCGACAGTTTTGAGTATTAACTCCACCGTTAAGAGAGAAATGGGCCTCATCTGTCCATAAAATACGGGATAACCATTCGGGTTCAATTTCTATCTGAGCCAATATTTGTAAGGAAAAATCGTACCTGAGAGCAAAATCTGCATCTTTTAATTCAAACAGCAGTTTCTGTTTATAGGGATACATTTTTAGGATTTTCCGTAAAATTTTCCAAACCGTGGTGTATGGCATTTGTAATCGTTTTGATATCGCATTCACACTACTGATTGCTAGCGGATTAGTATTGGCTACGTTTTGATTTTCCTGAAGAACTTCTGCAACTTGGACATCACTAATCCTTGGTCTTCCTGATCTCGGAAGGTCAGTTACAGACCCTTCATAATAAAATTGTACTAAACCAATCCTTGTTTGCAGATCCATGTTCAAATTGTTACAATTTACGTTTACGCGATTATCTAAATAGGGAGAAGAAGTGCATACGTCATACCGTGCCTGACGTCATAATTCTTTCCTCGCAACGCGCATGTTCGCATCGCTCTACTTCAATAAGGCACATTATATTTTCATTTCTGATTATTGATAGTGTTAAAAAGGATGTTTACAAGCTATAAAAACACTTACCCAATGGCTTTCACCCATTGTTGTTTCAATATTTTATTTGTGATAGTACCTATCTATTATTTTAACCTCACAAAGTAGCGTCACGTTTTCTCTTCCAACTGTCAACAGTGTCAAAACTGTCAAACAAACGGTTTACAGCGAAGTAGAGCGATGCGAACATGCGCGTTGCGAGGAAAGAATTATGACGTCAGGCACGGTATGACGTATGGACTTCTTCTCCCTATTACGATACTTTCGTTTGACACTTGTATCCATAGTTGTCACGACAATTCTTTTGTTTCCATAGATACACAAAAATCCCATTATGTAAGCAAGTAGATTCCATTTACTTTTTGTTATTAATTTGATTTGTTAAAAATATATAATAAGTTGAAATATACCCCTTACTTTATGATAACCCGTTATAATAAACAACTATTACTTAAATGACATTTGTAGCCAGTCTTTACATAGTCTACCTTGCATACAGAGTGATCCAAATTGATGGAGGATGGTTTGAATTTACCGCCAACACGAATACTTTTTAGACATTTTTTCTTTCTTTTATTTTACAGTGGCGTTTCAAAAAGGAGTGATGTAGGTACATAGTATATTACAAAATTTGCTGCAACATTTTAAATAGTTCAAAAGATAGCAAGGAGACCTGTACTGTATTTTTTAATTTTTTTAAACCCTCCCCTCCCCTATTTTGGTTGGCCGGTTGCAAGCAGATTTAACTACAGGATTATTTTGTTGATTCTTTGTTATTTGTTAATTGACATAATTGGTTATTTAAAACAAAGTGCAGTAGTTGTTAATCCAAGTTTTATACAATCAGATTGCTTATTTCTGTGATTAATAATTTTTGGTGTATTCAAAAGCACAACCGAAAAAGCGGCATATGGATAAAGCTACAGCATATATATGCTTTGATTCAGACGCTTGGTAATGCTGTCGTTACTCGCCAGCGCGAATTTAACTTAACTCTTTTTATGACTTTTATTCTTTGAAGTCGTTTAAAATAGACGAATTTTTGTTGCATCCAGCACAATATTTCACGCATTCAACAAACCCATATCTGTATTTTAGGTTACAATTTATAGTAAATCATAAAGCTTCATGGGGCGGCCTAACAGTTTGTTTACAAACAAACCTCAAAACACCTGCTTTATGTAGCTGCTCAAATTTAGCCTAAGATAAAGAGCTGAAGAAAATAAAAAGTTCTCTTAAGCCGTCTGGCATCTGTCACAATTTTATCAAGCAGGCTGTATCGCTTTATGGGGTTCGAAGTTTCGAACACCGTCTCCTATCATGGTTAAACTAGTCCATAGTGAAGACAATTTCGTCATTCAGGATGTTTTTGAATAAGGGTTGCCCATGATTTGTTTTTAGGATAGATCTTTCATAACATGGATTCTTTAATTTTTACCAGATGATAAATTCAAGATATGGATACCATAGCTGCTTTTAATCTTAACTACACTTTTGTTATAGTTCTAGGTATATATAAAAATATTAAAAACGGCATTCGGTGCTTTTTGGGTTAGTAACCAGTACATAAAACAAAATATCGCATGTCAATATCTCACTCCATAATGCTAATGCAATATAACAGCGCGAACAAACAACATAAAAAGAACGCGCTCTGCATATTCTGTTGCATTTCCATTTCCGGGCCACCGCGACCGCAAAGTTTGTTTTTTGTTTCCTGCACTGCACAACTACAGGTCACCGCCAACAACATGCAAAAGGTACCCATGATAGCAAGATTCAATTTAATATAGCCTAACCTAAAAAGCGTTCAATAATTTAACCTAACATAAAAACGAGAAATACTGACAGAAACTACCCAAAAATAAATAAAATGAGAACCGTAAAATTAGCTCAACTAACAAAATTGACGTAAACTTTAGAATATAAAACTGTAGGAAGGAGCATAACTAACCGACGCAATGAGCTTTAAAAGCGACGGATATGACGTCACACCGGCCGCCGGCTCATCGTTGTAAATAATTCAGTGGTTAAGGTCTTCGCTCACTAGACCTGACCGTTATAGCACCGAGACCGGACCGTGGCAGGCACGTATCCGACAAGCTGGTTATAGTCAACACTCACTACATAGGATTGAGACCGTAGGGTAACCGTATTTCCGCCGTCGCTCCCCGATTAACACCCGGTTGCGACATGGTTTGCAGTCGACAAAATTGCAGCCTTATCAAGAATTAATATGGGGTAGTTTATCTGTCTTAAGCTAAGATCACGCACGGCTACTTTTGCAGCACAGTTTTAGAGTTGCGGCTGCAAAAGTTTCGCGTGGTGTTCACACATATCCTAAAAGCAGCACGCAACATGCAAGTTTTTCTACTGCAGCTACCCTTTAAAACTGCAAGCCTAATAAAAGGCTGCAATAGTGTTCACACACAACACGCTTTTCCAGTGTGCAACCAACAGCTGCAGCATAGGTGCAGTATTCTATGATTATTATATTTTATGATTCCTTGGTGTTTCGTCTTGTGCTTATTGGTTTTTAACAAGTGTGAATTAAGAAACATTAATTTGTGTCCAATATGGGTGTAATTATAATAACAAGACAAAGCTAACTGCAACAGTTTATTAGCTGTTCTCTTATTAAGGGGATGCATTAAAATACAGACTTAAATTAAAAACAAATACTGACGTTTTTCTGAAAGAAAATGATCATTTTTATATATTTTATTTTTTACAAATACTGATGTAGTTGAATTATGACCCTGCGATTCCCAATAAGAAATCTTTATATGATGGTGGTTGCAAAATCTTGAGCTCTGGTGCCTGGGCTACGTTAATTTTAACGTCCCTGCACAGCTTGTTATTATTTATCAAAAATAGAAGTATTTTGAAAACTATAACATAAAAGATTGAAATCCTAGCGAAAATTTTTTAAAAGTTAAAAAATCACATTAAAGAAATATTCAAAAACAAGTTGCGATATTTCCGAGACAACAACTCTTTGCTAACAGGATCACATAAGCTGCTGAAGGTTTAAACTACTAGAAATCATTTTTATTAAATAAAACTTTGATTTTGCAATACGGTCGCCATCTGCTGTTTGTTAAATAAATTTATACATGGAAATGTAGGGGGGTTTGTATCTACAATTATTCTAGTTCACAGTTGCAGTTGGAGATGACGCAGATGCAATTTATTTAAAAATTACTTTTTTAAAAGTTAAATCACATTAGAGCGAATACAAAAATACGTTGCGCTATGTTGGAGACAGAACAATATTTTCGTAACAGAAACACATAAGCTACGGAAGATTTAAACTACAGAAATAATTTTTAATAAAAAAAAACTTTGATTTTCAATACGGTGGCCATCTGCTGTTAACTATCCAAACTAATACAAATAAATGTAGGGGGGTTTGGATCCACAATCATCTTAGTTTCACAGTTGCAGTAGAAGAAGTATGAATTTATCTAGTGAACAGCAGATGGCGAACGTATTGCAATATCGACTTTTTTTGAATTAAAAATGATTTCTATTAGTATGAACCTTCAGCAGCGTATGTGATCCTGTTACCAAAGTGTTGTTGTCTCCGAAATATCGCAACGTGTTTTTTTGAATTTCCTTTAATGTGATTCTTTTAAACATTTTTCTAAAGTGATTTAAATTTTTTATTTTATAGTTTTAAAAATATTTCTATTTTTGATAAATAATAAGCTCTGCAGTTAATCTTATATATAAGAAATGCGTTGAGATTAAAACACAAATTGAAGGAAAATTGTACTATTAATGTACTTTGTTAATCAATTTACTAGTAATTTTATTAAATAAAAGAACATGATGTTGATTATGATGAGCATGTTATTACAAGAAATTTAAAAATTAATATTTTTATACAAAAGGCATAAATAAGGCGAGATTATAGGAAAAGAAAAGAAAGTCATTCTATTTTTACTTTGATTGCATTGAAAAAAAGATCTTACGCAGATGCTGCGTGAAGGAATTCACAGAATAATTCTTGAAGGTATCAATCAGACAGACATGAGTTTGAGTATAGTTTATATATAAATGTTAAAAGAAAATGCACGTTCAAAAAGTGCAGTGCGATGAGCAGGTGGGGTTATGCTTACTCTATATCTTAAATTAAAATGGTGCACAGCAGTTCTAAAGGTTATTTTATTATATTAGTCAGGTCAAACTATGAAAAAATAGAGCTAACCTTGAAAAAATTGTAACAGAAGCAAATTCTTCGTGGTTAGTCTCAATAATATGTGCTACAATATCTATCGAAAATCCGCCAGAATTCATCTACGGGAAATTACTTAAAATTTACTTTAATTATTCAACAAGTAAATGAACGTGACACATATGTTTCTAGTCTACTTTTCCATGCTAACGACAAATCTCCTGTAATAGTGAACTTTTATTTATATTTTCCAAAATGACAAAAAAAATGAAGTAAAATGAGCAACAAAGAATTGTGTTAAGTCTGTAATATGAACACTCATCCATCAATATCGGAGTCTTCTGAATCAAGATATTGGTCGTGTATGAAGTTAACGTAGCTAGATTCCTGACACTGTCCACAAGCATCTCTAGAAGGTAGACCATTTTTTCTGCAGCTACATCGTATTGTTCCACATTCCTTTGTACACTTGCAGCGGATAATAGTTAGGAGATCCCATGGAGCTGGAGGAAAATCACTTAATTTTGGAAAATACTCATTGTTCCGCACAAACCATCCCCAAGAGCAGGCATCAACCATTTCTTGCTTTCCTATCCACTTCATGACACGTAGCACATGTAATGTTTCATCTTTCTTGTCTCCATAAAGTAATGACATGGATTTCTTCCCAGTTTCTTCAATTTCGTCCTTAGGCTTGTTCTCTGAGCAGAAGAGCTCTGCTAGTAGTTTTAGGTCACTACTACAAGAAGTTTTTTAAATGCAGTGGTCTTGCCGGTTCCATGTATGTGTGATGTGCTATCACAGCCCATAAAATCATGCAGGAAAAGCAAATACTTGCACATATCAACTCCTAAAATATTTCTTATAGCAGGGATGTCATACACTGTCGAAAATGACTCGAATACTTAAATATCACTTTTCAAATGTAAAGGGAAACCACTGCCCGAAGAATGGAACAACAGCAGAATGAGTAAGTTAGCATTTTCTCCCAACACAACTGTATCTATACACTTAGACGATGTAACACCTTGTCCTAGCACATTGTCAAGCATAAATAATATGGCATCCTTGTCTACCGAGGAGATTACCAATGAGATGTATCATCCTGGTCTTGTTCACGGCATTATGCAAAAGTTATTTGTTCTTGCCAATAAAAATAGTGTCTGGAGAGAAGTTCACTGTGGGTGATAGTTTTGAGTTCATACCTCGTCTCCTATGTACGCATTCTTTGATGGTTGGGATATTCACACTGTATCCATCAAAAACAACTGTGACTGAGTCATTCTTTTTCACTGTGATGTTTGCATAAGATCTTTCGATAAAGTCGAATGTGATTCCAATCTTCCAAGGCATTCGATGAAGTAATGATCCTCCATCTAAGACATACTTAGTTGGCCCTTGCGATACTTATGTAGATACACTTGACGTCTGCTAACTCTGTGATCCATCAGTCATGTTCTTAATGTGTTTGTTGATGCAATGTGCGAGTTTCAACTTTCGCCCTTTCTGAGAATTGCTGGGGACTCGAAAAGAGATGTTGGATATGCACAAAGTTCATATTGCAATGCGTCTTTAATTCAAGTTCGGCATAACGTGTTGCTAAACGTGTGTGTGTTAACGTCTAAAACGACTAATCAATTTCAAAATAGATTTTGGCGTTACTTTTGGGTGTAAAATAATACTAATAATAATTTTACTGAAAATAGCAATTAAAGTGGCCTGAACGTAAAGCTTTTTCCTGGCCAGGTCTGATATACCCAGGACGCCATTGTTTTCTTCTATATTAAAAACTGCTACAGATAATAAATTAATTTATAAAATGATAAATAAACTACTAAACTAAAAGTTACGAAGCTTTAAGTTTTTGAGTCTAAAACTATGACAGCATCAAAAGTTTTATAATCTAAGGTGAATGTATAATATCTCAACTTGGAAATAATTATGACAATTCCTAAAAGATTTAAAACTGAAACTATGGCGTATTGGTAACTGTATGTAGAATATCACATATCTGCACTTTTTAGCCTCTGAATCTGAAGCCTTAATTAGCGTTTATTAAATAGTGTAAAATATAAAAATACTATATACAAGGCGAATTATAAATTTCGTTATAATAATTGAAAAGATGTGTGTAAATATATGGATTTATAAATTTTTAGAATATATGCAGCATCTCTTTTAACACCACGTGCTTAAAAAATATGCAACAAGATTAAAATTTAATACTTCCAGGCAATATCTCTTATTTGCTTTTGCTAATATTGTTGCTTTTATATAAACAGAACGACTTCATATAATGACAAACCTCTGGCAAAACAAAATCATTCTCATAAACTAAAAGATAGTTGGTTGAAATTGTTAATAATTTATTTTTACTGAAAAACGAGAGATGGGCGTTTCTTATCTCAGGTGCATTATTAGTTGCGAGAGGCTAACCATGAATTCAATTTGTTTTTAATAACTGTGCAGGTTTTATTTTGTTACTAATGTGTTTAGTAAAATTTTATGTTAATTTTATTAATTTTATTTTTGATTAAATTAGTGCTTATAATTATAATGCAGAAATAGTATATGAGGCAATTAAGTACATAAAACAAAATATGCCAAAAATATATATTCTTCTTCTATTAACATGAGGGTGTTTGTTTTTGAAATTTTATTTAATTCTTTAAATAAATGAAAGTAAATCTGATTAAAATGATTCCACTTTGCATTAAAATATTTCGCTATACTATTTATTATAAAAATGAAATTTCAAGATCCACATGCTAAAAGGATAACATCTTTACAACGTAATTACGTTTAGAAAAATGCATAACAAAATAATTTTTGCATTATTGAGAAAGGTGACACCTTTAATAAAAAACAAAACACACACTCCACATCAGAAGTAGATTGACACTGCAGGCGCAGCCGCTGCAAAAGTTTCAACCAAATATATATTTTTTGCAGCCATTGCAACTCTTAAAAACTCCTTTCACACACTGCTACTTTTTGGACTGCGCGCAGTAAACAAATACTGCATGCAACCGACTTGCATGCGCTACTTTTAAGGTTGCAGGGGAGTTCACATTAGGCTTCACTTGTGCTGCGCTGTTTTTTATGCTGCACTGCAGCAAAAGTAGCCGTGTGTGATCTTAGCTTTATAATGCTCTATTTGTTGTAACATATGGACTGAAATTACCTCTTTTATTTTTAATTTTCCTTTTTATATTGAATTTTTTTACTTTTGACGCATAAAATATTTTCTTTATAATAAAACATTCCGATTTAAAATAATTTATGACAATCATTTTATGACTTTTTCCTTCTAATTACACGTCAACGAGTTAAAAACGCTGTACATACGCGTTGCGCTGCCGGCACTCACCGGTCTGTCAACGTTACGTGCCCGTCGCGAAACGTCTCTTGGAATTCTGTGACGGGCCGTGCATGCAACGTTCCGGTCCGGTTCGGTCACTATACGGTCTTGTGAGCGTTACCTAATTTAAGTCTATACCGAGAATATTTTTCTGCATGTGCTGCTCCGGTCTCGGTCCTATAACAGTCAGGTCTAGTGAGCGGAGACCTTTATTCTCAAATTCCGACAAATACGAAACAGGGAATTACATTGTATAAATAAGTATTCGTTTGTTTAAAATGTTAAATGTAAAACTTATATTCTAAGATTAATTTCAAAATACTATGTTTTAAAATTGAGGTTATGTAGTTTATGTGCTATGTGTGCATTTCGAGATAGTGAGAACCGCCAAAGAAAATATCTAATTACAAAACCGGAAACACCTACTCTGCCTTATTGAGACTCCATCCCAGTCGTGTGTGGTCGATAATTAATATATGCTCCTTCCTAAAGTTTTATATTCTAAGACGTAAACTAACTTAAAAACGCGGAGCATTGTCTAAAGGCGATTTCTATCGATGAACTGGTTTAAACGGTTAGGTGTATACAGTGTCGGAAAAACTTCATCTAGGGATTGTTTAAACAATGAGCGTCGTTATTATGATTTTTTGGTGTCACTATATTGTCTTAACAATCTTAATTGTACGTAGACCTCATTATGTAAATATGGTGTACTATGTTAACAGACAAGGTTATCGTTCTGCCCAATTGTGGCCTTTTCTATGCTTAACAGCTCATCTTCTGTGCCAACTAACTATTTTACCATCGACATACTCTTTGGATCTCGTTTCAAGCTCTTAAGGTGAGATATCAGGTCATCATCTCACCTGAGCTCATCAGCTATTAGAAGAGATATTGTGGTTTGTGACTCTTTCTTGGAACGTTTTCTATATCGAGCCCTTTTGCAACTACTTTCCAGAGTAATGACGAGTGGGATCCTTTTCTTTGTTTGCAAGAGAGCCTCATGGGAAACCTGGGATCCATACTGTTGAGTAAGAAGTGTCTGGCTACACTTCTTGTTGAAGATTCCTCCGAAGAGATAATCCATTTTCCTCCAGAAATTTGACAACCTGGCTTTGAAACGACTTGATCAGATTCATTGTCAGAAGGGACGCTGCGTGTTCTTTCAGAATTTTCAGAATACCAATAATAACATCTTCCAATTAGCTCTTACATGACAGCTGTCCCATCGTAGTTGAGGTCTGATTCTTCTCAGGTTTGACAACACTGGTCTTCTCTGACTGCCTAAAAAAATCCTAAGAAATCTAACTTCTTGCATCCAGTTGGAGTACCAAGTTCTTCGTACTTTGTAACTTACTAAATTTCTCTCAAGAAACTATTAGTAATAAACCCGAAGGCCCCGCGATGGCCGCAAATTACAAATCTCCCGGCAGAGACGTGTTATTTATTCAAATTATGTTCAGGTGTCGTTGGTGTTAATTGCAAGGGCTTACTGATTCTGGATAGAAATCAGGAATAATTAAGAAGATACACAACGCCCCAAATTGTAGATGTTATTATTTAATATTTAAGCAAGAATCTCCAATTCGGGAAATTATTCTGTTTTGGTTTACGTTAAATTAATAACTGACAATATTCTCAATTATGATATCCAAACTATAGTAGTGAATATGAATTTTGAATTTTATATATTAAAGTAAATAAAAAAGCGTTTGCATAATATATAAACACTTACGATTAATTATGATTAGAAATCCTATTCCCATCATTATTTTCTACAATATAATTAATTTGGGATCCCATTCTAAATACATTTGCATTCGATTTCTTAATTAACGCAGAAAACATGATGTTGACAAAGAATAAAATCACAATAAATGTTTAAATAGCTTGCAAACAAGTTGCTGTATCAATGGTTTTAGTATCACACAGAAAACGGCATAATTTCACTAAACACACACAAACTAACGAACCCAGTTAAAGTGCTGGAACACGGAAGTACTAATTGAATTCTGAAGATGTATGTTGGAAGTAAATCTTGGGACATTTCCACTCGGGAAATAGTTATTTCTGGATTATTTATGGGTTGACACTCCGCAAACCTTAATTAAAACAACTCGACTCCACGAAGGTTTTCTTTAAATAAGCTTATTACGAAAACAGTGGAAGTTTAGTTGTTGTGCAACCATTTGCACTTCTTATTATGTGCAGAAGTTCTCGAAAGAACTCAGTTATTTCCATTTCTTAATTTAAGTAACTTTATTAAACCGCCAAACTCGCGGTAGTTTATCAACCGTTTCTTATTCACAAATACTCAGTTTAAAACCGAAAAACAGGACCAACAGTAAACTAGCCAAATTCGCGTTTTTAAAACAAAAATCCGTCCAAGTAAAAATTCAACGGGATATTCAACTCAGATCGAGGCTGTAACAGAATTTGATTAAAGTTTTCTCGAGAAGGGTAAACTAGCTATTATTTCGTACAGTATTGAGGGGGTCTATATGAAATTAATCATTATAGTTTAAGTATGACAACATACATAGCCAATAATAAAATTGAGAAAATTTATCTCTTTTACTATAAAAAGGTGCACAGGGCTAATAAGCTCAATATTTCTAGCAATGAAAACTGCCAACCATGTAAGAACTATTAATTGAGAGCACTTTTGAAATCCTACGAAGTCTGAATTACAAAATAGGTTGTACCCGATTTTATTTCCTGCAAGCCAACATATCGTTTATTCTTTTAAATAATATTAAGATAAATTTTGAAGAATACGTGGTTAAAGCAAGTTTTCAACCGTGAGAATTGGAGTTCATTCGTGCAAGTCTTAACTTGGTAACAATTGGATATCACGAAATTTATATTAGCTAAGACTGTCTGCATCCTTGAATGTTTGTTTAAACTCAGCTACTCTTCGCACACAAAAATGAGGAAGCATCCTTTCTGGATATGATACCACATTTGGAAAATTTGTAGGTTATTTTTACTTCTGGTTATAAAAGTTTTTCCTAAGGGCTGGTTTGCACTTTTTCTTATGAAAATTCAAGCTGGGATTGTTCTGACAGCCTTTCTTATTCGGATCCAAAAAAGCATCTCATTTAATTTAAATTATAATTAATTTAGCAAATGTTCCGATCTAATGATAGAATCTAACCTAGAAATTGTCTCGGCAATAATAAATTGCATTTACACAGGTAAAACTGTCTTATTCTCTGACCAACCCTCGTTAAAAAAGGATGTCAACGTGTTTCAGTTATCTCCAAGTACACGGCTTACTTGAATTAAATATAGATTAACTCTAAATACTTAGAGATTAATCTAGAAGCTGGATATTAAATATAAAAATACCTCTTTCAACTGTTGCTCCTTTTCCTGCAACATTTTCGTCAACATATACTGTATCTTCTTGTGTGTTTCCACTTGGTTCTGAAAATCTACCACAGTTTCCAACAATTTCTGCGTAGCAAATCTGGCGGCATTTAGTGCCTGGTCCTTCTGTTTCACCATCAGCTGCATTTGAAGGTTATTCTCCCGTTCTAAAAGCTCGGCTTTTTGTTCTAAAGTTGTAATGAGACGTTTCTGCTTTGCATCTCCGGCACATTCGCAAATTTTCTCGACAGTGCTTTCTAGTTTAGAAACTTTACTCTTTATGGATTTCTTGTCAGACTAGAAGAATAGAACAGGAAATCATGTAATTAAAATTAAAAAAGGTTGGAAATACTAAGAATAGTGAGAATTTACTATAACTGGTTCCCGAAGGAAGGTAAGGTGTTTAAAGAAGCTACCTGTAGAAAACGTACCTCGATTTCTCGGTAAAGCGAAGTCTTTTCCAGCCTTTCTTGTTCTAAAATTGTAGTTAATTCTTGACTGTTATGAACGACTCTCTGTAGTTCTTCATTTGATACTTGTAGCTCTTCCAGGGCGTTTCGAAGCTTCTTATCGCGATCCGTTACCATTGATTTCAGTTCTTCGACTTTAGTCATGTGCTCTGTTATTATTTTATCTTTTTTTGCGATTTCAGTTCTTGTTTGCTTCAGTTCCGATCTGTTGAAAAATAAAACATTTTGTTTACTTTTATTGATAAAGCAGAACTTAAGTTTGAGTGATTTTGCATTTACCGCTTGATATAGATGAGTTAAATTTTTTGAAATGTTGCGAATTTTAATCCTGTCAGTGTTATTTAATCATAATAAATTATGTCAGTAGTCATTAGCTCCATTGTTGCTTAACTCACTAGGGCAATCCAAAAAAAGTGTTTTGATTGGTTGAAATCTTCCGAGGGAAATAGTCAATTGAAATTAGAAATAATCCACTTATAGTCAAGTCGTGGTTAAATCACCCGCTATAAACACAACAATGCCAAATATAACAACGTGAACGGTATTTATCCATAGTTAGGCAAAGTTGCTAGGTAACACTTTTAATCCAAGTAAAAAAAAGTACTACTTTTAAACCCATGGAAGAAAAAGTAAATTCTATTTATACTTTTGCATCAGAAAAAAGTTACCGCAGTGACCGTTGAACTACTTTCGAAAATTACTTAATAAATAATATTATCCCATGCGCGTGCACTGTCAGTTTCCAAGCTCTTGGTCTCCGTTAACGCGTCGAGCTTTTTAACTTTCGATCGTTTTGTGCCTAAAACACCTCAAGGTTGACGTTGTAACTGAAATAACTATTCGCACGCACAACATCCACACCTTTCTTTTTTTGACATTTTTATTTTAACAATAAATTTATATTAGTTGTATGCATATGGCAGTATTATTTCCCATGGGCGTAATGGTGGTAGACAGACTGTATGGAAGTTCTGTTTAGAAAATAAAGTTGAAGATATTTAAACCTGTTTGTGTATGATTTTCTTATTAATTTAAATATTTTACTACTTATTAGTGGAATTTATTTAATCATGCTCCAATATAACCTTCGACTTTTTTACACGGTTAAACACGCTATTACTGTTAGGATTCTATAAAACATTACTATTAGAATGGGATGATTTCATTATTAATGAAAGACATTTCCTCTTTTATCATTGAATATTGTATACAAGCATTAATTATACACTCATTGTATTATTATAAATTTGTTAAGTTTTGTAGTATTAGAAACAAACCTAATTACTGTTTATTTAAAAAAATACTAAAAAGAAAATCTAACAGTGTATACAAATAACTCGAGACCAATTATAGTTCTAGCTAGAACATACCAATTAACAAAAATTTATGAACCATTTCAGTCAAAGTGATCTTTTTGTAAACATTTGATACAAAAGTGAAAAAAAGTGAAGCTGATGACTGATCAGCCGGACATAAACTTCACGATAGTGATCAAATTACTTGTCAGTCTATATTTCAAACAGTTGATGTAAGCTAAAGTGCTAACGCAAAAAAAGTAAATAAGTTTTCTGTTTTAATTAATTTTCGATATCTTAGCATCTGTAAATAAATATATGTATAAAAAAAGGACCTATTGAAAATTGAAGTGTACTAAACAATTTTAACATTAATTTTCTAGATTAAAATATTATTTAAAGCTATACTCCAGCCAAAAATGCATGAAATGTCATTTTCGTAATCACACCGGAATAAAGAAATACGACCCGAGGTGAGATAAGATAAGATTTAATGGCATTAAACTTATATCACAGTATATATAACAATCAGTAGGATTACTTCCATGCGACACCATTCATTTTATTAATCCACCTTCGAATATCACGCCCATAAACGAAGTAGTGGACCGACGTTCATCGGCCGGCATCGCCGGTAAACAAAACGCAAGGCCGCATTCAATAAAATATGTCGAACAAATATGTAAACAAAATCTCTTGTTATATGATAGTATAGTAAAATATGAAATAGAATTATGTGTAGTGAACTGTATACAATATGCATACCTGTTCAACAAACAAATGGAGAATAGGTCACCGAAATCACATACGTACAAAATAGGGGAGATGAAATCAATTTACACTATAATAATAATAATTAATAATAATAAAATTTATTTTCATCCATATTAAATTAAAGACACAATAACAAACGAAATGCTAAAAAGTACAATCCTAACGCACGCTTTGACTTTTTTTAACAGTAGAGAGTAACAAAATACGATGTAGTTCACACCTGTTGATAAGGCGTTGACCTAGATTCTTTATTGTTGAACTTTGTTAATAAATCAGTATAAAAAATTTTATTAGGTAGGATTTCGTAATCGCTTATTTGTTCTATTATGTGTTAGTAATTCAATTTTAAGCAATTGGTAAATATATACAAAAGTGAATTCTTAAATACGGCATTGTTTTTACGAGCGTATTTATTAAAAAATAATAGTATATAGGAAAAAATAACACTTACCGGTGATTATCCATCGGAAACCTGAAAAAACTAATTGTAGTTTTTTCAGAGGTATTTTTACAGCCTTTGGCGGCACAACGACTGACACTACGCATTGTTTACTGTCACTATTACTGCACAAATGTGGGTTTATACGGCCCTGGTAATTTTGATACGTTCTGTCGCGTGTTTGAGACAATTATTTGCGACAGTCACATTACTGTATGTTATATATACTGTGCTTATATTGTATAAGTTTGTAGTTATACGATATAATCCAGGAACATTTTTATTTGACGAAAAAAACTATTGATCTTCCAATACCAATTGATTTAGAAACTAAAATATATATTTAGAAATCATATACAGAGATGTTATTAGACTTAAATCATTTTTTGAAATAGAAACACTCCAATATTTCTTTAACCAATAAACTACCTCAGTTTTGTATAAATATTTTATTCCAGCATGAAAATTTTGTAAAACGTCATAGAATAATCTTACCTATTTTTTTATACCTTTAGTTATCATATACCAAAATCACCTGGATTAAAGCAGCTGGACGAGAACTGTTTATATGATCTTTTATCATACAAATAGCTAAATAAAATATTTAACACACCTTGAACTAAAGGAACAACAAAAGTTTTATTTATTAAATAGACAAAATAAAAATGAATGAATATAAAACAGTAACTAAATAAAACACAAGAAAGGTTTATTAATGATTGTTCGATTGGATTTATAAAAATTTTTTAATATTGAATAATAATTTTAAAATAACTTCTGATCGAACGGATTGAACAAGTGTATACAGGGTGTAGAATCGCTTCACGCACAATACCGTTTTACGTGCATTTTTTTTCAAACGTTAATATTATCTCTCCTGATTATTTTACAATAATGATATTAAGGAATACTATAAAGAAAAAACTTACCAATCGAATGTTGCCTTTGGTTACGAATTGCATTTGATTGTAACCGGAAAAAGTGAAGAAGGAAAACTTCCGTTTAACTTTTATTAATTTTTACTTTATTAAACAATTCTGCTGGTAAGTTTAATTTATCATTCAGCATTTTGCTACGTGCTAATTTCGTAGCACCCTGTATAGCTATGCTTTTGTGTTAGATTGTATAGCGTTTGGGGATTTTTGTATTCTCTCTCCGTTTAGTTGCCATTTTGTTCGGAATTAACTTCCTGTTGATGAGAGAACTCACACCTCGTTCCGTTCGTTCGTGAAGCAACTTCTTTAAAAGAATGTTTTAGTGGCACCGCCGTTAAATTGATTTTCCCTTTATAGTGTGCTATGGGAATTGCATTTGTGCAGATTTATAATTGATTTTTGGTGGTGATTTCCAATTTTATTGGTACCGCAAGGGATTTCCCGCTAGTTCTTTTGGAGGTTAGAAGCACGCTTTCGAGGTTCGTGTTGTTTAGCTTTCCTTTACATTCAGTCTCATATACTGCAATTCTTTTGACAGGATTCATATTTAATCTACGTTAGCCTTATTTGGAAGCTGTATAACTATTTCAGAAGGTCGCCTTCCATCTAAGGTACTTAAATTTTTGCTTGGTGCATTCTGGTAATTGATTTTGTTTGTTACTTTTTCTTTCATTCTTTATATTTTTCTGCCTATCTTACCTTAACTTCATACACTAAACGAAATGTTGTTAAATGACCATTACGCTGAGTTTCTCGCTAATGCACTGTTACTTGGTTGCTGCCTTGGATCACGCTACGTTCGGCTTTGTTGGTAACGTTCCTGTTGAGTTTGAAAGAACGCACGCCCATATCGCGAGTCACTTACATTGTAGCATGTACTTATAACAACAATAACGTTTGGCAATCCTTTATTGTTAATATAAAGCATTACTGTATATTTGTATATTATAATTTTGTGTGTTAAATGGTTTTTTCCTAGTGTATGTGTAGCATTGGATCTATGCATCTATTTCATATACATTATATTATCAGTTTACATTGTTAGGAATATTTGCGAGTGACTACCATTAGCTTTGCTCCATAATTGATTAAACAATTAAAATCTAAGGTTAACGATTGCGCAATCTCTAGCACAGGTATATCCCGTTAATTCACCGTGCCCTTTTGATTACATTTCTGAGACTTGAAGTTTAGTCAGGTTTAAAGTAATTAGTCCCTCTCGCATGAATTCTTATCCCGTTCAATTGTACAGAAAAATTAATCACTTGTATGTAATTTTGTTATTAATTTTATTGTATATAACTTTTTTCCTGTCGTTTTCAGTCTTATTTTAAAATAAGAATTTCATCATTTAAATTGTCATTTTGCCAATTTAAATTGACTAGCTCTCAACTTGCCATTTTTAATTTCTTGTTAAATTGCAAGTGGAAATAATTAATTTTTGTTTTGCTTTTATTAAATATCTCGTCAATTAATCTGATTTATCGTATAATGTCTGATATATTCCGTTTAGTTTTATATCTTTAGTAGGTAATAGGCCACCTTCGGCAGACGTTTTTGAGGGGGATGCAGTCAGGTGGTTAAGTACGGAAACTGTATTACCGACATTCTGTATTACCGGCATTTGGTTCGTCACTCGGCTAAATGGGACACCCTGTGGGGAAAACAGATGGCGCCAGTGTCGTTTTATATCAAATCTGGGGACGTTTTATGTCGATCTCTCTCTAATCTAGGGACTTTTTATGTCGATCTTTCTCTAATCTGGGGACTTTTTATGTCGATCTCTCTCTAATCTAGGGACTTTTCTGTATTACCGGCATTTGGTTCGTCACTCGGCTAAAGGGAAAACAGATGGCGCCAGTGTCGTTTTATGTTAAATCTGGGGACTTTTTATGTCGATCTCTCTCTAATCTAGGGACTTTTTATGTCGATCTCTCTCTAATCTAGGGACTTTTGTCTCGTTAAGTGTCGAAGTACGGAATCAAAACAGATGGCGCCAGTGTCGTTTTATGTCAAATCTGGGGACTTTTATGTCGATCTCTCTCTAATCTAGGGAATTTTTTATGTCGATATCTCTCTAATCTAGGGACTTTTTATGTCGATCTCTCTCTAATCTAGGGACTTTCGTCTCGTTAAGTGTCGAAGTACGGAATCTGTATTACCGACCTTGTACTGGTGTTGCTAGTTTTTTGTCGTTCTTTCTCGAATCTAGGAACTTGTCAAGATTCTATATTACAGGTGTTGGTTCAGGATTATGCTAAATTGCTAGGGGCTAATAGAGGAGGCTAGTAACTCTTGCCGGGTTCGAGACTCTGCTATGCATGTAATAGTGCTGCTGTTGTTTAACAGGTTCGGGTCTTTGCTAAATCGTACTGTTGCGACTGGTGACAGCGGTCTCTTTCGATCTAGGACGTATCTCTGTGGAACCTAGGGACTTTTATGCATGTTTCTGTCTAGTGGTTTTATGGTAGGTCTCTGTCGAGCAACTTAGATGACCACCTTTAGCGGACATAGAAGCTTCTACGGTAGCTCTGCTGCCTGCTCTGCTCTGCAGATGCTATATGGAATTAGTTAAATGTTTTGAAACTATGTATTTGTCTTAACACACATTTATAAATAAATGAACAATAGTTACTTGAACCTAATAGAGATCGACATAAAAAGTCCCCAGATTTAACATAAAACGACACTGGCGCCATCTGTTTTCCCTTTAGCCGAGTGACGAACCAAATGCTTGTAATACAGAAAAGTCCCTAGATTAGAGAGAGATCGACATAAAAAGTCCCTAGATTAGAGAGAGAGATCGACATAAAAGTCCCTCGATTAGAGAGAGAGATCGACATAAAAAGTCCCCAGATTTGACATAAAACGACACTGGCGCCATCTGTTTCCCTACAGGGTGTCCCATTTAGCCGAGTGACGAACCAAATGCCGGTAATACAGAATGTCGGTAATACAGTTTCCGTACTTAACCACCTGACTGCATCCCCCTCAAAAACGTCTGCCTAAGGTGGCCTATTACCTACTATCTTTCATGTTAGAAAAGAATTATATAAAAGGACCTGCCATGTACATTTTAGAATTATAATTCGTTTAATCGATGAATTTAACAACAAACTTTAAAGTTTTAATAGTTATTATACACCGTGTCCAAGATAAGAATGCACAGCATGGGGATCTTGAAAACGGTAAAAGATACAGGTTGGCTTAAATTAGGAAAAAGTTGCACTATTTACAGTATGTTTACATGCCGATCGCAGAAATCCATGATTGTTTATCGTTTTCGAAATTTTCCAAAAAATGCAATTTTTCGGATTTTTGATTTTTCCAATTTTTGTATTTATTTTAAAAGATATTAAAAAACTAATGACACTTTGTCATTGTCACTTTTCAAGCTCTACAAAATGACGTCTTCAAATTTTTTATCCGATATTTCATCTTCGAGAAATCATCATTAACTTAATTTTTTTATATGGCCACAAAAGTAGAAACACCTTGTATACGGTAGCATTTTTTATTACAAATTCAACGATGTATCACACATTATGCTTCTAAAGCCAAAAAAACAGAGAAAAATGAATTTTAATATTTTTTTAGATTCTTTATCTAGTAGGCATTGGAAAAAGAATTCAAAGATTATTGCAAGTGTTCAAATAAGTTCCCATTATTTTCTAGACACAAGTACAGCCTAGAAAAAACAGCTGAATTTAAAATATGGTCTAACACTTCTGCCGAGAATGTAATTAAGTATTGTTTTTTTTTACTTTTTAAATAGTAGGCATTGGAACAATTGCAATATTTCTATTTGATCTGTCACATTATTGTTAAAAACCTAACGTATTTTGAAGTTGTTTGTTTTGTTTATAAGAATTTAAAGTGTTTTAATTTATTTGCGTTACGATGGAAAGAGGAAATTTCACAAACGAAGAAAAATTTGATATGTTGACGTGTTACATCTTGTGCCACAAAAATTGTGTAGCTGCTGAGCAGATGTATTCTGATAATTATCCTGAACGAAGACAACCTGAGAAATCCATGTTTAGACGTTTGGTATCTAATTTAAAGGACTTTGGTTCATTCAAAAAACCACTTTCATCTCGTAAAAAACAATCCAACGAAGAAAAAGCGCATACTGTTCTACTAACCGTTGTTGAAAATCCTGAAATATCCACAAGACTGAGCGTCAGACTGGAGTAGCTAGATCTACAGCCCACTTCATTTTACAAAAGAATAAATTTCATCCATATAAATTTAGAATTTGTCAGGGTCTTAGACCTGGTGACGAGAGAAGGCGAGCAAGTTTTTGTGAATGGTATACCAGAAAATGTCAAGAAAATCAAACTTTTTCCAAATCCAAGTAATTTGGTCTGATGAAAGCATGATAACCAACAATGGCATTTTCAACCGGCGTAACAAACATTATTGGGCAACAGACAATCCTCATTTAAAAAAAGATGCAAGGTATCAACACCGATTTGGATTTAATATGTGGATAGGTATTTTAGGTAGCAGAATAATAGGACCCTTTATTTATCACAACAATTTAAATTCCGAGCGGTATCTTGACCTGCTGCAGACTGATTTGGAAGACGCCTTGGATGGATTACCTCTAGCAATAATTAATAACTGCTGGTTTTAGCAAGATGGTGCCCCAGCACATAACTCAAGAAATGTATGGGAGTATTTGTCGCAGAGGTTTCCTGAAAAATGGATTGGAACTCACAGTGAAGTAGCTTGGCCAGCCCGATCACCAGATTTGAGCCCGTTAGACTTTTTCCTGTGGGGTTATGTAAAAAATCAAGTGTATGACTCAACTTTTGAAACTGAAGAACAATTATTGGCATCGGTTATAGCAGCAGTTAACACAATCTCCTCAGAAATGTTAGCCAAAGTTTTAAATTCAACTGTACAAAGAGCATACTTGTGTCTAGAAAATAATGGGAATTTATTTGAACACTTGCAATAATCTTTGAATTATTTTTCAAATGCCTACTAGATTAAGAATCTAAAAAAATATTAAAATTCATTCTTCTCTGTTTTTTGGCTTTAGAAGCATAATGTGTGATACATCGTTGAATTTGTAATAAAAAAATGCTACCGTATACAAGGTGTTTCTACTTTTGTGGCCATATAAAAAAATTAAGTTGATGATGATTTCTCGAAGATGAAACATCGGATAAAAAATTTGAAGACGTCATTTTGTAGAGCTTGAAAAGTGACAATGACAAAGTGTCATTAGTTTTTTAATATCTTTTAAAATAAATACAAAAATTG
Organism: Agrypnus murinus; assembly: GCA_929113105.1. NCBI lineage: Eukaryota > Metazoa > Arthropoda > Insecta > Coleoptera > Elateridae > Agrypnus > Agrypnus murinus. The sequence continues at coordinate 5,508,085 of OV816030.1, read as the reverse complement.
GAAAAATGGAAAATCCGAAAAATTGCATTTTTTGGAAAATTTCGAAAACGATAAACAATCATGGATTTCTGCCATCGGCATGTAAACATACTTTAAATAGTGCAACTTTTTCCTAATTTAAGCCAACCTGTATCTTTTACCGTTTTCAAGATCCCCATGCTGTGCATTCTTATTTTGGACACGGTGTATACCTAGTTAAATATATTTGGTTAAATTATTTAAATTCGGACATGAAGGAAGAACAGCCAAAAACTGATAACCATAAAAAACTACATATACATAAGACATTTGAACAACTTACGTTAATTCTGCTATTTCTCTGTTACTCTTGTTGTATGCTGCCTCAATATTTTGAATATGGCACTGCAACGAATTAACATACTCTTCGGTCTCCTTTCGCTGATTAAGCAATTCGGTAACTTCTGCTAATGTTTCAGTAAGTTTCGCATCCTAAAACATAATATAATGTTTGTTTTTAATAAAACATAACCACTCATACATAAGTGAGTATTGGGCAAACTGCCCTCACGTTCACCGGATCTAACCAGGTGCAGTATTAGCATATTTAAAGTAAGACCATATTACCCTGGCAGCTAAGGCCTCCATTTGCGCTTGTACAACAGCATCCTGTTGTGTCGTACGTTCGATCAAGCTTTCCAACACCTGCCTGTCGCGTTTCGCAGCTTCTGATAGAGTATCAAAGTCCGCTTGGAGTTCATCCCTATCGATTTGTAACTTCTCTTGTTTTGCTTGCATCTCTTCGGAATACGCCTTGAATTCCTCTTCCATATTTACAATCCTGCCAATAAAGTATTTTGTTTTTTAAGCTTATGTCAACAATATGTTCATTTAATTATAGAGTTTGAGGTAGATTAGATTAGTTACCCAATAAATATTTTATTTGCACAACAGTAACTACAAACTTTCGGTCACTAACTTTAGTGATCATAAGCTTGCGGGTACTATTATATAAATAAAAATGTTTATTGGGTAATAGATGTCGCGAAATTGTGTCAGATAAGGACAAGATTGCAAACTTACTTTTTCTGATGCTCTTCAATTGTAAACTGTAACTTCTTTGTTAAATCTTCAAATTTATTTTGTAGCTTCTTGTGTTCTTTAACCATTCTATCCAATTCATCTTCTGATTCTTTACTTGCACGTTCCTTGCCCTCTTCTAGTTCCTTCATTTTCTCCTCCAGATATGCCTGTTCGTCTAACCATTTTTGCTCGCGTTCTCTAGCTTCCCTCAATTTCGCCTGAAGTCTAACCATATCCCTGATGTCTTTCGGGCCTTGTAGGGCCATCTTTAATCTGTCTTGTAATCTGTGCATTTCCTGAACAAAAAAATAACAAAGAGAGCAATTTATATGAAAAATAGATCTATTTCGACTTACTTCAGTACATTTTCTGAACTCGTCCTTGCATTCGACTATTTGTTTTTGCAGTTTTTGCGAAGTCGCCTTTTCGGCTTGCAATTTTTCTTGGTGTTCTTTTACAGTTTTTAATAAAGCATTGTTTGTATCTGCTAATTTCCGATTTGCATTTTGAGACTCCATGAAATTCCCAGACAGTTCTTTATGTGCATCTGACAACCTTTTATTTTCCGCTTCTTTGTCTCTAATACTCTCTGCTAATTTTTCCGTAGTATTCGACAATCGTCTTATGTGATCATCTCTTTTTATTACAGCCGATGCTAAGGCATTACTATTTTTTTTAACTTTCTTTGCCGATTTGGCAGCGTGCACCTCTATTTTCTCCACCTGTTCCGCCAAAGCTTTTTTCGTCCTTTCAGCATCTGCTTTCGTCGTCTCTTGTAAATTCCTCCTTTGTTCAGATTCCGCATCTAATTGTTTCTGCAGACGGTCCCTATCTTTCTTAATTTTCTCCATTTCTGCGGTATCGGCGTTTTTGGACAGGCGGAGCTGTTCGTATTTTTCCTTAAGCTCGTTCGTCATGTTTAGCGCCATCTTTTTGTCATGCTCTACTTCCCTCAACTGGATTTGCATCTTATCTAGTTCCGATTTCAGCTTCTCCAAGGCTTCCTGGGATTCTGCGAGCTTCAGCCTATCCTCTTCATTCTTTTTCAAAAGCTGTTCGTGTTCTTTTTTCATTTCTTCTGTTACAGCGAGGTTCTAAAAAATAAAGAAAATTGAAGAAAACTAATACACACCTAAAAACCAATCGTTAGTTTAAATCTAGCTTGCAATTTTGTACTACAACTTTGTTTAAATAGGAAATTAGTACAAAATAAACATTATTTTTGTTGTTTTCTAGTTACGAATTCCATATAAAAGAAAAAATATCAACATAGCAAAAATAAATGGGTCATTCTTTCTGAACTCAACCATCGGCTAGGTCTAAAAATTGGCGCAACTTAGAAAGGCCAGCGGGGGCTCAGTTTAAAGCTTGAAACCCCTACTTTTGAATGTCGTATGTCTACTATATGAAAAAAAATATATTTGTCATATCATCTGTCTAGAGATAGATTATTCAACGGAACGAAAGAAGAGAACCTAAGCAAGATATGAGGCAGCAAGGTTGTAAGAATCAAGCTAGAAGAGTTGAAGCAAGAAGAACAAGAAGAGAAACAAAGTGTCAAGATTAAACTTTGAAGAGCAGCGATTTGCCGAAAGAGGTGATCTTGTGTAGGCCTGAAGAGGCACGTTGTGGAAGAAAAGTTCAATTAGAGAATGAAGATGTCAACATTCAAAATAAAATCTAGCAATTGGACGCCTAAAGAGCAACGTTGCGGTTCTGAAACGTGACATATCTGCGGATAACTTACAGCCGGGACTTCCTTTTGGGTAACTGATTGAGATACACTTCAATTTTCAGTGATGGGATCAATACTATATATGATATCCAGTATCCACCTTATACTAGTTTTCAAAGCTAGTCTTGAAGCTATGTACGTGCTCACCCGACGGAGTCCACCTCCCCTCGCAAGTTCTTGTATCCCTGGTCCAATACGCGGACTTACCACTTGTTCCATCGAATTCAACTCCGTGAGCTGGCCTTGAAAAATTGCCCACTCCGATACACTAATTGTAGGCCCGGTGTGCTTTGCAACAGAGTTCTGTCCCACTCTACCGAGTAGTAGAGCGGAGCTAGCGAACGAATACACAACACGATCAAAATAGCATGAGAAGTATGATAATCCAATAAACATTTTTTATTACTTATGGTAACACCTGGTTATATAAAGGGTGTATAAAAGTAACGAAGGTATATAAGAAGGTTCAGAGATCTATTTATTTATAGCGTTACTGCCAGCTCCATGTACAGTTGCGATCATTCACTAAGGAACGATGAAAAAACATAACCGCCGATTTTCCAGTTTTTTGTACAATGTAAATGTAAGTAATCTTTCATTTTTTTAACATTATAATTGCCCAGTTCATAAATCAAGTCGGGTCACTGGAAAACCGCCGATCATTATTTTTTCATCGTTCCTTAGCGAATGATCGCAACTGTACATAATGCAGTGATGTAGATATTCATATCACCATTTTATAAAACTTATAGTAACCGTAACCATTACCATAGTATACATTAACAAATTTATATAAGGAGATTTGCCATTCCCTCTTTCTAAAAGTAATATTTGTGGAGTTATATAGCGGTGTTGTTAATTACTTGTATAAATACTGCTACTATAATAAGAGATGGCTACAATATATCATATGTTTCTTTGGTTGTATACAATCTAACATAGCCTAACCCGAAACACGTACAATGACGTAGCCTAACCAAAAAAACTGACAGAAACACACTCAAAAAAGAAGTAAACTAACCTCCAAAATCGTAAAATTACTTAAACTTACCAAAAAAATACGGAGTACTGACGTAAACTAACCTACAAAAACTTAAAATAACCTACCCTAAGAAAATAAGCGAAGTATTGACATAAACTAACCAAAAAATAAATAAAATGACATAGACTAACCTAACCACGAGGAGCATTGTCAAATACTAACTTAACCAACTTTAAAATGAGGTAAACCAACCTAAAAAACTTAAAAACCTCATAAATTAAACTGAAAACCTTGAATCATCCATTCCAACGACCTGTCAAATGGTATCTTTGTGGCGCGAAATGTTTGCTCTTAGCATTCATCAACATTTGGATCGATTTGGTGAATTTAGGTAATCCAACTGTCTATCAAATGGTGATTCGGTGAGAATGTTTGCTTACAGTAACCACATTGATTTGGATTGCCTAATATTGATGTGAATTAACCCAAAGAAACTAAAATGCCATCAACTAACCTAAAAACTTTATCCTAAAGCAACCTTACCTATTAGTAATGTAAAATGTCATAAACTAATCTTCAATAATGTAGAGTATTAGGTATTCCAACAATCTGTCACGTAGTGTTTTCATAACGTAGGCGGAAGTGTTTGCCCACAGCTAACATATTACTAACGTATATAGCTTTTTCAGCTGAACGGGTGTTCATCAAATGGTGTTTTTATGGCACCGGCGGAACTATTTAACCATAACGGTCATCTTGGTTTAGGTTACTGTGTAACGTATTCAAATTTTCAATTTTATAGTAATATAATTTTATATGCATAAATAATAAAGAAACCCTGGAACGGACATGCATTCTACAATGCATTTTTCGTTGGGTTAAAATCTGCCTTCAGTTTAATTAAGCGACGTTTTTAATGTTAAGGGTCACCTCATAAAATGTTTTCGTATAGATAGAATTTCTTTTAGAACAAATAATGCAGGTTTTATTTTAAAGTAGTGACGTCTTTGTAAATATTAAAGTGTCCTCATGGTTGCGAGTTGTTTTTTTCCTAGTAAGGATTCAGATAATATTTTAAAGATTCATATTATATTATAACAGATGTTACTGTAAGAAAAATACAATGTACAAAAAACTTAACGTCGCCATTTTTCTTTCCATACAGTTCCATATGCTAACACCGCGAAATATCTAGGTCTAAATTTAGATGTTAAGCTGAGGTGGAAGAAACACATCAAAAAGAAGAGAAAAGAACTAAACATCAAGCGCACAAAGCTGTATTAGCTGATGGACAGAAGATCTACTATGTCAACGTACAACAAGTTAATGCTATACAAACTCATGTTAAAACCAGTTTGGATATATGGCTGCCAACTTTGTGATTTGAGCCTGTGCTAGCGACTGCAATATATGAGTTATACAACGTCTTCAAAACAAGGTGCTAAAAAGCATAGCAGACGCTGCTTGGTACGTCAAAAATAGTCATCTACATCGAGACGTAGGGATGGAAATGGTGGTGAATAAGGTTAGACGATTTGCTAAGAAGCATGAAGACCGGTTTTATAACCAACAATGAGGCAATCCAGCTACTGGATGAGGTTGGGATAGTACAACGGCTCAAGAGTAGTAAATCTCTTGAGTTGGTGAACTGAGTGAGATGCAAAACAGAGCAACTGCTCGTATTGTGATTCACGTGTGATAAAAAACTTGAGTGATGCCATTGGGATGAAGTCTGAGACACTAACTGATTAGTTTTAAGCTTGTATTAAATTAAAATTGCGTTAGTCTTTATCGTTAGATTAGTTGTAAAATTAAGTGCAATGAGGAATTTTAAATTAATAAAAATCTCTTCCACATAATATGATCATCACGATCTGCCTTGTCAACAATACCGACTGGACTAACAACTGAGACACAGAAATTATAATTTGGACACGCCAAATATTGTTCTGAGCTCTCGCGGCATTTTGTTGAAAGAAATCATGCGGTAGCTCTGTTGATATACGTACATCGCCAGTACAACAAACATATTATTTAGAAGAATTTATGAATGACAATCCCATTTTACTGATATTTAAAAAATTATAAAATCTAAATATTATACTTAAAATCATCATGAATACTAACAGGAATATTCAGATATTATACAACAAGACAATCGAAAATACTCGATTATACGAGATACATTGGCCTGAAACACCACGAGATCGAAGGTCGAGTGGTGTTTTTTTAGGCAATATGTCGAGTTTCGAGTATTTTAGATCGTCGAGTTGTATACAGGTATTTCTATTTCACTATTTCTACTATATTTCACTATTTCACGAATAAAAAATATACTAGCAATTTTAACATTTAGTTATTATTTATAATATTTTCTGTAGAATTTGTTCCAAAACGATCCATTTTGCAACTAAAACGAAAACCAAAGTCTAAAACGCACAATTAGAAAAGAATTGCGTTGTTTATTAATAAATTATTTAACTGTTATGAAGTTTTCATGGATGTGAATATATAAAGGTTTGTATTACAGCGACTATTCAACTCACATGTCATTTATTAAAAATTGACCAATTAAAATGCAGCATTTGATATTTTTAATCCAATGAAAATGAATTGTATCGACAATTCTCACTAGTGAAAATTGTCGACAATTTTCACTAGTGATAACAATCGACAATTTTAATAAAACACAAATATTTAACAACATTTATTTTTGAGTATTGAACGTACAATTATTAAATGTAACATTGCTACATTTATGAAAAACAATTTGATTTTTTAAAGCGTGTTCGTTGAATAGTCTCTCGAATACCATAAGTAGTCAAAGTTAAGTAGACTATTTTTGTGGTGCTTAACACTCATGTCTATCATGCTTGCGAATACCACTCGTGCTGCGCACTCGTGGTATTTAAATGCAAGCATGATAGACATTCGTGAAACCACCACCAAAATAGTCGACATAACTTTGACTACTAATGGTATTATAAGTGATTATACAAAGGTTCGTATATTCGATTCGTCATAGTTACTGCAATATAACGGTTGGAATGCGTGGTATTTAAGGAAAAGTGCATATTCTTATTTGTTCATAACGTTATGAATGAAATAGTCAATATAATCTGTCACAATTACAATCACCATTAAAATACAACACAGCCAAAACAACAACTCCTTTTACTCTGGAAGCTCTATTGCTATAGTTACAATTATTTACAACAATGGATACCAATAGAAACTGAGCTCTTGGAGTAAACAGATGTGAAATACCGAACGTGCATATATTATATTAGTACTCTTTATCAGTGCCGATATAAAATTCCATATTGTACGTACATACGTTGTATTGTACCATTTTTAGTGTCAGTATTAAAAAAGAAAACAAATTTTCAGCCAAGACCAAAACATTAAAATCAAGCAAAGTTATTTAGAATAAAGGTGAGAGGAAAGATTTTCATACCACAAGCCTAATAGTTCCATTTAGAAAAATCCCGATTTCGTCATATCCGGTACCATTAGAAATTCTAAGATGGATTCTAACACTGATTTCATAGACTAGAGGTCGAATTATACAAAGTTCTTTTAATTTCATTGTTTTAGCCAGAAGCTTGTCCGAATGACTGAGTGTAGACTGTTAAACAGGACAGATCCCATTAAGTGGCTCTAGCTCCGTTATTATGCATTTTAGACCTGTAGTACCTTAATATTTTCTTATTCAGAATCACATTTGCTATCGATTATCATACTTCAAAACTAATGGTTCTATTTAAGAAAATCCCGATGACGTCATATCCGGTACCAGCAGAAGTTCTAAGATGAATTCTAATGCTGATTTCGTAAACTACAGGTCGAATTATATAAAGCCCTTTAAATTTCATTGCTGTAGCTAGAAGCTTGTCCGAATGATTGAGTGTAGACTGTTAAACAGGACACCCTGTATAAGAAATTATATGGAGTAAAGAAAAAGTTTCTGTTACTATTGTTTATAAACGCTAAAGTTACACAGCGTTACTACAGAAAGGCGTTTGCAAGCTCTTTAAGGGGTTTATAAAGAAAACAGAAATGTTGCCCTAACTAAATATATAAATTAATACTCGTAGATATTTAAGATATAAGTGTAAAAAGTCATTCTTTATTGCACGAACGGTTTAACACACGAGCGAGGTACGAGCGAGTGTCTTAAAGGATGTGAGTGCAATGAAGAGACTTTTTACATGTATATCTTACAACGTTTTATTTACGATCATAACGCTTTACTCAAGTATTCATTGTATTTGATTGTTGAAAATTTGTGCCTAGCGTGCTTAGATTTTTATGTGCTAAGTTATTTAGCAATCAGTTTGTAAAATATTCATAATTCATTAATTTATCATACATCTCGTGTTTCAAAATCACCATTTGGACAAACATCGAAAGTTTATAGGTCGATAGTTTAGGTCAAAATTATAGTCATAGAATAATATAGAATTATATAGCTCTTCCTGGCACTTCTAGTACTTGCTTTTCATTGCTTTTCTACAAATTTCGCAAGTAAAAACAAACATTCTCTCGAGAATTAAAATTTTAAACACTGCATTTGAAAGATCTGATCTGTTCTGTGCCTTCTTTTTTATTTTATCAGCAGCAAAAAGCTTTTTCATGGTCAATGATTTCGTTACAAAAAATATAAGATAAATAAGCTAAACATTGGTTGTACTTTTCATAATGCTTCCGTTATTTGTTGGTGTACCCCCAAAGATTTGCAAAAATAATAAACTAAAAAGTTAGCAGAATTGAAGTAAAAATATCTCGATGAAACTAAACCCGGGTGGGGGTTATTACCGTCCCCTCCAAGACATTCACTTTAAAAAAGTGTATAATTTGTGCAAATACGAAAATATCCTTTTTTGTACATCTGTCCGGTTTCATTAATAGTGCAGATCCGAAAAACTAGGAATTTTTATGTTTGTCGGATGGTAACAAATTTTACTAAGTTGGCGGAAGTCAAACAGATATGAAATTTTAAATTCAAATGTTTTTGTTGTTAATTGTTACCAACATGAAAATAAAAAAAAATCTAATAGCAATCTAAACAATAAGTTAATTTTATCCAAGAAATTTCTGCAAAAGTCGACACCAAAGAATTCGTGAATCAATCGGCTAGAAACTACTTTGCAAATACTCTATACCCATCGGCTAACCGCCTCTGGCTCCAAATCACTCATAGTTTCTAGCCTAGTGGTCTTTTTTTTAAATATTACTTTATTTTTATTTTATTTAATTATTTAAATACGAACAACATCTTATTTTAAAGGTCTTGTAATGCTTAATATATTGCCAAAATTCGAGAATACTGTCATTTCCAAAGATGGCAACTTTTTAAATTTTACTGTTTCTTCAATTGAATCAGTGAAATAAAAAGAGACTGTAATGTTACATCAGCAGTAGCATCAATATCACTGGGGTTAGAACATAAAGTGACGGCTCAGATTTTGTAAAATAACAACTGGACGCAATTCGATTGGAGAAACAGTGAAGAATTTAATAAGCCTCCATCTTTGCTCGAGACATGTCAGCTTCTTCAAACTTCTTTGGCAATTTGTTTTAAGCAATATAAGGTCTTTAAAATAAGATATTTTTGTATTATCCCTCATTTATCGTCTTGGCGCTTTCGGCTTTTGCCTCACGCGCTAACTGAGTCTATGGGCGCTAAGATACTTAATTAAGCCCTTAATATATAATATAATATTATGAATATACAGCACCTGTGGTGATCCATCAATTCCATTAATTCCATTCGTTCCATTCGTTCCATTCGTTCCATTCGTTCCATTCATTCCATTCATTACGTTCATTCCATCTTTTCCTTTTTTTCCTCCTGGACCGCATATACATTTCTTCAAGGCCGCTTCTCTTCGCGGTCCACATACGCATGGAGATGGCGGCGGGGGCGGTCTCGAACAGCAATTTTCCGAACAGCTGTTTCTTCTAGATCCACCACTCATTGCTCGTTTACCTTTGATCGGATATAAACGATTCTATCTGCAGCATTTTGAATCAATAAAGGGTTTACTTACAATCTCCTTGCTCTGCACTAGAACTTCTTGATTCTATTCCACGCTTACATTCTCCTGTACTTGGCGAGGTTGATGGTCTGGAACCTTGCCTGCTTCTAATTTTAAGATATTTAAATAAAAACAACTCTTGGTGCTATACTATGAAAACAATATTACGATGGTAAAGACATTATAGCTTTTCCGGATTGCTGCTGTTTGCAACCCAGATTTTCGAATAGAAACCTATCGATGTTGCCTCCGGTGTTTGTTGTGATCGCTGCTCCTCCAACCGTATTATTGCAGCAGCGTTTACTACCGGGATCTTGTAGAGTGAGCATAACATGAATTTCATTTTCCAAATCTTTAAGTCTGTTTGAAAGCGACTAAATTTGGTCAGCAAATATGAAAGAGAGTTTACATTAGTCAACTTAAGGAAAAAGTCCTAGATAAACAGACTTCGACATACCTTGGGCATTATGAAGTTCAGTTGGCACAAAATAAACACAATTGGAGAATTTCATAAAAAGGACAGAGAATTTTGAAACTGGACAAAGATTCACATAAATGACGAGTAAATTATGAACGACATAATTTGTTCCATTTTTTTGAAATTTTGTAATCCGATTTTGATGGGAGGACTAACACAAAAATTTGACATATTACGTTGCAAGTATTGCTTTGATGTATAACATTGATAATTATTTTGGATGATAGCTGGCCGTGAAGTTTAGAAAAACTGTTGTTGGTCATCGATTTCATTCAGTAACTTCTAAGCTACAGTTATATTTCATTATTTGAAATTGGCAACATTACAAAGGTAGTTGGGTTTTTTGGCATATCTGATATTCTATTCACCACTAATTTTTCTGAAAGCACTCAACGAGTGGCGTCCAACGATACCAATCTTGAGGTGCGGAGTAATTTTCTTAAACATAACTAACCCCTAACCTAACGTAACCTAATCGTTAACCTGTAGCAATGTAGACATGGGAATAAGCATACAAAAGTATTAAACTAATCGGTTCTGCGTCTCGGGATTGGTTATCGATCGGTGGTAGCTTTCAGAAAAGTTAAGGATCGGTAAAAAATCTCGCCTCCTTTAAAACATTGATTAGTTTTACGCTAAATTCAATTGCGAAGTAGTTTTTAGTGAAGTAGTTGTTAAAAATGTTAAAAAATTTTAAGCTTAATATGTATTACAAAACACCATGGTGCAGAACTTTATTTATCCTTCACATGTTAGCCAAGTGATGGTTGTTTGCCATTAGAGATTAAAAATATACAACGTCTAAGAGAATTTGTGCTATGGTCGACTTTGAGTGGAGGGTCCAATAGGTGTTGTAACCGCCGTTGAAACATACAAACATCTCACATTAATCATCTAAATATCTTCCCAAACTCTTTTGCTAAAACGCATTTTCGATTTGGCATTGCTTGTGGAGGGTTCTATCAGGCCAACACTTTGATACAATGCAGTTTTTCATTACTTTAGTGACAGATTTGTCTTTTAGAGATGTATTAGAACAAAACTACGTTAAGCCATTGTCTGTCAGTAATACTTGTACAGTGAGATCCAAATTGAGTGAAGACGGTTTGAATTTCGCGCCTTAGGTTTTAGTGTATTTCACGTTGTTAGTGTAGCACTATTGAAATGTGTTGCGTCACTTTACAGAGTCAACTCGTCACTTTCTCGTTTACATCGTTGTACTTTGCTACGTTGTTCGGCTTTTTATTGAATTTTTGCTTCATTTCGCTTGTTTTCTTATTTTACAAAACAGTTTTTTTCAGAACTACGATTTGCTACACGATTTTATTATCAAGTAAGATTATTATTTAAAATTAACGAAGTTTAAAAAACTATATTATTTTTGAGACGCCGCTGTAAAATAAAAGAAGCAGAAAAGTAGCCATGTTGCCAATGTGACAATTATTTTAACGTGGCGGTAAATTCAAACCGTCCTCATTCAATTTGGATCACTCTGTATATCCAAGTCAGGTGATCGTTCAGATTCGTTGTTGCGTTCATGCCTTGTTAGAAAATATTAACATGGCAGGAGAGTCCGATTCTTTTAACCTCAAAAGAGCCCAAAAAAGTAACTGAAACCACCATGAGATTCATTGGGTATGTCCATGATCACACTTGGATGTGAAGTTCACCATATTCAGAGATTGTACAACTTGTTTATTGTTTCCAGCCTTATTTTGTGGAACTCCATAATCATGAAATAAATAAAGATTATTAAAAGTTTCACAGTTTTATTAAAATACAACCTGACAATATTGTTTCAACAGCTATGCTGTCATTATCAAAGGTAATATAATTATAAACAAACACGTCGCTAAGGTAGATACAAAATAGGTAACTAGATAAAATAATAATAATAATCAGAATTAAATATCTAATACTTCCAGTAACGGAGAATTACTGAGCTCAAGTTGTTCACAAACTCAGGGTACCTTTAATGAATGAACAACTTGAGCTCAGTAATTCTCCGTTACTGGAAGTATTAGATATTTAATTCTGATTATTATTATTATTTTATCTAGTTACCTATTTTGTATCTACCTTAGCGACGTGTTTGTTTATAATTATATTACCTTTGATAATGACAGCATAGCTGTTGAAACAATATTGTCAGGTTGTATTTTAATAAAACTGTGAAACTTTTAATAATCTTTATTTATTTCATTGTACAACTTGTCCAATTAAAATGCACAGTTGTATTATTATTTATAGTAGTATTACATTATTATGTATATCCATCTGAAATTCAGAACCGCCAAAACTAAAAGCCGTAAAATTGTTTAAAAAATGGAACACACTAGTTCCATCCATCACATTCCCATTCACATATCACATTCATCAAGCACCATTCGCTTAAAAAGCGGGGGGGGGGAATGTAATATTGAACAAAAACGCCTAAGGAATAAAGCAAAACATGTTGGGACAATAAAAAATGTTCCGTTGTTAAATTTATTTTCTTAATGAGCATTTACGATCATTGGAGCGGTAGGTGCCTAAGGGACTAAAGGGTTAACAGCGGTAATTAGCTAACTGATCTTGGTAGATCGCGGTAGATAGTAATTATCGAAGATTGGATACGGATCGCGGTATAAATTCTAACGTAAAAAGTATATAATTCCCAAAAGAGAAAAACAGAGTATAATTATTATCAACCAATTTACCTTTTTCAGACGGTTTTACGCCGGGAAAAGATAATATGGTTACCGAAATAGGTATTGGCATAAGTCAAATACAATGTGTGGTTAGTAGACACCGTTTACAATTCAATTAGGCAATCCAAACACGTGGTAGAAATGTCAACAAAACTGACGTTGGTTGGCACACATGGCGACAGGCTCCATAACAAAAGCATTTATTTTGTTGGCGTTGCAGTGTTAGATCGTGTTTTTAAGTATTTTGGTGTGTTTTTTTAATTAAATAAACTGAATTTTTCTATAATGGTCAGTGAATATCTTCGAAAATTATCAGCGGACAATCCAGATGTTGGTGAAAGGTAGGTTTAATAATTTATATTCTTGTTTACCTGTGTAACCATCGTTTTGTTTTTAGGTATTTTCCAATAAGGCAGGCTCCCCTATTAATAGTAAAAGTATTAGAACTAAACAAAAACCACTAAAATTTCCTTACTCAAAACGCTGAAGAAGGTTATTTTTCCATAAAGTTTTAGAAACTTACCAGTTATAAACTGTTTGCTGCAGACTCTCTGATATTTTAGCTTTGATTCGGAGCTATCCATAAGGCCCTTCGTGTTTTCGACAACTCATTTTTATGTGGCTTATTTGGTATGCTCAGTATGCCAGGAATTCTATAAAACGACACATTGTCACGATCGCGTAGACTTCCGCAGTTAACAACAATACAAGTCACGGGCATAATAATAATAAAGCTCTCTAAAAACACTGGAGAAAAACAAACAACAAAATTAACTAGAAAACACGAATATAAATGCTCTTTCCACGCAAGCTCAAATGGTTGTTTGCCATGTGTGCCAACCACTGTCATTCGGAATTAGATTTGACAGGTCGTTGGATTGCCTAATAAAGCCATAATTTACTAGTTTGGTTATATACAAATATATATATTACCCTCCTCATTAAATAATACTTTCTTACCTTTGTCAACCACCGGCACTAACCAACTCAAGCTATAATTCAGAAAAGAAATTCAACTCGCATTAATCGCCAAAAATTTTAATGACGCGAGCAATTTTTAAGGTTATGTAGTCTAAAAACCAGTGTATGTATCAGTTGAAGTAGCAGATCCATAATTTGTGCATCTGGTAGATACAGGGTGTAGAATAGCCCGACGCACAATACAGTTTTACGTGCATTTTTCTCAAACCTTAATATTATCTCCTCTAATTATTTTACAGTAAATATATTCCAGGGTGCTGTAAAAAGAAAATTTATTAATCGAATGATGGATGCCCTTCAATGCGGATTACCTTTGTAACCGGAAAAAGTAAAGAAAATAAAATTTCCGTTTCTACAGAAATCAGTTATGCCTTGGAAACATTGGAACCATAAAAAATGGGCTATGGAGAAATAGATCAATTGAACTAGTTTAGTTAATCAAATCACCACTAGGTGCGCACAGTCGGAGTTAGGTATTTAAAGTTTGACAGCAACGTTCCGTTTATGTATGTCGTGTGTTGTATGTGAATTTTAAGTAATTAAAAGACTAAAAATAGACTTAAATTGTTTACGCAACGAATTAAAAAAACTAAGAGCAAAAACAACAGGTTCCAAAGAGGTTTTAAAGCGTCGGTAAATTCATATATTTTAGTTTAAGTTCTATTTTGAACTATAACCTACAAATTGTAGATTGTCCATTTGGAAGGAAAACAATTACACAAAATTCTCTTATTAAACGCGAAAGTGGTTCCAGTTAAAGAAGTAAGAAGTTTTCCTAATGATGCTTATTTTAAACCATTGAAAAAGTCTCAAAAACATATTTTGAAGGCAACAGATGTTATATAGATATCAAATCAATATTATATAAAGTTACAATGATTCTATTGAAGAAATCAAAGCAATTTGGCATAAGTACTTAATTGTAATTGTTCTTGCCCTGCAGTTACAGGCTGGTCAGCAGCATGTAAACATATTGGAACATTGTGCTATTCTCTTGAATATTTTACACTGGCAGATGAGCAGTTTTCTTTATTTTGTTGATACACAAAATTTAAATATTGTTTGCTATAGGCAAAGTGCAAGAATATGCTTTGTGCACTTCACAGCCAGTAGTTCGGAACAAAAGAAAAGCTGGACAAGCTTATTATTCTACGGAGCCCTACTACAGGAAAACAGTTTGAACAGAAAGAAGTGTTTGCTTTTTGTTTGGAAAGTTTAGCAGGAAATTATCAATTACGATATTTCTAACAATGTCCAAGTCGGTAGTTGCAGCTTTTTCGTTACTACTGTTTTGTCTTTAATAATAATAATAATCTTTAATAGCAATCACTGCTATACATAAAAAAAGAACATCTTAAACTTGTAGAATTGGGTAGCATTAAATCGTTCTCTGATGTGACCCTTGTCAAATTTTCTTACAGGTAAACATTGAGAGGAAACTGCAGTTCTGTAATTAAGAATTTTCCATTGCCCTAAAAATAAAATATGTAAGCTTAGATATAATAGCTATTTATGTAACAAGTACATAATGTAGGACATTATAAACAAGTCCAGTTTATGGCCGAGCGAGCGAAGCGAGCAAGGCCTATAAAAAGAGCACGTCTATAAGGTCCGATTATGTAAGAGTTGCATACAAAGCTTTATGTTCGATTCCTAAAATTGGCTAATTATCAAAAAAAAAATCAGTTTATAAATTTGACATCTATTCTTGACAGAAGAAGATTTGACATGTAATATACAGTTGTCTTACTTTATTTTACTACTATATACTTTATTTTACTACTACCACTTTATTTTACGAGTACAATAATAAGCCAGTTCACTGCCGCAAAACAATACAATAAACAGTACTTTATAATGCAATCGGACATACAATAAATTACAGTTACAAAACTTACCCATATTGGTAATTTTATAATCTTTTGGTAGAAAATGCTTAGAGCAAACTTTTGTATATTTTGTTTGTTTTTTTCCTGACCTAATGATAAACAACCATTTTCTAATTAAATATTTATTAGTAATAGATGAACACTGAGGCACACAACAATTATAAGGCATTTTGCAGTTACAATAACAATCAAATCTACAGAAATAAATAGTCAGAAAAAGTGACGTTATGTTTCTATACCTAACATCGATTACAGCACCACCTAAATGAAAGTGATCTATTGCTACCTAAATGTCATTTTTAAGGTTATATTGAACTGCTTGGCTATTGGATTTGTATTATAACGGACGAATGTTATAATAGGATGGCATTCCACATACAAGCTGTATTTATGATCGATAGTTTAGGAAACAAATTGTAAGATTCTCTGACATTATAGTATATGAGGCGAAAGCCGAAGGCGCTAAGACGATCAAGTGATGTTAGTAAGAAAGTTGGTTGTATTTATGTGAAAATCGCGTTGTTTGTGTCATATCACTAAAGTCAACTGGAGTTACCTTCTGTTGTCTGTGTAGTACAAGTCTGGTCATGGGCGCCAGTTTATGTCAACAGGAAATTTAAATGTAGGGTTTTTAGACTTAACGCTCGACCCGTATGTTGGCGATACTTCATCCTTGCTGTTATGAAATGTCAACTGGTACGTTGCTACATATTTTTTGTTATTTACATAATCTCTGCTTGAAGGTAGTTTGTGGTCTTTCATCTTCGTTGCTTTTTATTAATTCCTGCTTTCATCAATAAAAAATAATTCTTTTTAGAACTACAGCCGTAATAAAGCAATACACTAAGATAAGATAATTTTAATGTTTTTGAAACGACAACATAATCTAAATAATTGACAGTTGGCATTTTGTAACAGCAAGAATGAAGTGTCGCCAACATCAGGGTCGCGCGATAAGTCCAAAAACCCTAAATTTAAATTTCCCGCACAAAATGACGCCGATGACCAGACTTGTACTACACAGACAATAGAAGGTACTCTAATTAACTTTACATGTGACAAGATTTTATAATTGTTACCTGTATTTGTAACGTTTTTCCGAACGAAAACCCATAAATTAAATGTATGAATATTATGACGAATACTTTAGTGAGAGTTATATGTAAAAATAAGCATAGTAGAGCCTTATGCATAAAAGAAGAAAGACTGGTGTTAAAAATAAACAATTTGAAAGGCAGCGTTAGAATGGAAGTGCATTGGATGTAATACTTGGCAAGTATAAAACTGCTCATATTAAAACTAAGTTGAACGCCACTGTGTGTTCAGAATCTTTTAACCGTGACTAAAACATGAAAAACATAACTCAAATTACTCAAGATTTCTCAAAATATCGAAATGTAGCCATAATCTCGCCGGCTCACTCAAGTTCATATTAAACATTAAACATATTTTAGAACGAACTTTACTAGTTAAAAAGGGAAAAAAGAAAACTAATTAATCATTACTTAAGTAAAGAAGGGAGACAAAATTGATATTAACTAAAGACACGAAAATGCATCATGTTTACCTTTCTGTGGTTCAATTTGTACCAAACAAAGATTGTTTAACCGTAATAAGCTAAACATCATATTTTTCGATAAGAGAGAAAATAATACAATTACGATTAATTGGCTATGGTGAGGAATCATCATCCTAAATTCTTAAAATGAATGTGAATACAAAGTGTACAAAAATGCGTTTTCAGTAGTATATCCCTATGTAAGTATGTTTGTCTGAGGAGGAAGCTAACAATAGTCTAAAGATTCTAAAAGTCACAGAACCACTAATGGCCCTCATATATATTGTGATAATATTTCTATTAGCGCACTTGTAAGTGTAGTTAAAAGTTATTTGAATTATGAATCTTCATGGATTCTTATGGATGCATGTAAAGAACCAACAGCTAGCCATTTGTAAATTACTAATTACTATTTGAATAGTTAAAAATAAATTATCACAACATAATTCAAGTTGATTTTTATTGATTTATTTATTATACATAATTATAATTTAGTTAGAAAAAGTATTTCCACTCGCAACTAAACCTGAAAAAAATTGTAACAAGAATAATGAAAATGTAATAGCTATTTACGTCACAAGTACATAATGTAGGACTTTATAGACAAGCCCAGTTTATGGCCGAGCGAGCGAAGCGAGCAAGGCCTATAAAAAGGGCGAGTCTATAAGGTCCGATTATGTAAGAGTTGCATACAAAGCTTTATGTTGGATTCCTAAAATTAGCTAATTGTCAAAAAAATCAGTTTATAAATTTGGCATCTATTCTTGACAGAAGAAAATTTGACATGCAATATACAGCTGTCATACTTTATTTTACTACTATATACTTTATTTTACTACTACCACTTTATTTTACGAGTACAATAATAAGCCAGTTCACTGCCGCAAAACAACACAATAAACAGTACTTTATAATGCAATCGGACATAATAGTAGATTACTTACCGAGGTGGGAAGTAGAACATTACGCGGAGAGCAATGCTGCTGCCCGAGGCGCGAAGCGCCAAGGACAGCAATTGCTCGACGCGTAATGTCTTCCCGCCGAGGTATGTATACTATTTTATTCACAATCGTACATAATTATGTTCTTACATTGATACCTTATACTTGATATATGAGGACACAACACCAGCGTTTTTATTCAGGTGGCGATAAAATGAGAATTGCTGCAACAATTGTCAAAGTAAATTCGTGTCACTACTAAACCAAATTTAATTACATTGCTCCTAATTGCAATTTACACGATTTAAAATGCCTGATAGTGAAACTGATGTAAGTTGCACACCACCGGAATAGCGAGAAGTTGCTAAAACAGTGACTGACTGTTTGTTACCTGCTAAAAGTAAAGATAGATACGAAAACTTCTGCCATCTGTTGAGAATATTTAGAACGAGCAAAAGGTAAGTAATGGATATTACTAACCAAGAGAACTCATTACTAACCAAGAGAACTTATTATTGACTCTGATGTATAATAAACTACTTTCTAACTTTTTAAACGTCAGTAATGAACACATTATGTATCGATTGTGAATAAAATATTTTAATATCTTACTGATAATTCAGTTAAATGATTGTAGGATTAAATAATCCAAACCATCCTTGACATTTAGGAAATTAAAATAACGGTTACCACAGAAGCGATCTCTTTATTAAAACAATGCAATATTAAAAATCAAAGCTTTAAAGAAATTTTACAATAATAATAAAGGGGTGTAATTAGCTAAGCCAGGCTGGGTTGTGATGGGACTTTGCATAACAAGAAAATAAAAAAAAAACATCTAAAAGAATGTAGGTTTCTAGGGGTAGTTAATTTAAATAAGGTGATTGACATTTTGTTCAGAAAAGAGTAATATGTAATTTTGCAAGCTTTGTAAAATTTAATAAAAGAAAATATAAAAAAATAAATATTTAATAGTGGTAAACCAGTGTTTTAAACGTTCTACATTATTTATAAATAAAAATTTAGAAGAGAAAATAACTAGTGAGAAAATTATTTAAAATAACCTGACGAAAAGAGATGATGGGGATATTCTGTGATGATGTGGTACGAAAAAGCTTCATGAATCAAGGAGGTGATCCAGAACGTTTAACTGAAAAATAAATGCTGATAACTTGAACTTTATCTAAAACATAAAAAGTAAAAGGTTAAATAAATATAGACAATTTACCTTAACAGTTTTAACAGCAGTTGGTGTATGGGGTGCATTGTATTCCAGAAATAACAGATAAGAACGATTCCTGTGAGACCTCCATGTAGCAGGCTGCGCAAAAGCAAAACATCATTATTAGTACAAGTTACCAGGTTAGTGCATAATGAGAGTGTGTAATAAAAAGCAGAGGTTGTGTTTTCTTTTAAACAGGTGAAAGCATTTCTACAAAAGTGAATATGTTTAAGGCTAGATAACTCACATTAAGTTCTTAAAAAGGTAATTCATTATAAAGTGAAGACATCACACCACATAAGATATTTAAAGTCGGTAATAAATGTCCATCAATCTGAACAAAACAAAACTTACTTGAATCCTATAGGGCTCTGATGCACAATTTTGGGGTTATAATAACAAATGTCAAAGTTTGACGTTTCATCATGTTAATTTTAAATTGAGTCAAAGTATCATTAGGTCAATAAATATTTTACCATTAGTTCACATTTAGAGTGGATCTCTAATGAAGAACCCAGATGGACGTTTACTAGTTTCTTTTTAAAGTCGATTAAGGTATAATTCAAAGATTATAACACAATTGGCGGCCGGTTATTCGCCCCAGATACTTTTCTTATAATATGTTTTTGTACAATTAATAAAAACAAAGTTTCAAGCATAACTAATTATTAAAAAGATTGCCTGATTGGTAATCATCGATAAATTCAGTCGTTGAAATCGGTGACGACTGATCATCATACAACAACTCGAGATATCAATCGTCAGGATCAGTGATCATTCTGTCAGTAATGGCAATGATCGTGTCTGCCTTGCATAACATCTGGAACCGCAGTCACAATGACTGTGGTTATTCTAATTAGAATGTCAGCAGAAACAATAACAAGAAGAATACATACAACTTCCGGTAAATCGTTTAAATTATTAAAAAGTTTTGTTATCGTTATCCAAATTTTAAAAACGTACGTTTTTATTCTTGAGGTTATCTCTTTGGTTTTAATGCAAATAAAAAAAATAGTTGGACAATGAAATCATTATCCAAATTTAAAAAGTTTTACTTAACTTATTATGATATCACTCTGAAAACAAAATTTTTAACTCGACACTAGAAGATCGCAAATGTAGTGGTCAGACCTACAGTCAACCAAAATTATCAAAGTAGCTGTAGTAAGTCATTTAATCACAAAACAATTTGCATAATAATCAATTTACCTAGTTGTGTTATTGCATACAGGTTCAGGCAAAAGATATAATTTATTTTAAAAATAACTATTTTGTTAAATATAAAATGTTTAGGGATGTTTATCACGGTTTATTTAAAGTTGGTAACTTGATTTTATGTTTAGTGATGTTTATTACAGGTTCTTTAATGTTGGTAGTTTGAGTTGTGTTGCTAGGGGGTAGTTAGGAAACGATACTTTTTTGTTTTTGTTTTGGATATAGAATAAATAGGATTATTATGAAATGTAAACAAGAAGTAGGTAGCCATTTTGGTCAGTTGCTTTTAAAGTAATTTTATTCATGTAAGTCTATTTTTTTTATCTGTTTAATTTATGTTGATTCTAGTTGTGTGATGTAATTTTTATATTATTTAATTAATCTAAAATCCAAATCTCTCGTTTGAATCTATAACTAAGTCAAAATCTATACGATAACTAAATTTAAAAGATTCGTTTGATACTTTTTAACAATTTATAAATTTGTCCTTTTGATGTGTAAATATTACTAGAAAATAATGTTTTATTAACGTTTGTAGTATCATTACAGCTGATTATTGCTATCTGGAAAGGTTATTTGTGCATTTATGTATGACTACTGTTTATGTGTTTTATTATCAGTACCTACTTATTGATTTTTAGGTTAATTTTTTCTAACCTAACTAAATGTTTTACTTTGTGACTAAAAATGTCGGGATAATTTTCTGGTTCGAAACAGTTGGTTATTTTCCTGGGGATAAACTGATTTTACTATTTGAGAGAGTATTAATCTCTACGGTGGCTGAAGCCCATTTGATAGGCCCTGTATAAAGAGAACCCTCAAACTTTTATTTCGTGTACACTTGCATGTTTATATTATTTTTTTATGTGTTATGTTATTTCTTTGTGCCGATTGCTTTGCTTGCTTATCTAGGTTATCGTTTCTGTTGCTGACAGTAAAACTAAATTAAACAAACAAATTAAATAAAATTAATTAATATATTATTATTAAATGATTAATAAAATACACAAAGAAATGTTCATACTTTTTATATAATAAATTTATTTTAGTCCCGATAAAATTAAAATAACAAAAAATTTCGTTTTGGTATTTTAAAAATTCGCAAATGTATGAAGGTATTAGCGCGTGTAATTAATACAAATCACGATGACTCATAGAAATGGAATTCTATGATATCAAGATTCTGTAAAATATACCTTTTGTGATTGAAGATTTTTAAATTTCGTGGGCATTATTCAAAAATATTAAAAATGGCTGTATTGTTATTAGCGTTTTTACTTACTGAAGAATTCTATGACGTCAAGATCTTTATTAGATTATTTCAAAATCTAATTAAAAATTTTCTTCTAATTAATGTGTTTATCTTGATATTGGAAAAACTTTTGTATACGCAATGAAAGTACATATTGATCCATTTCAAACCAAATTTAGCTAATTTTTATTTATAACTGGTTAGATATTATTAGCAGACATTCGTTAAATCATCATTTTTACTATTTCGTTGATTAATAATAAACACACAAAATCGACATATTTTTATATGATTATACTCTAACGTTAATCAATTGATGAAATTGGGCATAAACGTGACAGTTAAGGAAGTACGCAGTAGTGTCCTCACAATTCCATTGTCTTCCAAAAATTACTTATGTTAGACAATGTGAAAATGAGGAAGAGCCCGTCTCTTAATTTGAGCTGAACCTTCGATTTTTACAGCAAAAAAATAGTGTTCTGGTTCATTATAGGTAATGACACTGAATATAAATACCATATCAAATGTGGAAGGCTCCAAAATAAATTTTACGCTAAATTCTCTATTAACAAAAACATCATCTCGTGTTTACAACATAAAAAGAGGAATTCCATTCATTTTTTGTACATTACAAATTTATTATTACCATCGACCTTGCATGATTTGATCTAGCTGATGGTCTTGAACCCTTATTAGCAAAATGATGAATCAGTGATTAACATCATCTACATCCATCTTTTCTTCTTCTCTGCCTTTTCTAAGAATTCTTTCGATCGGTTTCTTGTTTCTTATTTTTTTTTGTATTTAATTAAATGATTTGCTGTAATTCTTCACATTGTTAAGTCGTTCTGAGCGAATGATGTTCGATATCTTAAATTAAAAAAAAAAACATAAAATCGAGGTAGAAATGTTTAAGTCGTACAACAAACCTTTGCAAAACCGTTTTTTTTGTACGACCTCCACGACAAATAAGATGGTTCGCTTTTAAGTATTATTAGAAATTTATAAAAGTGGTCGCATCATAATAAAAATATAAATAATACTTATTAAATCTTCCAGTGGATTGCTATTAGTATTTAATTAGTTGGAAATATACAAATATTGATATGACGAAAGAGTTTCCGCTGCCAAGGACGCCCATAGCACCGTAAAATTGTATTTACAAACACACTCGATAATAATCACGACTTCATGATTGTTGTTATTTAAAAGCCGTTATTTACGTAGAAATTAAATTAACGCAAGACACAAAAAAAGCAGCAGTTAACACATCTTCATCTTCCGTCTTGGAGAGACATTATTATTATTAAATTGCCATCGACTTGTTACGACAAAACAATCGAAATAAGCTAGAAAGAGAAACAATAGAACGTTATTAAACTTAAACTCAATACTGTTTATAGTAATTTCAGTAATGTAATCAATAATCTTCTAAAGACATTTTATTTAGTTTTTGCTTCTTTAAACAAAGTGTTTTTGAAAGGTTTATTCAACTTTAAAATCTTCCAAAAAATGTATTCATTTTTAAATTAAATGTTTAATGTCAAAAAGTGTACGTTTTTAATAAATTTCAGACAAACTTTTATTTTCGGGTTGTAATTAATAACAAGAGAGAGGTTTTGCATATTTTCTTGGTTACGAAGAAGGTAACTTCATCGATTGCATATTCAGGTAATCAAAGGTTTTCTTCTTTCTTTCTTTCTGCTTTCTGATGTCAAGAATCGCTTTTATATGAAAATATTTTATTTTATCATTATTTTCATCATCTTTGCCTTCGTATCATTTTTCTTGCATTGTCTGGTACGGAGCTGGGTCTATTATTGTTAAAAGTTAATCGATTAATGATTACTATGACCAAACTACTATTATAAAGTAATTGAATTACTTCGCAAGAAAAGCAATCGAAGTTACGATTACTATAATCGAGTACCTACTTGAAAATCTCAATTGTTTTTCGTTTAGGTATATTCATTTCATGACTATAATGATAATAAAAGAAAAAGATATAACTCATTATTGGCCATAAAAACAATAGTGCAATACCGAACATTAAATTCAGTTACGGAATTGTATAAAATATTCCATTAAAAAATCCTAACTTGGGGTCTGGACAAAAATCAGATGACTCGATACACGGCGACAATCATCTTATCGATGCAATCAAAATCTACTTTTCGTTTTTACGTTTTTTTATGCTACCGGTTGTGTAAAGAGGTTTTATTTGATTATATATGTACATCTAGTGTGTCATGATAATGACTTATCATGACGAAACATAATGTTCGATAACTATCAATACCAAGTATAACTGTAGGCTCCGTGTTAATACAATGTTTAACACGATAAAAATCCCTATTGGGAGTGGAATTCCCCCAGATTTTCCTAAATTTTAGTAATCGATGTTACCTCGATTTCTTGACCAAAGATAAATAAATAAATGTGAATATCAATAAGAAAAAAAGTCATAATTCCTTTAAATTCCATTAAAATATATCTGGTAGATTAAAAAATATTGTCACGCACAATATAACGACTGCTTGAGGTCCTCGCCTAATGTCTCATACTTTGTTCAGAGCAGTCTCGATTGATAAAATTGTAGTTACATCCCTTGAGTCCAAAACGTGCATTTTATATTATTTTTTCTATTTTGATTCTTGCATGCAAAAAAAATTAAAGCTCCACATTATTTTATTTTTTAATTTTAAAACATATAGTGGATTAGGAAAATTTTGTTTTTGTTGGTAACATTGACTGACATTCAAAACAATTTCAAGCTGAAGTCAATTCAAAATTTGCGATTTTAAACTTTTTTTAGAGATTTATTTTTTTAATATAGTTAAAATTTAATTACGTAAAAAGATATACAAATGTAATGGTAGTAGGTATTGGGCCACCTGGCCCAGACAGAAATTGACATGCCATGTGGCATGCCAATGGCATGGCTCCTCCCCTCGCCTGTGATTGGCTACCCCCACTCCTGTAGCTCCTCCCCTTGTTTCTGATTGGTCGCCGCCATCTTGGATTTCCCCGCCTACTTCTCTCTGATTGGTTAACCCCCACCCCTGTAGCTCCTCCCTTGCTTCTGATTGGATGAAGGCAGCCATTTTGGAACGTCTGGCTCCATTCTACCACGCCCTGGCGCCAGGCTACCACGCCCGCCGCCGCCGCCATTACGGGTATCTGTATTACCGGCAAACTGAGTGCTACCAATAGAGGGCGTAATGCTACAATTAGTGTGTATTGCTAAGAGAGGGCGTCATGAAGGGATCTGTATTATCGATGCGTTGTGTACTACTACTAGGTGGCGTGTCATGAAGAAGAAATCTGTATTACTACTACTACAGAGAGGCAACCATTTTATATCACAGCATCTTGCGTGCGCGCGCGCGCTAAATTTGAATCGGTCAATTTTAAATATTTGTCATTTTTGCATATGTCATTTTTAAATCTGTCAATTTTACTGCTGTCGTTTTTACATCTGTCATTTTAAATCTGTCAATTTTGCTTCTGTCATTTTAAATTTGTCATTTTTGCATCTGTCATTTAAATCTGTCATTTTGAATTTGTCATTTTTTTTTTGCATATGTCATTTAAATCTGTCATTCTTAAAGCAACCATCTTACCAGATTTGAATTTTAGCGCTAACTCTGGGATTGGATCCTTTCACTAAGCTGAAACGTTTCCACCACTACCTTTTCTAGAAGAAATAATAAAGCCATATAGGAATTAAAAAAAAATTATGTTTATTAATATAGTGTTAAGGCTACATTTAATTTATAATAAAAAATGTTGATAGAATGCTGGTGCTTGAGGACTTCAGGACTGACCTCTGTTTTCTATTTGCGGTTCCAGGGGCTGTAACAACAATAACAATAGAACGTTAAAAAGGGGTTTATTGTATAAACTTGATGTTTACTCGTACCTTATTTAATTCCACAAACAGGCAGTCGTCATAACAGTGTGTTTTCCCCATGTACATCAAACCTAGAGAAATCGTTTTAGCTTCAATCTGCTGGTTAAGCTCTGTAACCCTTTGATCTGTTAACTTATCGCTGATTCGCTTTGGTAGAAATGTAACATGCTTTTCAGCAACAATAATCACACTTTGACGCTTATCACGGCAAACGACTCTTTTGAATTGTAGTATCTCTGCAATTTCTTTTATTTTGTAATCACATAACTTCTTGATTGGCTTCTGGCTAACGGGAGATTTGTTCAATTGTTGTATTAGCAAATCCATTTTTCTATGTAAAATAAAATAGACAAAAACTTAACACTCACAAGAATAATAAATGATTATTTTAACATACCTAGTTCAAGCAAACAATAACAATATTACTATCACCGTAACCGATGTCAAGACCAAACTAAAACGGAAGGGGGGTTTGACTGAGCTTTTATAAACTTCGAACCTGCGCGAATGAACATGATTTTAGATACAATCTTAATTTATTACCCGAACAAAAAGGGTATTGTTCAAAAAAAACCTGCACTGTCAATTAATTACTTGAGACCAGATAAAAATCTAAATTTATTACCCTCGAAGATCGGTCACATAGATAAGTGCTACCTACATTTACAGCGCAGGTGTTCTTTAGGGTATTGTTAAAAAGGGATCGACACCTGCACTGTCAAAGTAACACGAGTAGATAAAATCTAAATTTATTACCGTCGGAGCAAAAGGATATCATTAAAAAGGTAGACACCTGCACTGTCACGAATAGATAAAATCTTAATTTATTACCCTTCGTAACAAAAAAAAAAGGGTATTGTTAAAAAAGGGATCGACACCTGCACTGTCATGTAACACGATTAGATAAAAATTTAAATTTATTACCCTCGGTGTCGTTTTTATAATTTACTATAACATTAAAATTTTAAATTAAACTTTTAGATGTGTCTATTGATAACCATTTAATTTATTACACACACACACACACGGACCCTGAGCAAAGAAACTCGTTAACGAATAAAAGAACACCTGCGTTGTCCATGTAGGTAGCTCTTATCTATGTGACCGATCTTCTAAATAAAGGTTGACTGTGTTAGAGCATTAAAACTATTTTTTGTCATACTTTAGACATTTTTTATTAAAAATATACCTATTTAAAGAAATGTTTTTTTTGATTTATCATAATCACATTTAACAGAAAAGTTTCAATAGATTATAATATTGATATACTGTAATAGCAAAATAATCAAACATTTCATCACTCTTTGTATTATTAAGTACCTGTAAATCTCGCACGTTGACGGGTCTGATTTCTAAAGTTATTTCCAGGTAAAAAGACCTTTCTGTCTCTTAGAGCATTTAAAAGAACACACTTTAAATTTTATAGAATTTTCTTTAAATAAAAAGGCACACAATTAAATCAAACCTAAACTGCTTGCCTCGTTCATTTCTGAAGTGAAAGTTATAAACACATCCTTAAAAGGGAATCATATCGAATTTTGACAACAATCTGTCTATTGCCTAATAAAAATAATATAATATTATCACTGCATTCTCTGTTCGCACAATACGTTGAAATTTATCAGATATCTAAACACAAATAGAACCGAGAAAGACACTAAAGTACAAAAGGCGATATCGAATGTAACCTTTATTTAATACAGACAGGGTCATAACTTATTCGTCACACCTGCGTTCAATAAAAAACGGTATGACAGTTGAATGAATTATATCCCCAGAGGGTTAGAATGATACACCGTTTTTTTTTATTCTAATAGATAAAATCTAGAAGGTATGTCAACTCTGGTGCAGAAAAAAAACATTTCAAACTGATTTATGACACGCAGGTGTTCACCGGAGAGAACGCTTTGTTCCTTTGTTAAGCGGGCAAATTGACTCGAGTTTTATTTTTAGCTTATTGCATAATATTGCGCAACAATTCGAACCTATAAAGCCAACCACAGAAGTAGACAAGCACTTGTTTGGGGTTACTCGAGACATCAACACATGTATGTTTTTTATGCGTACTGTTAATTATTACGTCTGTGTTTGAAGTGATTTGTGCCATTCTTGGTTGTTATTACCAATTGTTGCTACAGAGTCTATGTGAAATCTACAGCTTTAATCGAACAAAAAGGTAGGATTTATTATTATTATTGTTTTTATAATAATCGGCAATCTCGTTCTCGCATGATTTTTCACGACACTGTAACATAATCGGTTTAAAATAATTATTTAAGTTGCAGGAATAGTTTTATATATTTTTTTTTAATTTCCCTAGTTTGATTATCGATTAAAGTAGTAATTGTTTTATGCGAAGTGTGATCGTTATTAGTTGTTTATCTAGGGGGTTGTAACATAGTTATTTAAATCATAATTTGAGGTTATGCTTTTTAGATCAATGTTTATTTAAATTAACAGCATATAATCTTTGTTGTTTTTAGCCGTTCCTTATTTATTTTTTTATAATAATAATCTATCAAAGGGATTTAGTAACAATTTAAACTCTATATTTGTTTAAATTAGATTGTTGTTAAAAAAGTGTAATATCGATTAAAAGGTTTTATTAATTTGCATTGAAACTGATCTTCCTTTAACTTTTGTCAAAGCAAATAATTTGTAATATTTAATAGTCTGCTTTGCATTCAGAGGTTATTGTTTATTTTGCGTCAATTTTTTTACCATCACGTAGCATCTAAGCTTTTTATTTTTAATTAGGGGTTAAGAGAAGCAGTTCGTGAATGGTAAAAGATTTATCTGTCCATTTGTCGCTATATGATTTCTTACCTGTTGCTGTTATATTTCAAACAATTTTAGCTTATTTTGTTGTTGTTTATAATAATAATAATCTGTCAAAGGGATTTAGTAACAATTTTAAACTCTATATTTGTTTAAATTAGCTTGCTATTAAAAGTTTAAGAATGGCTAAAAGATTTTATTAATTTGCATTAAAATTGATCTTTATAATTAATTTATAATATTTAACAGCTTGCAGTGCATTTAAACTTTAATAATAGTAATTAGTCAATGTTTATTTAAATTAACAACATATAATCTTTGTTGTTTTAGCCTTTGTTAAGTGTGCAAGTGCGATATTTTTTTTTTTGCTATTGTTGCTGTTACTCCTGTACAAAATGTCTTCTCTCTACGAAATTATCGATGAAAACGTGTCCACCATCAAGAAATTTGGCACTCTGAAACATCGACTGGTGTTTAAAGTAGCCGTTACGCCAGTCGATGAAGATCATTTGGAGCATTTTAAATCGGCCATCAACCAAATTCTAAGGGATGTGCTAAGCCGAGCACGACCAAATGATAAAGTAGGGGCCACATTTGAGTTTGATAGTTTCAAACAAAAACTTCCCGGCTACATGAGCCTCAGGCGCTCTGATGAAATCACCTTCAATGATGTCTGGGGCATTTTAGAATCGATTTTACAGAGCGATCCTGAAGCCCTGAGTTCGGACACCTTCAGACTAATAGCTACAATCGTAACACCACCAGCCGGACAAGGTCGCTGTCGTAACGGCACGTACAGCACCTTTGCCGAAGAGTGTAGCCGTCGCAGAGGGATTGTCACGATTAACAACACCACCAGTGACAATCTATGCCTACCCAGGGCTTTGGTCGTAGGCAGGGCTCACGCAGATAACAGTGCTGATTACAAGAAGACCCGTGATAATCAGACAGTGCAAAAGATAAAGGCCGAGGAAATGATGCGAGCTGCTGGAGTAGCTTTCATTCCACCGGAGGGAGCCGGGGTCAATGAATTAAGGTTGTTCCAGCAGTTCCTGGCCCCCAACTACAAGATAGTAGTGTATAGCCACGGCTCGAGAGGTCGTTCACTTATCTTTGAGGGGGTCGTTGATAATGATGCCGCAACAAAGAACATCAAGCTGTTGTATCACGAGCATCATTATAACGTCATAACATCGTTGACCTCAGCCTTTGCCTGCGGTTATTTCTGTGAGCACTGTCATGTACCCTACGATCATAAAAACCATCACAGGTGTGAAAAGTCCTGCGTAGGCTGTGGTAGCTCTCCGCCCTGCGAAAGAACAGCGCAGCTGATTAGGTGTCCGGACTGCAGGCGAGACTTTAAAAGTCAAGCCTGCTTTAACATCCATCAGGAGGGCAACATGTGCCTGGAAGTTAAAAAATGCGAGGGATGTTTCAAAACCATCAACATCAAGACCCGGAAGCAGGCTCACGTGTGCGGGGAGATCTATTGTAAGATCTGTCAGAGTCATAAACCCGAAAACCATTTCTGTCACATACAGCCGGCCGGGCCTAGGAACATAAAGCAAGACACCTTGTTTGTGTTCTTCGACCTGGAGACCCGGCAAGAGAAAGAAATTGCGCCCGGCGTCAACCTCCACGAGCCGAATCTATGTGTTTTCCAGCAAGTCTGTTCTGAGTGTTACAACAATGACTCATCATCAACTGCTACCAGTTGTGTAAGATGTGGTTTGCGAGAACAGATCTTGCGAGGAAAATGCATCGATCGGCTTTTGAACTATCTACTAGACTCGCGGAAATTATTCAAAAAGGTTGTAGCAGTTGCCCATAACGGGCAAGCTTTCGATACGCAATTTATTCTAAATTATCTTATAACCAACACCTCATTACACCCGGAACTCATTATGCGCGGTTCAAAAATTCTGCTGCTGCAACTAGATAATCTAAAGATTATCGACTCGCTCAACTTTTTCCCCATGGCTCTGGCTGACTTGCCTAAAGCGTTCGATCTACCGGCTCCCAAAGGATACTTCCCGCACCTCTTTAACACCGAGGCGAATGCCCATTACGTGGGTCCTCTTCCGGACATCAAATTTTACAGCCCCGACACCATGAAACCCCAGGCTCGTAAAGCGTTCCTAAAGTGGTACGAGGCGAACAGGGACATCACGGAGTTCGACATGCAACGTGACCTGGTCGAATATTGTCGAACAGACGTCGATATTTTGAAGAGAGCCTGTATCCACTTTAGGAATCTCTTTATTGAGGAATGCGACGTTGACCCGTTCACGGAAGCCATCACCATCGCCTCTGCCTGCAATCTCATGTTCCGGAGGAAATTCCTCAAAGAAAGCACCATTGGACTGATACCAAAGGGTGGTTATAGACGCGCAGATAACCAGTCTAAGGTAGCTCTCCAATGGCTGTTGCTGGAAGAACATCAAAGAGGTGTTGAGATTCAACACGTCGGCAGGCAGAGAGAAGCTATCGTGGGCGGGTTAAAGGTTGACGGGCTGTATGGTAATACCATATTTCAATTTCACGGGTGTTACTTCCATGGATGTCCCACCTGCTTCACTACCCGTCGCAACGAGCCTCTACACGACGATCCTAGCGACACCATGGATATGAGGCTCGAGAAGACCCGAGCCACAACAGAGAAGTTAAAGTCGCTAGGATACGAGGTTGTTGAACAGTGGGAATGTCGCTTCCGAAGGCAGTTAACACCCGAATTCAGACAGCAGGTTGAGAAACATCCCTTGTTAGTAAACACGCCCTTAAACCCGAGAGAGGCATTTTACGGCGGCCGTACAGGGGCAGCAAAATTAAAGAGAGTTGCAAAAGACGGGGAAAAGATCCGGTATGTAGATGTATGCTCCCTTTATCCTTGGGTATGCAAGTACGCCAAATTCCCAGTTGGCCATCCAGAAGTTTACGTAGGCAAGGCGGCTTGTGAAAATCTAATCAGGGATAAAGGGGGCCTGGAAAACATCAACGGCGTGGTAAAATGTACAATGTTACCGCCACAAGATCTATACCATCCGGTCTTACCCGTCAAGATGCACCAAAAGCTGCTGTTCCCTCTATGTCGCACTTGCGCCGAAGAATTGAACCAGGTCGAATGTCAGCACGGCGTAGAGGACCGAGTCATCAACGGAACCTGGGTCTTGGACGAACTGGTAATGGCCATACGAAAGGGTTACATCGTGCAGGACATACAAGAGATCTGGTCGTACGATGTAACCCAGTACAACAAAGCGTCCAAGACCGGGGGACTGTTTTCGGGTTTCATCGACAAGTTCCTGAAGATGAAGCAGGAAGCCAGCGGTTGGCCATCTTCAATAACTGCCAACAACAACGGCGAGGATGGTATCGATGGAGCCCGGAAACAGTACGTTGATGACTACTTCGAGAACGAGGGAGTTTCCTTGGATTCGTTGAAGATCGTCAAGAACCCTGGTTTGAGATCGTTGGCCAAACTGATGCTGAATTCCTTCTGGGGTAAGTTATAATAACCTTATGTAGTTTTCTTTACTTAATATTTTTTTGTATTCTAGGGAAATTTGGTCAGCGTGAGAACCAGGCGAAAACAGCCATAATCAGCGAGTCCAAGGAGTTTTTCGACCTGTTGTCCAGCCCAGGCGTAGAAGTTAATCATGTGCAGGAAATAAATGACGAGGTGATTGCGGTTAACTGGCAGCATAAAGAGGAAGCAGCAGATCCTCTGTCGTCAGTTAACGTGGTCATCGCGGCATTTGTCACTGCACAGGCCCGTCTTAAGCTGTATTCCTATTTGGATCAGCTAGGAGAGAGAGTATTATACTATGACACAGGTAAGTCATTGTACTATCAAACATCAACACCGTTTATATTAGAGTTAATTTTTCTTTTCGTTGTTTCAGATTCCGTAATATACGTTTCGAAGCCGGGCGACTTCGCGCTACCAACAGGAAGCTTCCTGGGCGACCTCACAGACGAGCTCGAAGAGTACGGTCCCGGATCGTATATTATAGAGTTTGTGTCAGGCGGGCCGAAGAACTACGCCTACAAAGTTTATTCACCGACCACGGGACAGATACACGTGGTCGTCAAGGTCAAGGGCATCACCCTAAACCACGCCGCGACTCAAAAAATAAACTTTGAGTCCATGCTTAGACTGCTGGAAGGTATGGACGAAAAGATTATTGTAGAGTCCAACAACATCCGGCGTACGGCTGACCATCAGCTTGTAACGCGAGCGGAATCAAAAGTCTATAAGATAACGTTCGCGAAGAGACGCCGTATAGAAGATTTTGATTCCGTTCCGTTCGGCTACAACAACAACAAGCGACCACGTGTATAAACATTAAAGCCCCTCTTGTATATATGTAAGTGTATAGTAGTATAGTTGTATTTTTAAGTTTTGTAAAATTTGTATAGGTAGTATTATATTTAGATCTTAAGTAGTAAAATATTATCATAACGTATATAATTATTATACAGTTCAATCGTTGTAGTAATAGATATGTGTATAGTAGTAGTATAGTTGTATTTTTAAGTTTTGTAAATTTTTGTATAGGTAGTATCATATCTAACTCTTAAGTAGCAAAATATTTGTATAGTAATAAGTACATGTACAGTTCAACTGTAGTAGCAGTAGTCGGGGGTTATGTTAATCACAAGAGATCGACCTTCGGCTTGATGTAATTATTATTATAAGTGATGATGATGATGATGTCTAGGTTTATACTTTGTGTATACTATATTCGAAATTATTTAAGAATGTAATAATTAGGTAATTAGTTGTTGTTGTAAATTGTTCAATCATCTTTTGTCAGTATAGTGTAGTTATAATAAGAATAAGGATAATTGAATATAGTTAATAATAAGTGAAGCTGACAAGAGTTATACCTTATGTACAGTAATTATTAAAAAAGATGGTGAAACTTAAGGGTGATTGAATGTAAATCACAAGAGGATACTCAGGGGAACATACTCATGAAATAGATCTGATAAACGCGATTTTGTTCTTTTCAATTATGTAGTAGTAGTAGTAGTAGATCAAGACATTGATGAAAAGAATATTTGGCATAACAAAGCGTACAAAGCATTCAATAGGATGTTTCATGAAAAAACGAGTATGTCTTCATGGTTATCCGAGCAGATTTCAACCTAATAATAATTGTTTAGTTATTTTGATTATTGTCTAGTTGTTTAATAATTTTAAGAAACATTGTCGTCGTAGAATAAAAGATGTTCTATCATGGTTATCCGAGAACAGATAGTTGTTTAGTTATTTAATTATTGTTGTTTTGTTGATGTTCAATAAAAATTTTGAGAAATATTGTCATAGAATAAAAAAGATTAATGTTTTATATGTGTGTATTATTACTATTCTCACCCATCTGTACCAAGGTATGAAAAAGGTGATAGCTATAACTGAGAGAGAGAGAGAATGAGGTAATTACCTACGAACACCTGCCTGTGATGATGATGACATGTCAGCGACAGGATGAAACTTGTCTGCCAGCGATGCCTGCCTGTTTACCGTATGCGTGTTACTGAGCATGCGCTGGATCTAGGTAAGTATAGGTGACTATATAAAGCCGACCGTTGTTAGCGTGTAGCAGTAGACAGTACGTGTGCAAGAGCAGCAGCAACAGCAATTACGATGATGGCTAGCAGTCCTAATTATTGTTATGATAACTGTGAGAGCGAACCTCTTCAAATAGGTAAGTTATTGTTGTTTATAAAACTTCAAGTTTGTATGCTAATTTGTGTCTATTTTGTTACTTCTTTAGATGAAGAAGGTTCGGATGTTGCAGATCATGCATCATCATCATCAACAGCAATTACCTACAACGACGACGGTCAAGCCTGGAACAACGAAGTCGAAGAAACAGGTAAGATGTTTAAGACTTTTGTGTGTGTGTTTATGCTTATATTAATCGATTATTGTATTATTATTGTTTAGCGTTCCTGTCGCAGCAGCAGCCTCTATACTACGCTGATGACGCTGTAGCAGCATCAGCAAACTTTACCATCATAGATACACCGGTAGCAGCAGCTAAACGTGAAGTACGTGTTCAGCTGCTCGGGGCTGTCCAGTATCCGTTGTATGTTACGAGACCTCCAGGGGAAAAAGAAAACTACGATCATATACACAACATCCAAGTAGGACTTATTCCGCCCGATGACGACGACGACCAGGGAGAATTTGCCGTGGTAGTGAAGCTCGAGTGCGTGAATAGCATATGTGAGTATGGTGAATTGGTGTTGTCGGAACGGGACTGGCTCGA
This sequence comes from Agrypnus murinus, assembly GCA_929113105.1. Classification (NCBI taxonomy): domain Eukaryota; kingdom Metazoa; phylum Arthropoda; class Insecta; order Coleoptera; family Elateridae; genus Agrypnus; species Agrypnus murinus. The sequence continues at coordinate 5,473,091 of OV816030.1, read as the reverse complement.
GCTGTATGATATACGAGTCGAGGCACTGTTTAAAAATTTCTTTCATGGTTGCTGCTGTTGCAACAAGGACAACAGTGTACTACATTGCGATAAACATTTGAAATTCCATCTATGTGACAATTTATACATCGAGATTATTCACAACGAGTTTTTCGGCAACAGGGTTGCCATACATGATACACAGCGGACTATAACCTTAAAAGATTACGAGTTTCAGTCTATACTGCATTTAGCACCGTTGATCAATCATCATGCTCGAACGTTACGTCACCTCGACTTTTCACGTTTCTATCACGCAAACATAGAGAACGTAGCAGAAGGTCAACTGAGACGCCATGAAGATGCCTATAAATCGCTCCCGACATCCGATTCAATTTTATTCACGTCCGAACTGTTATGCGGTTACTACTCAGCTACCAGTTTAATAGACAACACAGCAGCAGCAGCAATTGGTGGTGGATTGAACTCGTTCATTTTATTAGAAATAATAAAACATTATCCGCAAAAGTTTATCGATGCCGTACGTACACGACTGCAATCATATCAGCAACAGCAGCAGTCGGAGACGTCAACGACAACAACGTTTGCACCGTCGTATTACGAACACCATGGCGGAAATAAACTATCTTAGAAATAGGTTGCAAAAATATTTGAACAATTTGCAAGTGTTACGCGATGATCTCAACTCATACTGTGTAATGAATAATTTGTCAAATCATATGTTACAATTGTCCATTAAATATCAAAATAAATAATATGTATAAACATTGTTGTTGTTGTTTCATTTACTAGCACAGGGTGAAGGGGTTGACTATATAAAAAGGTAGATCGTTGTCATCAGCGACAGAGTACACGAATAAAGCCGAAGCTTTCCGACGGCGAACATCCTAAGCTACAAATCCGGTAAGTAGTCATACTATGAGAGAGAGAGAGAAAGAGTTTCAGCTTAGTGAAAGGATCCAATCCCAGAGTTAGCGCTAAAATTCAAATCTGGTAAGATGGTTGCTTTAAGAATGACAGATTTAAATGACATATGCAAAAAAAAAATGACAAATTCAAAATGACAGATTTAAATGACAGATGCAAAAATGACAAATTTAAAATGACAGAAGCAAAATTGACAGATTTAAAATGACAGATGTAAAAACGACAGCAGTAAAATTGACAGATTTAAAAATGACATATGCAAAAATGACAAATATTTAAAATTGACCGATTCAAATTTAGCGCGCGCGCGCACGCAAGATGCTGTGATATAAAATGGTTGCCTCTCTGTAGTAGTAGTAATACAGATTTCTTCTTCTTCTTCATGACACGCCACCTAGTAGTAGTACACAACGCATCGATAATACAGATCCCTTCATGACGCCCTCTCTTAGCAATACACACTAATTGTAGCATTACGCCCTCTATTGGTAGCACTCAGTTTGCCGGTAATACAGATACCCGTAATGGCGGCGGCGGCGGGCGTGGTAGCCTGGCGCCAGGGCGTGGTAGAATGGAGCCAGACGTTCCAAAATGGCTGCCTTCATCCAATCAGAAGCAAGGGAGGAGCTACAGGGGTGGGGGTTAACCAATCAGAGAGAAGTAGGCGGGGAAATCCAAGATGGCGGCGACCAATCAGAAACAAGGGGAGGAGCTACAGGAGTGGGGGTAGCCAATCACAGGCGAGGGGAGGAGCCATGCCATTGGCATGCCACATGGCATGTCAATTTCTGTCTGGGCCAGGTGGCCCAATACCTACTAATGGTTTTTATTATTTTTCTATCAATAAATAAAATTTTAAAAAATTTGGGCTTTATTTTTTCTGTGATTTTTCAACTTAGGATCTGAAGGGCACATTGGCCACATTTTTCAACTATACCTACTTGTGCTTTTAGTTTACGTAATATAATATATTATATAACAATATTATTGTTGTGGATTGCAATCTGAGTTTTGCAAAATATTCAAGAAAATTTAAAAGAATAGATATTTTTTATAATTATATTGTTAATTAAAATACATTTTAGTTTCCAGTTAAATAAAAGTAAATTTATTCAATACAAATTGTATCGGATGCTTAATAGTCTATAATGATACGTAGTAGTTGGATGTTGTCTATCAAATTTTTAGTACATTTAAAACGTTTACGTGATGTTTTCAGTTAAGTTTACTGAAATCGATTCAAGGTTATTCATGATTAATTAATTAAAATGACCCCATCTTATCAGTGACAAATAAATATTATATGCCCCACGTTGGCAGCGACAAACAAATACGGGATGATGTGCTCCACGTTGGGACAAACAAATATGCAATATAATCCAACAATGCGAAAACAAAATAATAAAACAAAACCAACGTTAAAAAAAATATAATTAGCTTGCCTTGAAGAAAAATCTAAAAAGTAAACCAATTCTTAGATTACCAAATAAATTGTATGGCCACTGTTGATGAACGTTTGATAAAGTATAAAGAAATAACGAGTTATGTAAATCCTAACTCAACCTACCCCCAACAGCACGTAATATGTTGATGAACTATAATTTCGATGAGTGACTTTTACTTCACACTTTTAATTCGAAGAATAATAACGAAAATCGCTCACGACACAGCTAAACATTATAATATTTTAACTTTTATACTTTTATAAGTACAAAGTTATCAGTTATACGCCACATTTTCCGCCATACGTTGTTGTGCTTCCTATAATAAATTGTTATGAAGTACAATTAGCAGGAGCAATGCCGACTAGAGAGGATCCGTAGTCTTCGATTTTAATGGCCGCGGTAGTGGCTATACGAGTGCATTAGCGCTGCATTGGTATTCATGCGTATGCGTACTCAGTTCAAAAATTGCTTTAAATCAAGATCTAAAAAAAAACTTGTATTTATTGCTTATTATAAACCAATTCAATAAAAAATTATGGAAAAATATTATTTTATTTTTTATACTCTTTTACTGTAGCAAATAAAGTATATGAATTCAAACTCGATTTTACACATTGCGGGTTCTTTTTGTGTAAAATCAGTCGCAAGTTGATACCTTAATGATTTGGTTGTTAGTTGAAGTATTTGTGACGAGGTATTACAAGAATATGTTATGTATTGACATAACCTCAAATTCGTTCAGGTATCTTATGAACCTCTGGTAAGTTTCATGGAATGCCTTACAATATAAAATTTTATTCTGCTAAGAAAACTTTCACTTTATTGACACCAAAATACCTTCTTGATGTAGATTCGATTCGAAGCTACAAGCGGTCCTGGATATTTCGCTTAATGATGGTTTTTCGTAAAGGATACCTCTGCCGTTCTTGTAGATCCAACTTTTATAGGATTGAGAACACTTGCCAAAATTTTGTTCCGGGCTAAGTGTTGCTGAAAACTATTTTATCGCTTGCTTTGAACAATGATAATTTTTTCATCTTTTTTCTTTTTGTTGAAAATTCACTTTGCAAATAATACCACTTAATAAGAATACATAAAGTTTAAATACATTTAAATACATACGTGTTTCTAAAATTTCGTTTAATTTCAGATCAAAATTGTTTCAAACATACAAGACCAAGTTGTTATTTTCTTTCAATTATTTTCTCAGGCAACGATAATTATTAACAAAACATAACAATATTAATTATTATACAATTTTAATCGTCCCAGGAAAGAAACTATCACTGTTGTAAATACAATACAATGCAACTCCTTTTTATTTTAGCACTGTAAAACCTTCCTGAGTGTCTAATACTATTGGGACATTTAAAATTGTATAAGTGAACCCAAATCGTACTCAATCTCACCGAAACTCAAAATAAACAAAATTAATAAATTGTTTATGATAAAATCAAATAAATCCTTTTTTATGAATAATTAATATATAACCAAATAAAACAACAATGCTTTCTAGCATGTTACGTGTCACTTTTTTGTTAGCATTGGAACTAATGTACTTTGATTTATTATATTTTTCTCCTGTAGATTAGGTTACACTTTATACTTTTAATTCGCCCTTAAATTATATTTTTGTATTAAAGATTTTGTTGTGGTCATCCTGCATTTTTCTAGTGGAATGTTGATAAAAGGTGTTTAGCCGTTCTTGTTTTCCGGCGAATTTTGGAAAAGATTGGTGTAGTAAAATTTTATGGCGTAGTTTAAGTGCTGAGGTTCTGTTAGAGGATTTTTGATGTCTGTTAAACCCATTAATGACCTAATATAAGTTTTGGTTTGGCGTCTGGTTTAACCTCGTTCGAGGGATTTATTGGGAATGTCGGCACCTGCTGCGAAAAAACTTATAGCTGTTTAATTTCTGAGTAAGTTCGTAGATTACCTTTGTGTTTACTTTCCATTAATTCAAGTTGGTTATTACAAATTTTATTTATTTCAGAGGTTTTTTCTTGTTCTCTATCTTTTCTGCTCCGTTTTCCTGATTGAGTTCCTGTCTACTCGATGTTAGTAGTATTGGTTCGACCCTCCTTATAATCTGGTTAAGAATACAGTAGCTGCACCAGACGTGAATTAAATTTAAGATACCGTTAATCCATTAATACATTAACACCACTGTGGACCTCGACCAACCTGATGCGAGGAACAGGTTCTGATAAGTGCTATCATAGACTAAAAGTGTAAATTAAAGAATTTTTAATGCCAAGTTACCTTTTTATAGTAGAATGTAGTTAAATTATTTAGATCACAACGTATTAATTTAGGCGTAAGCCATTACTTTGTTTTGAATTCAATAGCCATTAAAAATCAAATAGGCACATTTATCTGTTCTCTTTGTGTGTGAATTTAATATTGAATGAAATATGATTACCCATATTATATTGCTTAGAATATAGAGATGCAAATTGGCGGCCTTAATTAAACGTTTTATTTGTCTGTATTTTTGCTTGTTTGATTTATTATACTGTATATTTAAGTGTTTTATCGTAGTCTTTAGCACTGGGTTTTGTCTCTAGGGAAACAGTGGTCGGTGGTAAGTTCTTTTTGTTGAAATTGTGGAAGAATATTAATTGGGTAGTAAACGAAACGTCTGGTTCCGTTAGTGTAAGACCACTATCCGTTATAGTTATATAATTTTTAGTAGTAGAGCCAGCGGCGCCTTTTTATGAAATTTTGTGTAGAGATCGGAACATCTTTGAGCTCTCTCGTCATCGTAATACTCCCACGACCATCGACTCCTTCTGGGCTAGTGAATACTATCTGGGAACAATTTCACACCCTACCTAAATATTACCAACTTTCTTTTAATAAAAAAAGGTGTAACAAGCATTTTAACAAAATCATACATTAGACAGAGATCCTATTTAAATCATGCATGTTATATTATGATCATCGTAATATATTACTGACAAAAAAAACGTTTATATTCTACGTAATTTGTTGTTTTCGCGTACAATTAGATGCGTTACCGCTTAACTGATTATCAAATATTGCACACATCACCATCAGTTCGCCGAGGTTTGCCGATTGTCATCGTCATTGCGTGCTGGTAATAACGAGCAGGGGATATCACAGCATAACTGTTGTTTCAACAACCCGAGAATACAACAAGGTCACACACGGCGGCTTACAATATTTGCGAGAGTGCAGATACTGGTTGTTATTATATTGTGCACATACACTATGTAACAAAAAGATAAATTTCCATTTTCTTTAATTATATCCGGTAAAATTCGCGTCAATATTGGCTGATTGTTAATTTTTAATATATACTTATCATTATTAATACATGTCTTTTACTTGTAAATAGCTACTACTACTTTTAGTTATTGCTGACAGTATTATAGGAATACTGCGAGCGAATAATGACTTCTAAGATGACGTCACAGCGCCAGTTATACCAAAGGCTGCGGCATTCTCTCTAGTAGGCACTGATTGGAGCCACTGTAAAGTTAAAGATTTTATGCTTTAATTTCTTAAAATTAAGGTTTTAAAGCGATTCTTTAATTTAATGCAGATTAAAGCTTGAATTTGTTACAATTTATTAGAAATTGAACGAATGCTGCGCTTTCTAAACCGGAAAATAAAAACTTTTGACACCGAAAGACTTTTGGTTATTATATCCGTAAGTTTTTATACTCTCTGAAACATGAAATGCTGGAAACCTCCTGAAAGTTAAAAACTAGAAAAGAACAAAAATAAAATGTCAAAATAATTTTTAGAAGGTATATATTATAAAATTGTTATACTATTACGAGGTTGTTCTTCTCTTCCTGTTTCCTCAATTTTTTTTAACTTAAAATTATTTAACAGCACCTAACGTCTAATTAATAAATTAATCTTATAATTGGCAATATAAAACTATAAAGCATAATTATTTCTAAATTATAAAGTACACGAGAGTATTAAAAAAGAGGAAGTACGTATACTTGTGTTTACTTTTTTACTTACTTTTTTAAAGTACAGAGAAAAACATCGACTTAGGTACAAAATCAAAATTAATATTAATAGTTAATTAATGAACACACTTAGTAACAATCTATTTACGTGCTAAAGCTTTTAAAGTTCGCACTCAAGAGACGAAGTAACAACACTGTTACGCATAACAACCATAACCTATTTTCACGTAAAGTTGTGCAGGTTGAGTTTTACAACGTTGCCAAGTTGCTCTAATTTGTTTCCTTTTAGGGATAACAGGCGCCAAAATGTTATTTTAATAATTTTAAGAAATTGATAATATTAAAATAATAACATTAATAAAGATCTGCAAAAAATAATAATATAACCATAGCATGCTTTAATTAATATTTAAATAAATGCTTTTGTTTTTCAAAGTGAACCCACACAATTAAAAGTTATCACAATGAGAAAATATAATAATATAAAAAATCGATTAATTCAGTTTTACTAAGTAATAATATCTGCATATAAAAATAAATAAAAAACTGCCAACGATTTCGTTTTTAAAGTATCATTAATACCCCTCTCCCACCTTGTCTACTAGAAAATTCCCACTATAATTTCGATCCCTCTTCTACCTGACTATAAATTTTACCGTCTGGAACTCTTCAAATTTATACATACTAAACAGGTAGTTGTGTCATGCAAAAACGATTGGATCCTGATTGCTATTTATATTACGCTGATTTCATGTTTTCATCATTCAGTAGTTGTACGTAAAACCATAATCACATACAAAACGGGTATTGTTGTAATTTATAAAAAAAAAATAAAACAATAATTTTATAATAATGGATAAATTTCATAAGTGCGCGTCAATTTTAATAGTTACCTGCATAGTGAGTGTTAAAACTGTAATGGGTGGTGATCTGTACCCTGTGCGTCCCTTACTTATCAAAGCTTACCCTGCGATTGATAATTTCCAAAGTGATCTTTATGAAGTGTATCAAGAACCTTACACATATGTAAGTTTTAAGAATCGTTTGAATATTCATTAAAATAATATAATATTATTGGTAATATAGCATCTCAGCGTGGCTTCAGCTGTGGCAATTATTCAAGGAGAGGGCGAAAGCACAATCAGCGGCGAAGTTTCATTTATCCAAAAGCATCCACCAACTGGTGCTGTAATAGTACGTGGGAACATCACCGGATTGCCAGCAGGAAAACATGGACTTCACGTCCACCAAGCTGGAGACTTAAGGCAGGGTTGTGAAAAATTAGGAGGACACTTCAATCCTTACTTGGTGGGTTAATTCATCTTGAAAAAAATTGCCATTAATTACCAAAAAACGTTTTAGTTGCAGCATGGTGGTCCTCGTGATGGTTTAAGACATGTAGGCGACTTGGGAAATATAGAAGCCAAAGAAGACGGATCCGCAGAAATACATTTCGTGGATCCTCTGCTGTCACTAGTTGGAGGTGGAAGAAGTATTGTAGGAAGAGCTTTGGTTATTACGGAAAACGAAGACGACTTGGGCCGCGGGGGAACTGCTGACAGCGCTACCACGGGGTCTGCTGGAAAACCTTTAGCTTGCGGGGTTATTGCTTATGTTAAATAGACGAGCAAGTTATTATTACTATTACAATTTTTTATTTTGTTTACAAAATCTATTCAAGACTTTTTTATATACTCGTCGTGTTTATGTACAGTGTTAGATTAATTATGTATATTCGTTACTGCCTACTTTTTCCTAATTATTTGTATAGATAATATGTATTATTATATCTTCGACATTGAGATGATATATAATTATTAAGATAGTTACAAATTTATCTTAATTTATTAATAGAAAAAATATTAAATAAATTGCATAGTTATTTCATTATTGTAGCTATTAATTAAAAAATATATAATAATCTTACGTGATTCTGACATTAATAACTATTCTTTAGATTAGTACTTACTTTCATGCAGTGAAAGATAGAATCAATCCTTAAGTGGCCATGTGATGAACAGCAATTTAAATAATTTATTTTTACTGTAACAAATTATGTTATATCCTGTCCAAGTAACTTGAACAAATAAATTTATAAATATAATTATGCCATCGGCTATCCTATGCAGCTCGAATAACGAAGTTACCGAAATAAACAGAATATCCCTAAAACTCTGTAATAAAACAAACAGAAAATTATAATTATCCAAAAATATTAGTTAGGATAAAATCGACCAAAAAGAAAGTTTTAGAAAATCTAATTCGTTTTCTTTGTGCAATATTTCAAAACTATTTAGAGCCGCCTGAAAGTTTGTTATGGGCCCTTGTCATATTTAATTCTTATATCATTAATAATAATATGAGGAAACATCAGAAGCTTGGAATTTCCTAGTTTCAAACTTTTGAAAATTGCATAAAACTTATAGAAGTTCGGCAAAGATTTACAAGATGTATAAAAAACGTCTCTCTGAAACATCAATTTAAATTAAATTTAATATACAGCTTGTCACGGATTGATGCATTACAATGAACCAAAATGGTTGAATTCAATTTCCATATTTGAAGAATAGATTCTATTCGATTGTAAATTAATTAATTTTCGGAATTATATTTAATTTCTTGAAATCAAGTATAAGGACTACTTGACAATTACTAAGGAGTAATTCGCAAGAAGAATAATTACTATGAAAAGTTCATGTACAGTTTCGTAAGAAATAAAGACATTAAAACTCTAAAAGTGCATTTCTAGAAACGGCTGAATAACTAGAAACATAATAAAAGATTGAAATAAAGTGTGTGAGCAAAAAAAAGGTAAGAAAACTTAAATAACTGAGAAATAGTTTTTCATTTTGACGTAACTGAAAACTTAATTGAATGAAAAATACAAATTATAAAATGGTAAACCTTCAATGTCGCCAACGTCTTTCTGGTGCTTTTGCTCCAGAGCACACACGGCAATTCTTCCAATTTAGCAGGACAAAATTGAATTTTCGACTTGTGTTGTATAGCAAAATCTAACACAAAAAAACATTATCTAATCATGCCTGATTCTTACCCCCCATCTTATATTAGTTTTTGTCTTAACAGTAAAAACAAAAGACGCGACTGAATTATATTGCATACTTGTTGCAATCTTTATGAGTCAGATAATTTGCAAAAAGTTTCGTGTTGTTTTCGTGTTTTCAATTAGTTGGTGTTATTTTATTGACATGGACTTTGCACCTTCAGATATGTGCTCTTATTTTATAAGATTTTATGATAATATCGATTCATTTGTTTATATTATGTACAAAATTTCGGAAAGTAAATTTTATCATTGTATTTTAGTAAATTTCGGACTTTACGAGTCTTATAAAACAAGTTCCACCGAGTACCACCAAGATAGTCAGTGTAAGTGTTAGTTTCAGCCTTCTAGGTTATTATACTAAAATTCTGGCTATCCCAATTAACACCTTTATTAATACCAGAACTGTTTTCAGGTAGCCGCACCGACATCATCGGTGCAATTCGACAAAGTACTACCACATAGATTAGCGTTACGCGAGAAGAATTCTTTTTAATGCAATTAGTACTAAGAAAAAATAAAAGCTTTTTAAGTTGTCTGCTCCTATGTGTAATTTGACAAATTTAATATTAGTAGCACCATTTCAGACTTTATAACACATTTGAAAAATAGTAAAGTATTTAAATTATTGTAAGCTGGAAATGTAGCAAAAAGATTAATGATAGATTTGGATAAAATGGAGATTTAAACGTTATTTTAGCCAGTTTAGGTGGATTGGTGGTTTGTATGTTTGCTTCATAATCCAAGGGTTGGAAGTTCGATCCCCGAACTTCTTTTCGGATAGAAAGGCCTAATGAGAATGCGATGTTTGGTACGATAAAGATCCCTATTTTTATTTCATATTTCTTAAAAGCTTGATATGAAGCAGTGAGCAAGCAAAAGGATTAAAAACTAAAGAAGTACTTAACAACAGAAAAAGATTATTATAACTCAAAAATTTTTATATCGAAACGAGACTTTTAGTTGATCGATCAAAACAAGAATGTGGTGATGCAATGATGGCAACACGGGCAGAAAACTTTTCGACGATCCTGATAAAATTGCTGAAATTACCAGATTAGATTTTAATCTGATCGAGAGATTTTCTGCCATTCTTAGGGCCGGTTGTTCAGTACGTGGTTAACTTCTGGTTAATAGTAACTTGGCTTTAACTGTGAAAAGCGAGTTGTTCAGTAAGAAGTTAACTTTTAACTATAATTTATTTTTGTCGTTAACTAAACCACGGAGGTTGAGGGTTTAAGATGTGGTTAGATTATGAATAACTTAAAAATATTGGAGAGTGAGAAATAAAACTTATAGACAGTTGTGAAGAAATTATAAACAGAAAGATTGTTAATAATTAATAAAAAAATAATATAAATAATAATTATTATGAAGGTGCATTTTCAATTACTTTTAAATACTTTTTTATCAACGATATTAATAAGGCTTCCCCTTTTGCCGCGTAATTAACATCTCGATCTCTGGCAACTTTTATTATTTATTACTTGCATATGTTGTAATTTATTATTAGATTGCATTAATAAAACGATAGAATTCAGAATAATAAATGCGTTAGATAGCTTACGCAGCAATTTACGTATAAATTATTGTATAATTTATATTAGCTAATAAGTATTATTCAAGTGAGTCCCCTAATGAAAAAATTGAAAAATATATATCTAACACTTGACTTATCAACGAAACAATTTAAGGTTAAAACAACCAATTACGTGCATGAAAAATGGTGTAAAAACCATAAACCATAGAAAAACCTAGAAAGAGCAACTGTAAAACTACAAAAACATTCTACCAACATAACGATTTCGAGGTTTAACTAATCTAAAAATATCTTTGTACTGAACAACCCAAAACTGATTTACACCAAATTTATTTATAACCAGAGTTTAGTAATGCCATAGGATATACGGCCAACTGAACAACCGGCCCTTAGTCTTTTATCAAGCGCGCATTACATCAAGTTTGAAGAGTTTCGGAGATATTGTTTAGAAACCGCTAGACTGCCTATAGAATTATATGGATGATTAGTTATAAAATTAGTGCCACTGTCCATAAAATACTTATACATGACAGTGACATAATAAAGTCTCTGCCTTTGCCAGTAGGTTATGGTAGGTATCTCTGAAGATATTTTATAAGTTCATCACAAAAGACTAGAAACACATACGACTAGCGTATTTCATTTCACGTATTTCATTTCAGAAAAATGTTAAGAATCAATTCAAATATGGATATCATGAATACGATATTAATATCGCCTGACCTTATCAACACAGCCCATAGAAAGAAAACAGAAAAATAAGAAAATCCTTTTCTCGAGTAGTGTTCGACATGTTGGTAATGTACAGATTTTCTGAACAGTAGTAGGTACTACAAATGCAGACGTTAGTGATGTAACAAGCAGTGACAGTGATTCTGGTTAGATTTACTAATTTTGATGTTATAAAAGATCTTACTGTAAGATGTTCCTTGAATAAAAAACCTGATTAATATTATTAGTATGTTGTTCTAAGATTATTTTTATGGTAAAGAGGTAACACATTCTATAATAATACAATTATAATATATAATCTTTCTTATCCTTATCATAATTACAAAAAACTACATATGCGCTTATAGACTGAACAAAACTTGTAAAATAAGAACGCTTATGTAAAAAGCCCTATTTACTTTTGCTAAGGTTACGTACATCTATTACAAACATACTTTTTGATTTTCAAACCCAAAATATCCATAGCAAGAGTATTTTTGTCACTCTAAATGCTAGTATTTCCCGTGTGTGCAGCGGCCAGATCAATCGTTGTCGCTACTACCGTGAGATCATTTAAATTTAAAATTAAAGTAGGCGGGAATTTTTTTATACGTTTGGCGATCCTGCCAATTGACTCGCTGTGTAAATTAGAGGTTATGCAATTTTATGTTCTAGATTAAAAATTTTGGAGCGTCACTTTGACAATTCAAATCAAACTGTGAAGTGAACAGTTAGTGTTGCCAATATAATTTAAAAATCACAGCCAACTTTAATTATAAATTCAAATGATCTCGTGGTATTTGAAAATAAATGAGTTATAAGTTTGGCAAGCATACGATGACACCTATCTTTCTCAGATGAATGAGTATTCGCTATTTTTCTTTCGCTCACACATGAAAACCCAATCCCTAAGTGAAGCTTTACCAATGCTGCATACGTACTACTGATTTCATAATGTTCTAGGACAGCAAGGCTAATACTATTTTATTTTTTTTCAGTTTAAATGCGTAGGATAAAATAATAAAAAATAGCATCATGTTAGCCTTGCTGTTCTTGATCATTATGCAACCAATAGTACAGGGTGTCCCACGCAAGATGATCCTGTACCTTATCTTGGAAACTGTAAGAGTTACGAAAAAATGTTAAGTATCAAAGTTTGTTGGTGTAAAAAAATTTTAATTTTATAATTTTAAAATTGTTTATACAAGGTGAGTCATATTGCTGTGGCTACTATCATTTTTTTATTTTTAATGGAACACTCTGTATATTTTTACTGTTTTCTATTCTACATTTTATTTTAAGTATGTTGGCATAATGTCTATATTGAAATTCTGCACAGTTTCTGAACAAATTCAGTTTTTATTTTTTGGAAAAGCCAAGTTTTTTAAAAAATAAATTTACATAGTACAAGTTACATTTAAACGATTATAATAATATACGCCGCTTATATAATATATATCTATATCCACGTTTCCGTATAAATTTATTACCGAATAGTATACAGGGTGTTCAATTTGATACCAAAGTATAAATCTTTGAGCAGGAAAACCTCACTTGTTTCAAATGGGGCAACCTGTAACAAATTTTGCGGAAACGCGGATTTAGATATATATTATATAAGCGTCGTGCATTATTATAATCTTTTAAATGTAACTTGCACTATGTATTTATTTTTTAAAAAACTTGGATTTTCCAAAACAGAAAACTGAATTTTCTGAGAAACTGTGCAAAATTCCGAATTATATATTAGGGAAACATGCCTAGAATACAGTGTACAGTAAAAAAAACAGTAAAGATATACAGGGTGTTCCATTTAAAATAAAAAAGTTGATAGTAGCCACAGCAATATGACTCACCCTGTATATACAAAACTATTATAACAAAAGTTTTTAAATTTTTAAAACTATAAATTTAAAATATTGATTACAAGCGATTGTTAAAGCCTATCCACTTGGAGCGCCTCCATAGTTCGCCGAATGTTAGATTTGCGAACACTTACAGACCACTTCAATCATTCATCATTGCGTGTTTTAGTATATTAAGTATTAAGAACAGTAAGGACAGTTACAGACAATATTGGAGTAGATCGGTAAACTCCTTACTGTTTGAGATGCTTATACTATTTTTTGTACGACCATTATGAATACAAAGGTATTAACTAAGGAAA